>CM035235.1:14634030-15128884 GCA_020226215.1 Sindora glabra | reverse complement strand
GGTGTAAATAATAGAATTTGAATTGTTAAGTTTTAATCTCAATTAAAAAATATACTATATTACTGTAATCTCTTACTGAACCTAAGATAGATTTATATATTTATTATAATTATCTATCTTACATTATTTCATTGAATCTAATAAGTTTGAAGTTTCCTAAATTGCATCACAAATTTTAGATTTTGTGAATGGACTTCCTAGTTGTAAATTTAAGTAAGTTTAGTTTTATATGGTGTATATTATTTATAGGATGCACAATGTCAGCTTCTTTATTTAAGTAAATATAGTTTTATCCAAGAGGGGTGTGATTTTCATGCGAACTTCCTAATGTTTTGAAATTTTCTATTTTTATGAGATGTAAATATCATAATTTGGATTGTTAGGATTTTATTTTTATGTAATCTCTAGTTTAATTGAATTTTTCTTAGTATGTGGTGTAAATAATGGAATTTGAATTGTTAAGTTTCAATCTCAATTAAAAAATAGACTATATTATTGTAATCTCTTACTTTCTAAGATAGATTTATATATTTATTATAATTATCTATCTTACATTATTTCATTGAATCTAATAAGTTTGAAGTTTCCTAAATTGCATCACAAATTTTAGATTTTGTGAATAAAATATCATAACTATTTTATCTTACATTAGTCTAAATGAATAATCTACACATATATTGTATACTTCAAAATTATAAATTGAGGGATGCATAATAATAATGAAAATTATATTTATAAAATTAATGCTAAGTTAAATTTACATAAATAAATTTAAAATTTACAACATACAAAATTAAATAATACAAAATTTCATATTAAATTAAACACACTATCAATTCTATTAATTCAAATTAAACATACTATCAATTCTATTAATTCATTGCAAACTATTTGAGTAAATTAAATATATTAGTACAAAAAAAATTATAATTTTTTATTTACATACCTCAACGGTAAAAATCTACTTATCAACTCTAAATACTCTCTGCAAACTAAGCCAAGTGCTAATAATAATTAACAAATTAAAAGATACAATATACAAAATTAATACATATTAACATATACAAAAAAATAAATATACTAAAATTAGAAAAAACTAAAATAGAGAGAAAGTTCAGAAACTTACCTCAGGTCTAGAAACTTCAAACGCGCAAATGAGGAGGGAGGAGGTGCCGTGAATAAATAGCCTGTGGCTTTCAGCGATGACACAAAAAATTCGGTCGTCATTGAAGCTTTCAGTGATGACCGAGCTTCAGTGACGATCGAGTTTTTTTTCAGCAACGACATTGTCGTTGCTGAAAGTCCAGCCTTCACCGACGACAATGTCATCGCTAAAGCCTTGCCTCGAAATTCGAACAAAGTTTTTAGCAATGACAGTGTCATCGCTGAAAATGGGAGGACTTTCAGTGACAACATTATCGTCGTTGATGCTTCAACCTTCAGCGATGACATAATCGTCGTTGAAAATTGGACACTTTCAATGACGATTGTGTCGTCGCTGATGGTCAAAATTTTTTGCCATAAATTTTTAGGGCTTCAGCAACGACTGGGTCGTCGCTGATGGTCCTCCCTTCAGTAATGACAGTGTCATCACTGAAAGCCTTATATTTTCAGCGACGACATTGTCGTCGCTGAAAGCCAATTTCTTCTTGTTGAAAGCCAAACTTTGCCGCCAAAATTTTTTTAGGCTTTTAGCGATGACTTTTGTCGTCGCTAAAAGCCTAAATCTTCTCGCCCACATTTCTGTTTCCCTTTAAAAAGTTTTGCCTTTTTTACCAATGACTTTGTCGTCAGAAATACCTTCAACGATGATCAAAATTTTGTTGCCGCTAAAAGTGTCGTCGTTATTGCTGCTTTTTGTTGTAGTGTATGTTAGTTTATTTTATTATTTTTTGCAAATAATTTGTATGTTTATAACTAATAGGACAATTAAATTATATATGTAGAATTTTAATTAAATAAAAAATGAGTCACATTATTATATATAAATTGACAAAATAAATCAATGTATTATAATATTATAATTTTTTAAAAGAATTATTAGAAATGATGTAATTTGATAAAATGGTTAATTAAATTGACAATGTGTGTTAATTTAAATTTTTTTGAAATATAAGAGGATGATTTTTAATTTGTCAAAGCAAAAGAGGGTAAAATCCATCTATTTTGAAATTAAAGGGAATAATTTACATTTTCTTAAAAAAAGAAACAAGAGAAACCCTTGTCGTATTTATTATTCAGGTTGAAGAAGAAAATATATATTTTTGGCGCATGAGTCAATCAAACTCATTAAAAATCTAATTTCATTTTATATAAAATTAATATAATTAAAATTTTTTAGTCAACTTATTTTGTTGACACATAAATTTTATCTCTACAACGCTTTACATTTTCTAAATTTAAAGTTTTTATTAAAATTGAAGAAATCAATTGCAGCTGCAATAAATAAAGTTTCAATATTCTAAAAACAACTTTTCTATTCAGATTTGATAATAAAGTTAGACAAAATTGGCAATTTAAACTAACAAAAATTAATATGATACACATTTTTTTGTTAACAAAATAATTTTTTCTCTCTTATAATTTTAGTAGTTATATTGCAATCATTTTATTTAAAAATTGTCAAAATAAATAAAATGTTGTGGTTATGACAACAAAGTTAAATACTTAAGTGCAACTATAATGGTACCTATTATTTTATTATTATTGAAGTACTTCATTTTATCCAAATCCTACTGTAAAATTTGATGAATTCAACAATCAAATTAATTAAAGTTAAAACAATGATACATTTATTTGCATAAATTTTAAAAATAAAATTAATCGTAACGTGTATGTATTGCCCCAACATCATAGGAGCAGTGTTTAAAAGTTTCCTTTACTACTTTTTTAAATTTTTATTTAAAAATTTAACCATTACTTTATAACAATTTTTGTAAGTATGCACATTTTTACATAATATTAATTTTACATTACCCATTCTTATAAGTATCATGTATTATTTTTTATATTATAAAATATAAAGTGGAACATAATAATAATAATAATAATAATAATAATAATAATAATAATAAATTATAATATATTTAAAAATATTATTAAAATAAACAGTTGATCATTATTTTAATAGGCATTGTAGAATGCCGACAACTCTCCTACAGTTATGATTCATTTAAAAGATATTATAAAATATATAGGTGGCCAATTTTTTGAATGGGTGTTACAGAATACTAATATTTTCTCTATACATATTCAGTTCTTGAGTTAAAATTCAAGAAATGTACACCTCTTTAAATACTCCGTTCTCAACGTAATATAATGGAAAGTCTTATTTATAATTGTTGAATAAATGTAATTTTGTATTAGGCAACTGTCGTAAATAATCACATTAATAGTTGCATTTTTTCCCACAAAATAGGTGTTACAAATAGTTATATATTTTCAGAAATTTAAATTCTAAAATAAAAGAAATTTACTTATTCAACAATTTAAACTCAAAACTCATTGTTTACTTACTATAGAAAATCCATCAAATTTTCATTTATACAGCCTTCAGTATTAACAGTTTTAAACAATGTAAGACTTAAATGTCACCAACATTCATAAACTACCAACATATACTACTTTAAAATTTTAACAATACTTCTAATGAGAAGGCTAATAAATTGCTTACTTTCGTAGCTTGTTTGAATCCAATATTTTATATGACAATTCATTATACTTTCAATAAGCAAAAACTTCTTTTCTTATTTCAGCTTTATCTATTTGAATTGTAAATTACAAATATATCTTGTAACTCTTAATAATTAACTTAAAGATTATATTAATTGTTTATAGGCTTATAAATGTGTGGTTTTACTCATTGAAAAGAATTTGGGCTTACAAAAAATCTAACAACTACAGAAGAACAAAATATAAGTTGGTCGACATATTTGCTTTAAGGTTAGCATTTGATTTACCTATCACATTTACAATAGTTGAAATACTTTTTCCATCATAACTCTTAAGAAGAATGAATTAAGTAATCAGATGCTGATAAATAAACGAATAATTGTTTAGTTATATATTTTCAAAATGTCATATTTAATTAATATCATAAATGGTACGTCCTATCGAGTAATTTCTATGAAAATATGATGAGAACATTAAAATACAATTCAATTTTTTATTTTTGCATTTTACATGATTTTTTATTGTGATATTCTTTTATATATAATCTTAAATTAACCCCACTAATCATATTTTCTGGCTACGTCACTGACCCAATATGATGTTATTTAACTAATTAATACAAAAAATTACTCTTGTATGATTTAACTCTTGTTTTGTCAATAAACTAATACTTTGTTTCATGCAAATAATCAATAAGTTAGTTAATAACTCATAAGCTAACTAGTAACTCATAAATTAATTGATAGTTGACACCTAATAATTTAGTTAATTGTATAAGAAGTTTCACAAAAATAATTGTTAAAGTAACTGAAATTACAACATAAAGTAAAAGAATATATTAATGGAAATATATATATAATTAAAATAATTTATATTTATCTAAAAATTAAATTATATTAACAAAATTAAGGAATTTAAAATAAAAATATAATATTTAATATTTAATTAATTATATTTTAAGATATCATATATTTATTTAGATATATATATTCTTATATATTTTTAATTTAAAATTAGAATATGATTATGTTAAAATTAAATTAAGTATTTTTATAAAGAACAATATTTAGACTTATATTATAAAGGGTATGAGTTGTAAATTAATAAAAGGAATAAGAATATATTTGAAATTTTTTTGAAGAGATAGTAGTTTATAAATTATAAACTAATTAAGATAACTTATTAAATTAGAACTTTTTTTATCAATAAAGTAGTGTGCAAAATATCTCTAGATGTTAACTTATAATAATTTATTAACTAGATCAATAAATTATAAATTAATTTATTTATTGTAAAAAATAGAGCCTAATTATTGCTATTTTTTCAATTAAAAGTTGGTTTTATAGAACAAAATTCTCTCCAACGATAATAATTTTGTCAATATCTAATTTTACATAGCAAGGAAATTCAAACAAAAAAATACATTATGACAAAAAAATTATTATCATAAAAACATGACACTTATATTAGAAATAACTTAAAAAATTGTGTTCATATTTGACAATGGCATATCTAATAAATAAGTAAAAAATTCTTTGCAAATATAAAAATTTGTGTGTTGAACTAGAACATTCTAATTATGATAAAAAGCAGAAAAATATCTTTATATTATATATTAATTACGATATTCTCTACCTCTTATTATGACAAATGTCATTTCTATAATTCATCGCATGTCAATTTACTATTCCCTCTTAATGAATAGTATGTTGGGATGAGCCATAATTGTACAATCAATGTAAGAGATTAAATCTCTTATTTATATATAATAATTTATATTAAATTAAAAAATGCTTGATTTATTTCTCTCATTTATTGTATTTTCATAATCTCTCTACTTTCATTTCTTAATTTACAAATTTTCTAATTTTTGTGTATTTTCTTCTTCTTTGAAATAATTTTTCTGATTTTTTTCTTTATTTATTATATTTTCATAATCTTTATAATCTCAATTACATTTGATTTGCATTAATAATTTTGATTGAACCATATGGAAAAAATTGCACTTGAAATCCATATTACAACTAGTTTATTGGAAATTTGGGAAGTAAGAATAACTATAGATATTTAGTGAAGAATACTCAGTTTCATACCTTAAAAGCTCTTTCACTTTAATTGATGCTAACTTATTCACAGATTGCTAGGTAATTTCGTTGACTTGTAACTTGTTTAATTTGTGCTTCTGCAATGCTTGACTATGATTATGTACTATTTCTTTACCTTAAATTACGGAGATTAAAAAAATTGTAAAGGAGTTAAACATCCCTATTATTAAAGGATTGAAGTCTTATCCCTCTTTGTAAACTTTCCCTTTTAATTCACCATGGATGCATTCCCAAGGAAGATTGAATGAGTTAAACATATAAGTAAATTCAAAGATGATTTATTTAAAATTTAATTATGTATCAAAGGTTGGAGTCAATTACTTCTTGCAATGAAAAGAATTGAATTGAGTCCCTATTTGGTAGATTCCTTTCCTTGTTGCTGGGATAGACCTTATCCCTTCATCATTAAAGTTCTTTGATTTTTTGCCACAAATGTATAGGTAATAACACCTAAGACCATGTAAATTAGGTTAAATTAATGCTACCCAACTAAATTGATTGTACAATGGATAAGTTAAATTGTTTAAATAAATGCAACGATTCAAAATGTTTCAAAAAATATAAAAATTTTGGTTTTAATTGGGTTAAAAAATATTTGACCAAATTTAAGGGAAACTGACCTATTATTAATAGTATTCTTAGAATTAGCTTTTGGATTTTAGTAACATTTCAAGGCTCAATAACAACTTTTACCCTAAGTCTATTGCTTCCCAAATACAAACATTATTGCTTGCCTTTTACTAATAGTTCTTAAAGCAAACATCATAACTTAAACATGCTCTTTGAGACTCTTTTTAATCCATGTTATTTGTTCTCAAGTTTCAAGTGTGGAGAATTTAGATTTTAAGTCTTTAAATTGATCATTTCTTTTTTATGTGGCTTTAATTGCATTAATCCTAAGTAAAATACTTTCACTTTCTTCTTTTCTTATAAATAATAGTCTAATTTTTTACATTGTCGAAATTCTTTTTCATATTCTTTTTCATCTTCATATTCTTAAGCCAAAGATCTAGTAGGCACATAATATAACTATAGATTCTTTGATTACACCAATGCCAATAGTAGTGAGGCTAGAAAGAAAAAGTTTTAGTCTCTTTCAATTCTCATATCCTAAAGATAGATAAGACATAATCTAATACAAAGTAAAAATTCAAAACGAGCAAACAATTAAAAATAAAAAAAATTCAAATCCTTAAAATTGAATTAGCCCACTTGAAATTGATCATGCCCATTGACATTTGTCAAAATCAGTTATATGTTTTGAAATGGTTTGGACACATTTTCAAATTTCAAACCTGCTTGTTTTGGTTGGTTAAAAAACATGGCATGAAACCAATTTAATCTAATCATGCACAGCTTTAACAAGAACCCCTTCATCACATGTTGCTGCCATGCTTATATTTTGAACAAAATTAGCAACATTGTATACTTTCACCAATAGTGCCAATTAGTTAAATAAAACCCATACAGGTATACAAAGTTACATGTGAAATAGTTCTACATTAAGCTTTTAATCTTACTTGATCGCATGATTTCAATATAATAATTTATTATGACTACATATTTTAATTTTATAAAAATCACAAAACAATATAATAATTGTAAAGTAAATTATGAATTTGCATAATAATTTTATTTTATTACATATATAACTTCATAGAAGATTGAAGTTGTATAATAATTTTATTTGATTGCATATATAGCTTTATAGAAGATTGAAGGACTTGTAACTTGTTCATTTGGTACTTCTATGATGCTTGATTATGACTATATACTATTTTTATTTGGTGTTGGTTGTTATTGGAAATGGTAGAGACTAAGACGCACCAAGATGTATGGTGCACCACTACTTAAAACCATTAGATTTTATTTAACTTACGCAGTACTGTGTAGCTCAAAAAATTTAGGCTCTTAGATGGACTGATGCACCATACATAGTAGTGCACCAAAATCTCTTCCATTGGAAATAGATAAACTAATATCATTTGCAAAAGAAGCCAAAAGGCCAAACGGGACATATATATATATATATATATATATATATATATATAAACACTAGTGGCAGATGAAAAGACCCTTTGTATGGATTCCACAGGTATACAAGGAATTTGGTGTCATTGACAAAGTAAGTTATTATACATATCATTAGATAAAGTATAGGGATAAAGTAATACTCAATCCTAAATTGATTCTAGGTGATAAAGATTTTCTTTGTTTAACTAGTTTAATGAAAATATTATGGCCTTTTTTGTTTGCAAAAGTTTCCTTATATACAAAATTTGAACTAACTCTGAAGTGTTCAAGTTTGCAATTTTTTTTTGTAGGTGTCCTATTTTGCTAAATGTAGGCTTGTGTTGGACAAGTTTGGTTGTTGAATGTTCATGATCACATATATTAACTTTTATAGCAGAGGTTTGGGACTTTGCTTCAACCAAGTAACAAATAATGGAGCTTTCCATTTCCGACAATGTTATTATGTTTTTTTTTCTTCTAAAATTTTGTTAAAACTTTGCCTGTTTTGAAGGCAATACTTTTACAACAATTGTCCTATGTTTCATGAGAAATGCATTCTTGTAGTTGTAGTGTTGGTGTCCATTTTATAGCTGTCATAACCTAACATCATCTAATCAACAATCTTTAGAGGTAGTTCACTTATCATTTGTTGTAAAAATGATTTAAGCAATGACATTCATCATATTTGTATTTCAATGCTTGTTATTGAACAACTCAATCTAGATCAAATTTTGGGGGAAAAAATTGTGTGGTGGCCAAAAGGTTGCTCCATTTTAGGAAAAATAGTGCCATGCTAATTGAAGGGCAAAAGGATCTACATTAAGAAACTCATCAATTTAAAATACTAAAATTCAATTTTCTTCTTATAATGATTTTAAATTTTGTTTCCTTGATTCATGATGTTACATTATGGTCATTCACACTACCATTTTTTTTTTTTGGCCTTGCAGGTGGATGACATTGAAATAATAACAGTTAATAATGCATAAAAATGTGGAAATTGAAGGATTGAGTTGTATATTTTAGACAATAGGAACAACTTTAGATTTATTAACTTGAGTTTCTTGTGTTGCATTATTGTATTTGTCAATTTGTGATCACTGGTACAATATATAATTTAGTTTTGCCAAGTAAAGTCGTTTCTTTTTATTGACTGGAATGATTAAATGATATATGTAGATATCTGTGATGAAATAGAGATAAAGGGTGATAATAAATTTTTAAATTATAAAAAAATAACTAATTAGTGATGGTAAAAATGAGTCAAAATTAAGCTCTATTTGTTTCATCAAAAAAGTATTTGTTGTAAGAAAATATCATTTGTATATACATTAATAAAAGTGTGATATGTCATTTACTTGATGACATAAAAAATGGTACTTAAAAACTTAAAAATCAAAGAAAGCAAATTCCTTTTTAAAATAAAGAAAGTTACTTTCTTTATATTCTTCATACTTTATATTAAATAAGTAAAACACTTTTTCTCTATTTTAACATCTTATAATTATATTTTGTAGAAAATGCTTTTTGATGAAATAAATGAAATCTTGATGTCAAATTTTTTTCCTACAGCCACAAAGTGTGCCATAGGAAGAATGATATAGCTAAATTAGTTATATGTATATTTCGATGACTAAGAATGTCAATAATTATTTAATATTATTATCAATAATTATAGATTGTTGAGTATACTTTTGCAATATTATTTATTGCAACATTCTATAATG
The DNA here is from genome assembly GCA_020226215.1 of Sindora glabra. Taxonomy (NCBI): domain Eukaryota; kingdom Viridiplantae; phylum Streptophyta; class Magnoliopsida; order Fabales; family Fabaceae; genus Sindora; species Sindora glabra. The sequence goes on along the minus strand of CM035235.1, from coordinate 15,119,367 downwards.
GTCATTTAGTTGTTATTAAAAAGTATTTTTGATAATTATATTTAATTTTACGAAGGTTATGCATTAATTACGTCAAAAAAAGGGAAAGTCAGGTGTTATTGGAACTTAATTAGAGGTTTCCACAATTTACGACCACAAATATTGTATATGTATATGAAATATATTATAGTTAAATGGGTTTACATTGACTTTTGAGTGACTATTGAGTTATAATCACAATATGTTATTAATGGCCTAATAGAAAAAAAGAGGGGAGTTTTTCCTTATTGCTATTTTAATGTATAAAAAAATGTAAATATTTGGAATCACAACGTTCATAAGTCAAATGAGATGAATATTATATAACTCAATTTCAATATATTTAATACATGAGGTAACATATTTAAGTCATTCATTTAAGGGTTTAACATAATGAACAAAATTTTTAGTCAAACTTAAAGCATCTCATAGGTTGAAGTTGGCATCATTTTAACATACGTTAAACAACGACAAAAAGATAAAAGTTAAGTGCAATGTTTTCTTTTGGTAATTCAAAATTGTAGTTTATGATACTTTAATTTCCTAATTTTATTATTTTTGGTAATTAATATGTAAATCTTATTTAGTATTCAAATTTCAGAAATGAGTATTCACTACATAATTTCAGAATATAAATAAAATAGGAAAAAATAAAGGTAAAATATTTTGGCCAATAAAGTGATTTTCAAATTATGGATGATTAAAGTTAATTAGAACATATAAAATATATTATTAATTAATGAAGTTAGGTAAAATATAATTTAATAAAAAATAATTGAGATTGGATAATTTTAAATGCGAAAAGTGACCATACTGCAATAGAGTTTATTATAATTAAATATATGGTTTATCTTACCTTTAAATTTGTAAAATACGTAAGTGAAAATGAATACATGAGTTTAAAAATAAAAAAATTAATCGAAAATATTTTCAACAATAATAAGGAAATGACAGTAGATAGTTTTTAGCCTTCAACTGGAGCTCTTTTATTAGATATACATAGAATATAGAATACAGAATAACTTGAGTGATATACATATATATATATATATAGAGAGAGAGAGAGAGAGAATAATTATTAGTCTGAATAGATAATTAATTTGTAATAAAATTCATTTAGAAAGATCAATAAATTATATAGGGCAATTCACAAAGTCATTGTTAAAAGGATTAAAATAGACAAATACGAGTCTCATATAAACTAGTGTATTACTAATATCTCTCTTAAAATAACATCAAAATAATTAAAATAAAAGAAAAAAATCCACCTTTTTTTATAAGTTAAAATGAAGATAATGACATGTGTTGATATTTGGGTTTATGTATAAGATTAGGAGGATGAAAAAGAAATCGTACTATTGGTTGTAGGCATTTTGCTAATTGATATAATATAAATATGTGAAATCAAGAGTGATCAACTCTATGTGAATGGTCAAGAAAACTACTAATTAATGAAGAATTATAATAATTAAATAATTATATGTACACACAAAATAGTCAAATAAATTTCTAATTTTTATTAGGGATGTAATATAAAATATATAGTGTAAAAAGTAGTACCTATCAATATCATGATCATGTGGACTTTAATTTATGAAAATCTTAGGTTAAGTGTAAATGAGTATAGGTAATAGGTGATTTAATTATTACTAAGAATTGCAATTGATGAAATAATTTTGAGTTGATGAATATGAAAAGATTGATATGTTTAGAGATGAACTATGAAGTTATATGATAATGGCAAAGTTGGAAAACTTAATAGATTATTTACGAATGGTTAGACAAGCAGCAACACTCATCAACAACTATATCATTACACTCATTCTCAAGTAACTGCAAGGACTCAATCATAACCATTCCATCAAGATTTTATCACACAAAGATAGACAACAATAACTTAATTCCAAATTCATATCACAAGGCATAACAGTCAATAACAAAGGTACATACATCTACCTTGTGAACAAAATCTACATATTCAGAATATCCAACATGCAGCCAATCCGAATCAAAATCAACAAAGGAATGGTTATAAAAACAATAGGCCATATAATCAAAATAATAAAATCTCAAGAAATAATAAAAACAACTAGCCAAATAATGGCCAGCAAAATAACATTGGAGGGCCTCCATAGGAAATAATTTTGTAAAAAATTCTTTAAAATTTTGAGGCAGCTAAAATATAATGGGAAAGTCTATGAAAAACATTTGTAAGAAATGGTTTGTGCAATATTATCAGAGGGATTTGATTGGAAGCTACCTTAAGAAAATGTTTATGTTCCATTCCTTTAAATTGCAAAAGCCTACTTGTGACTAAAGGGAAACTTTATGCATTTTCAACACTTTTCCTACAAGTAATACTTTTGTCATCAGTTATGTACACAAATTAATCTAGTGATAAATAAGTAAATGTGAAAATTGTTTATGGAAATTAAATGTGTACATAATATGATTACTTGTGACTACCTAATATGAACTGGACTTGAACTTAATTTTATAACAAGATGATTGATATTTTCCCATATATTTAATATTATACTGAGTAGAAAGACACTCCTCTTAACATAAGTTGGATTCTAATCTCCTATGAAATCAAGTATGGTAGTTGAAGAACAAATCTCCAGAAGGAACAGAAATTATAAAAACCAAACATTGTAACATAATTTTAAATTACGGTTTCACATAATTTCACAACAACAAAGTACCATAATTTACTTTGCAGTATATGCATTTGCCTACAATTGAAGTTATTGCAATGCAACCACAATGTTTGACAAGACAATATAGAAACATGACCACAAACACACCAAGATGAAGTAAAGGGATCTAGCAAGAAAACAATTCTTATGCAAAACAACAAACCTCATCTCTAGTCTAACCTTTAAATCATTGTTTTCTAGCTATTTTAAAGGGGGCACCTTGCTTTTCATCATCATCACCATCTAGGTTAGTTCTTTTAGAATTAACCTTCCTTGATTCTTTGTATGCACCATATCTATCAATTGAAATAGTGTCCTTACTTGATATGGATGGGCCCTCCATTTCTTTGTCATTTAAATGACTATATATCAGATATGTTGTAGTCTTCTTCACAATAAATCTTTGTCCAAAATTCACAACAACCTCCACCTCATCACCCGGTATGAAATCTGGTAGTATACCTTGCCATTCACTTCCATCATCAGTGGTAGTCTCTGAATTTTGCTTGTAACATTGAAAGGTACCTTTTGTATTATTTTGTATCTGAATACTAAAAGGAAATGGAGATGCCGTGTTGTCTTGTGAACATGAGTAATCAATGCGAAGAATCATTCCTTCCAAGTTACAACCAACCTGAGGCACTTCAAAACATACTCCTTGTCCTTCATTACTATAACTTGGCCAATTAAGATGATTGTCATCAAAATTGAAAGAAGAGTCGCCAGATTGATTTGTAGTCCAACCCTATATATGACATGAACCTAAGAGATCATTGACTTGTTTTTTTTTTATCTTTTTCTTTTTTGCTACAAAAACATGATATTATTAAATAAAAGCAATTGTGTTTGAAAAAAAATGAGATTATTAAAGAAACTATTTCCTGACTCACTCCATACAGAATACAACTATACATACTTCCTACACACATGGGCATATGACTTGCTAATATTTGATTTTAACATTTATGGAAAAAAATATTAAAATTAGCTACTTAAAACTTCTAAAGAAACATATGAATACTCCTTCTTCCATAAATAACATGATCATGAAGGTTACTATAATTATTAATAAAAATACGATCCTTGTTAATATTATTATATGAGCATATAAAAGAAAATGAAAAAAATTTCTTTGTCATGTACTCGTAAACAAATGATGGAGAAGACATTAATGGTCTTGAAGGTGGCAAGAAGCACATTAAGGTTCATTAAGAAGATGGAACTACATTGTGAAAACATATATAAGTACATTGTTTGGCATGCATTAAGATAGAGAGAAAGAACCTGTAAAATGCTATGTTCTCCCACTTTAATTATTAGAGAACTCATGGAATTTCCCGACCTTGAAATACCAACTTGATTGTGAGAAATAGCCAATGGCGAATCGTCTTTGTTTAACATCAGGGATGTACTTTGAGTTGTTTCTGGTAATAGATAGTTTGTGGCATTCAAATTATTCTCCCCACTGAAGGACAATAGAGAAGAAATGCTCACAAATACTCGAGCAAGGGATCGAGCAATATTTGATGGTGACATCCAAGACCAAATGAGAGAGGGAAACACGTCAGATGATAATCCTTCATAGCCACACAGACATATTTTTTTGATTTTTTTCAATCTTACAATTGAAAAGGGTATATTTGTTATAGCAGTATTTTCAGCAGCTATAGTTTCCAGAGATTCTAATTGCTCAATATCCTCCTCCAACTTCTCAATGTTTGAACCAGAAAGAAAGAGTTTTTCCAGAGATTTTAGCTTATAAAAACTTCTTGGGAGATCTCTAAGGCCTTTGCAGTCCTTAAAATTTACTAAACGAAGTTCATTGAGATTTCCGATTGTTTCATGAACTTTGGACAAACTTGGACAATCTTTGAGTATTAGCCTTTCAAGATCTGGCATGTATGAAAAGTCAGGCGTCATCCTTAAACAATGGGAATGGCTTAGATTAAGAATTTTAAGCTTGGGCAAGACCTGCATAAAGAAAAAATAAATAAGAGAGGAAACTGAAAAATCACGGAAATTGCAGGGATAAATTTATCATCAATCTAGACAATTAAAATTCATTTCCATGTACCTGGGACACATTACTGAAGAGTTCTAAGTCGCTATGTCTGAAGTCAATAGCAACCAAACTTCCTTTGAGAAGGTTTTTAGGGGGATATCTCTTAGCAAATTCAAGCCAACAAATCCATCTCAAGTCTTCCAGGAGGCCATCATACTTTCCAGTAAGTTCTACATTACTAAGTTGAAGCAATCTTAAACTCTTCATTTGTTTAAATGCTTCAGTAGGCAAAATAATCCCATCAGTTCCTGGTGGTCTCAAAGCCAATCCCTTGACATGCATCGTTCCCTATAGACAAATAAAAAATACCATGTAAATTGAGACAGAATAATAGTTGCAGCTTGTTAAGAAAACATATTATAAATTAACTCACGAAAATAACATTTCTTAACAATCAAAATACAAAAGAGAAGTTTTTGTTTGTAATCAGAAACCAAATTAATAGAGTTTCTAATACATTGATTTTCATATTAAGCGGGATCTTACCGTATTCCTGCTCAGCACATCAAGTGCATCCTCATGAAACCACAATCGACAACGCTTCCCAAGCATCTCTGGTGATTTTTCTCGAATGATTTCTCTTCCCATGTCTCGTAACAGATCATGCATTTCGAGCTTGTTATTCCGGTTATTAACTTTTACAAGGCTGCGCTCAATGAGAACTGTTATTCCAATTCCAGCATGCAATCCACAACCATTTAATATTGTTGCAGCATAATTTTTGTTCTTGCCAATAAAAAAACAACATATGTCGAGAAATATATCCTTCTCCATTTGATCATTCAAACCATCAAAACTTATCTTTAGCTTATCATGCACATTTCTAGGGGGAATCCTTTGTAATTTTGATAACACATCTTCCCACTCCTGTATTGACCTCTTATTAAATAAAAAAGAGCCAAGGACTTCAAGAGCTAATGGCAATCCTCCACAATAGGCGACTATCTTACTTGAAAGTTCAGTGAAATCTCCAATAGGACTTGGTTGCCTAAAAGCGTACCAACTAAAAAGCGCAAGAGATTCACTATTCTCCATTGCTCTCATTTCGCGTACATAATCTGCTTTCAGATAATCAAGGAGAGCCTTGTCTCTGGTTGTAATGATTATTATGCTAGATGCAGCAAACCAATTTCGATTTCCACACAAGACCTTCAGTTGGTCTATTTCAGTGACATCGTCAAGTAAGACAAGCACCTCCATGGGGCGCCGTCTTCCCTTTATTATATTTATGCCTCTGTCGGTGGAGTGGATCTTGTGTGTTTCTCCAAATATCTGATATGTAAGTTGTTCTTGTAAATCTTGCCCCTTGCGGTATGTCCAAGCTTCCCTGATATTTGGAATGAAACTTCTCCTCTCAAAATTCCGGCTAAGAGCATTGAAGATGGCTTTGGCAATGGTAGTTTTACCACTTCCCCCCATTCCCCAAACTCCTAGTATGAGAACATCATTTGATCTGGTAAGGCTTTGTAAATCAAACATAATTTCCTGTACACGAAGTCCTATTCCCACAGGATAATCAGCAACAAACAAGCTTCTGTTGTCTATTCTGCGTGAAACGTATTGGACAATATCTTCAATGCATCGGCTCTCGCTCTTGCAAATTATGACAAATGACAACCAGAGAAAGTGAGTATCTATAATATGAGCATGACTAGAATTTAGAAGTACATGGAATGAAAATTAGCCTATTGGAATCTTACATTTTTAGAAAAATGTACATTCTTGAAACTGTAGTTCTTATGAATTTAATTAATAAAAATATAATATTCCTATTTTTAATTTATTATAAAATTTTCCTTATATGTTTTGCCAAATTCTTAGTTATAACTATATTTGGTTCATATTTGATATCCTTGATAATCTTGAAATTATTTCAAAAATACCCTTATTGAGTTTTTTATTATAAAATATAATATAGTAAATCATATTTTTATTTAAAACTAGATAAATAATTAAAAATTTTTAACACCTAATAAATTAAATTTAATTATTTAACATCTAAAAATTTATTAATATATATATAAACATTTTATAATTTATTATATTTTAATATTTAATGTGTTATATTTTTATATTTTATACTTTATTATTTGTGTTATTATTATTAGATCAATTTTCAAAATGAAGTGAGAGTAATTCATTTAAGTTATTATCATAATATTAAATATGCTTGAAATTTCTCTTTTTATAAAATTATAAATTTTTATTGCAAAATTATTTTTACAATTGTATTTCATGTTGGTACTAAATTTTATATTTTAATTTATTTTATAATATAAGAATATTATTATTTTGTATTTTCATATATAGACATACTTTTTTTTAAAAGAAACTCCAAGTCTATTGTATTATTTTTTAATGAAAGAAATCATATGTATATATAATTATATTAAAATAATCTTTTAAATATTAGGAATAACAATAGAAAAGGAATTAGAGTTAAAAAAATTAATGTTATTATATTTCTTAACAATAAAAAATATTTTAAAAATAAGATTATAATTATTCTTCAATTTAAGTTAAAAATTATTTAATAAAATAAAAAATAAAAAAAATTAAATGTGAGGATAATTTTATCTTTTTATTTTAGTATTAATATTAGCATTCTTATCCTATAAGAATATGAGATTCTCATCTCTCTCATAAAAATATTTTGAAAAAAAGGTTGGGTTAAAAATATTTTCGAGAATGTGATATTTTTAAGCATTTTATTTTAGTATTAATATTAGCATTCTTATCCTATAAGAATATGAGATTCTCATCTCTCTCATAAAAATATTTTGAAAAAAAGGTTGGGTTAAAAATATTTTCGAGAATGTGATATTTTTAAGCATTTTATTTTTACAAATCTTGAATTAAATATGAGAATATAATAATCCTCTGAAACATTTATAAAAATGTTAAAAATATTCAATGAACCAAATGTAACCTCAAAGTTTAGAAAGAATCTCCAGTTTTATTTGTGTTAGCATTTGTTAGAATAATCTTAGCCATTGCCTATAGCTTTGGAACCAAAATCTTCAAATAATATGCACTAGTTTTAGATCACGAGTGTTGCACGGATTTATTAATATTCTTAATTTTTAAATAAATTTATATTTATTAAATTTGCATATTCATGAATGAATAAAATATATAAAAATTGGAGTCACAGTAAAAATGCAATAAAATAGATAAAAAAAGATAAAGTTCTAATTGATGTATATTTAATATGAAATATAAAATTATTTACTAAAAAATAAATATAACACATAAAATTAATAATAAAAAATATTGACAAAATTAAAATAAATAAATATAATTTTAATTTTTAATATTTTTATTGAACAATGAAATATATAATTAATTAGTTCAATTACTACTATTGATATTAAACATTTAATTTATTTAAAATATAATATATAATTAATAACCTCAAATGAATAAAAATTTTTACTTATTTAAGATATTTTTATGATAAAAATTGTTTTCTATCAACACTACTAAATTATGTCCGAAACATAAACAACAGTGGAAATCAAAAAAAGTAAAAAAATTAAAATAGAGTAGATAAAAGAAAAAAATAATGTATGAGTTTTAAAATCACAATAATCTTAATTAATATATATTTAATCTAAAATATAGCAAGTAAAAATTGATATAAAAATATTAATTATTTTTAAATATATAATTTGATTATAATTTTCAAATATTTTTATAATAAAAAATGTATAATGTTATAATTTTATTTAATAAATTGGGATTAAGCTTTAAACATTATGAATGAATATGACAAGAAAAAAAAGAAGCAAAGCAGATTAAAGAGAAACAACTTTTGGGTCATAAAGTTTAGATAAAATTTCAATTAATATATATATATATATAAATTAATAAAATATATAAATAATTAGTTTAATTAATACATTATATTATTTTTAAAAATAAAGAATAATTAATTATTATTTTTAAGAGTAATGATTATTATATTTTTAAATTTTATAAATAGAATCATTTGTTTTTTTTATTTTTATCATATTTTTTATAGAAATTACAAGTAATTATTTTTATCTCAATAAAAACCTATTTATCTTAATTCTTTAGTATATAATTTGAATTTTATTCAATACATGAAAAAATTATCCAACATACTAACAAAAAAGTTGAATTTAGTGAATTTCTAAAAACATCAAAATTCATGCCTATTTTATATTTGAATATATAATCATGAATAATTGTATAATTATCATATTATATTAATTTTAATGATTTATTTTATCAAATATATTTTTGTATATAAAAGTAATTCAAAATATATTAAATTTATTGATTAGATTAAAATAAAATCATTACATATATCTTCATAATTTATTAAATGTATTACGATGATAAATAAGATATCATTAAACCTTCTTTTAATTTTATTTATTTTAAAATTTATTTATTTATTAAATAATTTTTTCTATAATAAAATATTTAATAAATATCAAAATAATTAAAAATATAAATATAAAATCTTTAATCAAATATAAATTTAATAAAAATAAATTTAATTAAATAGATTTTATATAAAATCATACATTAAGATAAGAGCACTTTTTAATAATTAATTTAAGTAAAATTTAATCTTAACTTATTTTATAAAATTTTATATTACCAATTACATTAATGTTCTGTCAATTGAGTTTCAAATATTATATTGGATATAATGAGTCTATGCTCTCATTTCCACTTATTGCCTTATATTTTAATTATTTTTAAACTTATTTTTATAAAATTTTACACTAACCATATAATATATTTTTAATATTATTAATGAAAAAAAAGTCAAGTCATTAAAAAAATAAAAATTTTATTAAATATAGAAAAATTGTAGCAATTTTTAATAACATAGTAAGTGATATTACAAAAAAAATTTATATTATTTTAAAATATTAAAATAAAAATTTTATTGAATAAATTGATTTTTAATTTTCAAATTTTAAATTCATTTATTGATGTTATAAATAAAATAATTTTTTCCTATTATTTATCATATATTTTACATTATTAAAAAATAGTAAATTATTTTTACTAAAAATAACAATTTATGATCATATCCATTTTTTAATGATATGAGACCTTTTATATAAAAAATGTTCATTAATAATAGAATATATAAAATTCTAATATTAATATTACTAAATAATTATATTTTTACAATATTTTATATCACAAATTAATGTATGTTTTATAGAATGTCAATTAAGAAAAAAATTGTGTAAACTGTTTGGTGAAAATAAAAAAGAAAAAAAAATATTTCTAATTTGTTAAGGTGTGTGATTTGTAAATATAGAAAGTGAGATAAAAAAGAAAATTTTATTTTACTCTCTTGTTTAGATAATAAATAGTGTGATTTTTACAAAATAATATAAGTGATAAATAATTATGATTATTATCGTTTGAGATATCAATAATCAAATTTTTAATTTGAGTATTATAGAATTATCTAAGTAAATATAAAAGAAAACATAAGCAGGTGGTTGGCGGGAAAATATTATTTTCATATAACGACACCTGTAAAAAGGAAAAAAAAAAAAAGAAAACTCCTTTCCAGAAAACTCTCACTCTCTATTCATAACATGTGTGTATTTATTGATGCATTTGATTAATATGTCAAGGCATATCCATTTCCATTCTTTTAAAAAGAATGTCAGTCAGCTTTTGACATACAGATTTAAGTATGTGACACGCGGGCTGCAAATAAATCAAAGTAACTAATTTACCATTTTGTACTCACAAAGCAAATTGGAGCAACATCTGACAGTAAAAATTAAGGCTAAGTCTGTGTCCTTTGATAATATGGGAATTGAAACCCGGAAAATAACACGGAAGAGAGGCAGAGCATTGGAATTGATCTCGTTGATGCCCAATTAGAAAGTAATTCCTTCAATGTTGCTAATAAGAGGACAAAGTACAGGCTTTCTTTTTTTTTTTTTTTAATACCGATGATGATGATGGCGAGGAGGTTTAAACATAAATATAAAATATCTAACATATTATTAAAACCCTTAAATTTTGGTAATAAGAGGGCAAAGTACATTTTTTTTTAATTTTTAATTTTTTGCACTGACAGTGGCGAAAAGGTTCAAATATAAATATAGGAATTCCAGCATATTATTCAAATCTTTCACTGTTATGAAGAATAAAATAGAATTGAACTAATATTTTTCATACTGTCAGACAGTATTGATATCAGTTGAGTTTTGATAAAATTATACAAATACTTTCTTTAATTTTAAATTTTATATAAAATATTTTTTGAAATGTAAAATAATATTATAATTAAATTCAAATTTAAAATTTTCTTTGATAAATTATAAATTATAATTAAACAAAATATATTAATATTAGATATTTTAAGGTTACCAAAAAATAGATACTTTAAGCCTTTTTTGATAATTTTTTTTTGGTAAATATAAAAACATATTTTAATTAAGTTCAAATAGTTAAATTATAATTAATGAAAAAGTCAAATTTTAATGTGGATGTCATATATTTTTAGCTATTTTAAATTTAACAAAAGCATATCTTTAATGACTAAATAATTAAATTATCAATTATTATTTGATCTGAAGTTATAATTACTTTTTTTACTATTTTATTAATTTTAATATAATACTATTTTACATTTTAAAGAGGTTGGTAGAGACAAATTTGTAATTTAAGGAAAATGCATGGAATTTTACGAAGTTAATCAAGTTTCCCCAATAAATTATGGTAAGGAGGTGTAATTTGTGAACACCCATTCTCGTATAGACACTGAAACTGGAACACCATTTTTTTTTTGGACTAGTACAATTTAAGAGAACCGACTTTTAATTCCCTCAAACAGCCTACCATAATAAGTTAATTACAATGCGGAGACACGAGATTAAATCCAATTCAACCAACAAGGCAAAAATTTATCCCACAAATGAAAAAAAAAAAATTGTTCCCTTTTTTGCCGTTCTCAAAGTGGATTAGTTGATTTCAATGCTTGAAATAAAAGTTTTCTATTTTAGGAATGTTATTGGCAAAAAAAATATTATATGAATATTTAAAATAGAATATTCTTCTAATTCATCCAAGATTAAAACTTGAGCGAAAGCTGTTAAATTAATCGGTTTGACGAAACAAAAGAAAACTTAGATTACCACCTTGCAAATCGCGACATCCCATCCTGAAAGATCCGCAACTTGACGGAGAGCCTCCCTACATGTTTGTTCTATTTCTTGAGTCGCCGAGGTTCTTCTCATGAGATCTTGAAATGCTTCTCCAAATGCACCCTTCTGCTGACGCACATGGGAAGGTTCCACATGATAGAATATCGGCATAACCGTGTGATTCATAGTTTTGCAACACTCCATGATTTTCAGTAGTTCTTTTAAACACCACACTGAATTACCATAATTTTGGGAAAATACAACCAGACACCATCTAGACAGTTCTATTGCTTTGAACAGTGATTTCGAGATTTCTTCCCCCCTTTCAAGCCTATTGTCCATGAAAGTTTGCATTCCAGCTTTTGACAGTGCGGCATGCAGGTGGGAAGTGAAGCCATTGCGAGTATCTTCCCCTCTGAAACTCAAAAACACATCGTGGATCTCCTCGCCTTCGCATATGGCCATTGATGGGATGGCAAGAAAGAGTGGTTAAGAAAGGTGAATTTTGGATAAAGAAAGAGGAGAAGAGTTAAGGCAAAGAGGAATGTGAGGCAGTCACTTCTTTTCATCAGCTAAATAGAATGCAACACCAATAGTTGAGTTGACTTTCTAGTCAATATAACAATTGATACAATGAAAGTCTAATTAATTATCTTTTTCTGTGGAAACGCAATTATTTTAGGCGACTAAACGTATTTGTTACGAGAAGAATTTTGACAAATTTTTTGAATTTCATATGAAAATTTTGATAAATTTAAAATTTTTAATATTTAATTTATTCTTCTGTTCTGAATACCTGCCGACATCGGTCTCGTCCAACGGCCGCATTTGACAATTCCATCATCTGCCGGCATGCAAATTACGCTTTCAAGAGAATTTACGACATACCATGAATAAAATAATATATTAGCACATTAATGACTATTAAATATATTAAATTAATAATTTTTTAAAATTTAATAATATATTAATATATTATTTTATCAATAATGCATTGCAAACCTTACCTACCATGGTGATTCTCTTGCTACTTGTCAGAATTCTCCAAGGAAGATGCCTTGTAAAGATTTAGCAATAAGCGCATGCTTTATTTATTTTCCAGATTTTTCTTGCTCTACGGCAATATAAGTAGGAGTCTGATAAGTCTTTCGCAACTTACTCTTAATACGAATCATGGGGTATCAAATTTGATCATGAATAAATGAATTTTAATTTAAAAAAATAAATTGAATATATAATTAAATTTAATAATATATTAATATATTTAGGGGTATAAATGAGTCAAGTCAAGTCGAACATCTGCATATTCAAATTTAAATTCAAACTCGACAATATTAAATGAGTTCGAGCTCGAGTTCGAACTCATCAATCTTGAAAATTTTGAGTTTGAGCTTGAATTCAATTCGAACACAAGCTTAAATGAGCTTTAAATTTCTTACTTTAAATTTTTAATCGAACTTAAATATTTAATCTCAAATGTGAACTTAAGTTATATTAAAGCTTAAACAATCTTAAATGAATTCAAATGAACTTAAATGAGTTTAGTGAATTTTTTATATTTATATTATGTATAATATAATAAAATAAAAATATATTTTATATTAAGTTCATTTAGACTCACGAATAATTCAAGTTAAATAATAAAAAGTTTAGACTCAGCTCGTTTAATAAATAAGTCTAGTTCAATTAAGCTCAACTCATTAAAATTCGAGTTCGAGCTGAATTTTTTATGAATCAGTCTTGAACTACTAACGAGTAACTCAATTTATTTGCACTCCTAAATATATCATTGTATCATAATTTTATCCACATATAATATCAAACGCTGTTATTACTATTTTCTTATTTTCACTACTCCCTTAACTCTGCCTTCTAAATTTCTAATCTAACGAAATTGGATCCCGCATCAAATATTTTTTTTGAAGTGTGATTATAAACAGTAAAGTAGATAATTACAAGCGCATAAAAACTTAAAATTTAATAAACAATAAATCATAAAAAACATTTTTTAAATTTATAATTATTCATCTTTTAATTTTTCCATCATAAATTATAATAATTTACATTAACTTTTAAAATTCATCTAAGAAAGTCGATGAAAACGCACTTCCAAGTCAAGGAACGCTGATTAAATATTTTTGTTTCTTTGCGTATGCTAGAGGGCAATAACCGTATCTCATTGCCTTACAGATTTATTTATATCAATAATCAATAATAATGAGAAAAGCAATCCATACACGGAAGAATTCTAAAAACTACAAAGGTTACCACAGTATGAACTGGGACGGATCCATAATCTAAACACTGTAGTCAGTAATAAAAAAATAAAAAATAGTTTATTAAAAAATTTCAACAGAATAAGATAATTACACATGAAAATTTTCAATTTATCAAATGAAATTCACAAAATTTATCAAAAAATATAAAAATAGAAGCAAATTTTTAATATTTTTAATTTATTCTTTTGTTTTGGATATTATTTTATAATTGAATAAAATATTTTTTATTTGCCTATTCACACGCCCTTTATTCTCTATTTCTTAAATTTAAAAATAATTTTTAAAAATAAAAAATAAAAATGTATTGAAACAGATGCTTTAAATCCTATACTAAAGCTTCATCAATTTTTTTAAAAATATTTTCAGTAGAAAAATATCATTTTCATATATATATATATATATATATATATATATATATATATATATAATAAAGAAATACCATATAACATATCTACCTTGTATAAAATTTCATATCTATTAAATTTAAAATTTGACTGTAGCTTATAAACCATCACACCTAATTACTTACTTAGATAATCTAAATTAATACTTTAGACTAATGAATTAGACCGGACACTTATTTTAAACTAATCAAGCTTAACATGTGAGAAATAATAATGCCTTAATGCCAACACTGGTCAAGACTTTTGAATTATGATCTCTGAAGCCAACATTTTCATTATATTTTCAGTTAAGCTTTTTCATAGAGTTATATATATTGTAATAAAAAATAAATATTTAAAGTTAAAGAAAAATAACTTTCCTTAAAATAATGTTATCTTTTATCAAACACTCTATATTCAACATCTAATATATATATTATTTTTAAATTTTTAATATTATATAATTATATTCTTATTAACAATACTTTTTTCTAAATAAACAAAATTCAAATTAATATGCAAAAATTTTTCAATACTAGTTCATGCCTACCAATCCTTTCTAGTGGTAAGTTGGTGGTATTGCCAACGCCAAGAAACCAAACTCCAAAGCAAAATACTTAGACAAAAATGTTTGAATTCTTTTTAATAAGATATAACTATTATTGTAATCTCGTGTCTATTCCAATAACAAATGTGTATAATATATATAAGATATGAAGGGAACAAACTCCCAAATTTTTCTATATACATTAATCATGATTGATTATGATTCTTATTTCTAAAATCATTCCTGATATGTATCGATCATGATTCTTATATTCCTAGAATTATTCTCAATTTGCATTGATTATGATTAATTATGATATGTACAAAATTTCCAAAATGAGATTACAATTAGATACTTAAATAATTACATAATGAATATGATTCTCTTGATACTTTTATATTACTTTAATATATAGAATTTATGTAACTAGTGACAAAACAATTGTTATGAAAATATCCTGTAAATTTATATATGATCTATAAAATTTTAAATTTTTTCGTGGACTTTGCATGTAAAACGCACAGAAACAGTTATTTATAAAGCTATAAATTCATAAGTTTTGTTTTGCAGAATATTAATTATAATATTTTTTTACTTAACATGTGTTTAATAAGCAAATAAATAAATTTATAACTTATTGACTTAGTCAATAAATTATAATTTAAATTTTAGAGGTATTTGATGTGCTAAAGGTTAATAGTTTATAAGTTCTAATTTCATAAATTTTTTAATGTAATTATAACTTATAAGTCAGTATTTTTCTAATTTTTTAAATTTATCCCTCTTTTTTAATTAAATGATAATATATATTCTAATTATATAAATAAATATTTGATACATATTCATTAATTTGATATAAATAAATATATATAATATTATAAAATATAATTAAATAACTAAATAAATATATAAAGTTATAAAATATAATTAATTAAATTTTAAGTAATTACATTTTTATTTTAATTATATTAATTATATTAATATAATTTAAATTTAAAATAAATATGAAAAAATTAATTGATATATATTAATATTTTATATTATTTATATTTTTAGCTAATTTAATAATTATTTTTATTAAATATTTTAATATTATTATATATCTTTTTAACTATTATTTTAATTTATTGGGGTGTTCGGCTCTGCAATTTAATTATTAAGATTCCAATCTTGCATAAAGTTATGGATAAAGAAAAAGAAAAAATAGTACAGGTACTAATCTAATTCAACTCATTGTGGTGTCCAGCTAAGTAATTTAATTATTAAGATCAGAATCCTCTGTAAAGTGATGCAAGCAAGAGACTATGGCATATACAAAAACACGAAGTTATAGATTTTAGTTACACGTCTCTCAATGGCATTAACTTACGACTGATAATTGAAATTGAATTTAAAATATTATTTAGAGGATAAAAAGCTAAAATTATTTTATTTTATCTTTCGGGATGCTTTCACATCAATTTTTTTTCCCTCGTTTCCATCCGATCGACACAGATTACGCGACAGAATTAGGGCAGCGTCCATCTAAATAAGCTTCCTAAATACAACGTTAGCCAACTTTATTACAGTGCATTCGGTATGATAAATACGCTTAGAATAAGAAAGTAAACAAATACAAATTTTAGAAAAATTATGATATATTACGGAGATAGTAATATATTAATATATTATTAAATCAACTGTATTTTAATTTTTTTAAAATTAGATTTAATATATTACATGATGGTATGTCAACAATTAATTTTAGTGAATTTTGGATAAAGACTGGTTAAGAAAGGTGAATTTTGGATAAAGAAAGAGGAGAAGAGTTAAGGCAAAGAGGAATGTGAGGCAGTCACTTCTTTTCATCTGCTAAATAGAATGCAACACCAATAGTTGAGTTGACTTTCTAGTCAATATAACAATTGATATAATGAAAGTCTAATTAATTATCTTTTTCTGTGGAAACGCAATTATTTTAGGCGACTAAACGTATTTGTTACGAGAAGAATTTTGACAAATTTTTTGAATTTCATATGAAAATCTTGATAAATTTAAAATTTTTAATATTTAAATTATTCTTTTGTTCTGAATAGTCGAGCCTCCGCGTTTGACAATTCCATCATCTGCGGGCATGCAAATTACGCTTTCAAGATTTTTCCAGATTTTTCTCGCTCTACGGCAATATATGTACGAGTCTGATTAGTCTTTCGCAACTTACTCTTAATACGAATCATGGGTATCAAATTTGATCGTGAATAAATAAATTTAAATTTTAAAAAATAAATTTGATATATAATTAAATTTAATAATATATTAATATATCATTGTATCATAATTTTATCCACATATAATATTAAACACTGTTATTATTATTTTCTTATTTTCACTACTCTCTTACCTCTGCCTTCTAAATTTCTAATCTAACGAAATTGGATTTCGCATCAAATTTTATTTTTTAAAGTGCAATTATCAATAGTAAAGTAGATAATTACAAGAGAATGAAAAAAGAACTTAAAATTTAATAAACAATAAATCATAAAAAAGAATTTTTTTAATTTATAATTATTCATCTTTTTATTTTTCCATAATAAATTATAATAATTTACATTACTTTTTAAAATGTATCTAAGAAAGTGGATGAAAACGCACTTCCATGTCAGGAAACGCTGATTAAATATTTTTGTTTCTTTGCGTATGCTGGAGGGCAATAACCGTATCTCATTGCCCTACATATTTATTTATATCAATAATCAACAATAATGACAAAAGCACTCTATACACAAAAGAGTTCTAAAAACTACAAATTAGGGATTTAAATTGCGGTTGCGGTTGCGGTTGCAGTCACGATCACATTGCGATGCAGATAAATGCAAAAAAATGTGGTTATAACGGTCTAAAATTGCAAAAAATCACGAATGCGGTCTGCTCCGAAAATATAATATTGCGATCGCGGACCGTTTTTAAATCATAACTACAAAGGTTACCACAGAATGAACTGGGACGGGATCCATAATCTAAACAATGTAGTCAGTAATAAAAAATAAAAAATAATTTATTAAAAAATTTCAATAGAATAAGATAACTACATATGAAGATTTTAAATTTATCAAAATTTTCATATGAAATTCACCAAATTTATCAAAAAATATAAAAATAGAAACAAATTTTTAGTATTTTTAATTTATTCTTTTGTTCTGGATAGCTGTTTTATAATTGAATAAAATATTTTTTATTTGCTTATTCACATGCCCTTTATTCTCTATTCTTTAAATTTGAAAATAATTTTTAAAAATAAAAAATAAAAATGTATCGAAACAGATGCTTTAAATCTTATACTAAAGCTTCATCAATTTTTTAAAAATTATTTTTAGTAGAAAAATATCATTTTCATATATATATATATAATAAAGAAATACCATATAACATGTCTACCTTGTATAGAATTTCATATCTTTTAAATTTAAAATTTGACTATAGCTTATAAACCATCACACCTAATTACTGACTTAGATCATCTAAATTAATGCTTTAGACAAATGAATTAGATCTGACACTTATTTTGAATTGATCAAGCTTAACATGTGACAAATAGTAATGCCTTAGTGCCAACACTGGCCAAGACTTTTGAATTATGATCTTTGAAGCCAACATTTTCATTATATTTTTAGTTAAGCTTTTTGATAGAGTTTTATATATTGTAATAAAAAATAAATATTTAACATTATGATAGTTAAAGAAAATAACTTTAAAAAAAAAGTTATCTTTTATCAAACACTCCATATTCTACATCTAATATATAAATTATTTTTAAATTTTTAATATTATATAATTATATTCTTATTAACAATACTTTTTCCTAAATAAACAAAATTCAAATTAATATATAAAAATTTTTCAATACTAGTTCATGCCTACCAACCCTTTCTAGCCGTAAGTTCCTTGATGATTTTCAATTTGCACAAAATGCAAGTATCTAGCCTTCAAATTGTCTAGTAAAATTAACCAAAATTACATGCCATACTCTATTAGATTTACAACTGCGCTTGTGATGATTGTCCTCTAATTTGAGTGGTAGCAATGGATTCATGTAATTAGCATATGCCTTAATGCTAATTATGGCAGTGGCATACGTCAATTATAGCAATAACAATATAGAAGTAATGATGATTAATATTATGGTTTGCATTAATTATATGATTGATACAACTCTATGACTATAGAGGTCCATAAGATAACATCCTTCTCTCCCATATTGTTTAGATAGCTTCCTAGCAACATCTAAATTTCCCATTTTTGCATTCTATAAATGCATCATTGTCAACATAGTATAAAGCATTTACATAGATGTATAGCAAGATCAAATTCTAATGCAAGTCAAATAGAACATAACCATTACTTTACTAGGTGATAAGCAATTACTAGAAGTTAAAGAAGTGATTTGTACAAAAATAGTTTCAGAAAAGTAATATGAATGATAAAATTGGATTTGCATGAAGGTGACAAGGAATCTAACATGATATCAAATATTGGTATTAGATGAAAACCTAAAAGTAGAAACACAACAAACTGGTAGAGCTCATGCAAATGGCAAAGAGATGCATATAACTTACGAACCTAATTAATTCAGCCAAATTTTTTTCCCAAAACATTGTTAGTAGATAAGCAGCATTATGTCCCACATCACATATATCTTATAATGTATACTCTATATTATATTATGTATAATAACTGTCTAACTTGATTGAGGATATGGCATTACATATTTCCTTTTAATTAACATGGTATCAAAGCCTTTTAAATATCCTTCTCCCACCTTGATTAACAAAAAAAGAAGAAGAGATTTTTACTAAGTTTAATCACATATATGAATAACAAAATTCTCTTTTGCCTATTACTAGTGATCTTAATGAAATGCATTCTTAACAATAACAATTAGCAGCTTTATGTTACCTAATGCATTTACCTCTTGAGTTTAGCACGACACGTTAATAGGTTTGGTTCAATTCTAAACCACTCACCCAAAAATAACTTATTATCGAGTTTAAAAAGTATCCAAGGATATTTCTTCCTTTTCTCCATCTTCAAGTGTGAATGAGTTAGCCATATTAGTTAAATCAGGCACTCAAGGAGGTCATGGTAATTCTAGAGGTGATAGGGGAAGAAAAGGAGATTCAATTTTGATTTGTTATTATTGTCAAGAACAAGGACACATTAAGAAATTCTACTCAAAATTGATGGGAAAGAATACACAACATCCAAGTTTGCATATATGGCATAGGAATTAGAAACCAATGGTAGATTACTATTTGATAGTGAGTATGTTGAGTATTTATAATTAAAGGTCTTTTTACAATTGCCACCCACTCAAGACATAGCCACAATAATTTAAATAGGTAATCTTACTGGATGTTTATCTAATTCTAATTCTAAATGGGCCATTAATTCTAAGGCCACTGATTATATGACAGATTAAATAGGTATCTGGTCTTTATTTAATATTTCTCATCATTCTAATGTTACTTTAACTAATGAGTCTACTGCTTCTATTGTTATGAGTGGTATGATTAATGTCACTTCTAATATTTCTTTGTCCAATATTTTATGTCTCCCAAAATTTTCATTTAATTTACTTTCATTCAGATAAATTACATATGCTTATAACTATAGTGTTTTCTTCTTTCCTAGTTATTATATGCTTCAAGATTTGTTGACAAAGAAGATTCTTAATAAAAGATATGAATATGGGAGATTGTATGTATTGAATGAAAAAAATTACTCAACTAGTTACTACTACTCCTTCTTAGTTTTGTTTTCTTTTTTATGTACAAAAGGAGGACTTAAAAAAATTTAAAGGATTATTTCGTTTCTGATAGTTTTATTTAATTAGTGGATAGTAGCCTATACTTTGGACCGGAATTGTGGGGAGTACTGCCTGATTATTTCTACCAATTTTAAGCCCCAATTAGTATTCTTTTTTTATTCTGCAGAAATTTTGGATAATATAATTTACATAATCTCCATTACTAATCCTTTGTGTATCTTAGTGTTTCTAACCATCCACCCCTACTCCACATCAATTGGATTATCACCTTGGTCATCCTTCTATGAAAGTTATGTTCTACCTTAGAGCCTATTTCTCATTTAGATTATGAGTCTTGTCAATTTGCTAAATAGTAGAATTAGTTTTATGTCCTTAGAGTTAATAAGTGGGTTTTACCCTTATTTGAGTTAGTGCATTCAGATATATGAGGCTTTGCTTAGATATTTCAAAATTTGATTTTTATAATTTTATGTTTTTTATGGATGATTATTCAAGAATAACTTGACTTTATTTAATGAAAAATTATTCAAAGTTATTTAATATTTTTATACTTTTTATGCTAATATTACAAATCAATTTCATACAACTATTTATAATTTTTGAAATAATAATGCTCAAGAGTTTTTCTCTACATAGTTTTTAGTTCATTTATCACCACATGGTATAATTCATTAGCCTTTTGTGTTATTACTCCATAACAAAATGGAGTAGCTGAACAAAAGAATTGATGTTTAATGGAAGTTTCTCGTGCCTCTTCATTTCAAATGAAGGTTCCTAAAGCTTTTTTAGGAAAATGCAATTTTTATAACCTATTTTTTTATAAATCACATACCTTCTTTAATTTTTCACAATTAGATACCTTTTTTTACTTTGTTTTCCTCTAAGTCCTTATTTCCTTTTTCCTCACGTATTTTTGGATGCACTTGTTTAATTCATGATAATCATCCTCAGGTATATATTGGATCATCAGTCTTTGAAGTGTATTTTTCTTGGATATTCTCGTACTTAAAAAAGGTATAAGTATTTTTCTCCTAAGTTAAATCATTACATTGTATCTTCTAATGTTACATTTTTTGAATTTGCCTTATTTTTTAGACCTTCTCTATCTTCCTCTGCTTTGTCAGATTCAAAAAATATTAATGAATACTTCTTTATACCTTCTCCTTCATAAGATTCACAAGTTCCTCCAAAACAAAATTAGGTTTGACTTCCCATTAAATATGTTTATTCTTATAGAATGCAGGTATTACCAATAACTTCTCCCTTAGACAAGACACAAACATCTAATCTAGACTTCATTTTAAACAATCTACTAGCTTTATCTCCTCTACTTGCTCTTTCCTCATCAGATCTTCCTTCTATGTCTTTTGATTTGGATCTATCTATTACTCATCGAAAAGGTACACATACTTGTACTTAGAAAGGTAACTCTAGCCATTCTTATTCTATTTCCACCTATGTTTCCTATTCTTCTTTACTTGCTTCTTTTCAATCATTTATTGCATTCTTAGGCACTATTAATATTCCTAAGTCATATTTTGAAACTCTTTCTCATAATGGGTAGCATGCTGCTTGGAGGAAGAAATGACAACTTTGGAAATAAATCAAATATGGGATTTTGTGCCTTTACTTGATGGTAAACAATCCATCGGTTGCTGGGTGTTTACCATAACAATGAATTTAGATGGTTTTATTATTCAATTGAAAGCACGTTTAGTAGCTAAAATGTATGCTCAAACATGTAGTGTCAATTACTGAGAGACTTTTTCCCTTGTGGAAAAAATTACATTCATTTAATTGCTTATCTCTCTTACTGCTATTAATAACCAGTTTCTTCACCAATTAGATGTTAAAAATGCATTTTTACATGAAGAATGCATAGTGAGTAACCACTTGGGTTTGTTACTCAAAGGGAGTATAGAAAGATACTACATTTAAAGAAATCATTGTATAAATTGAAGCAATCTCTTTAGGCTTGGCTGGGAAGATTTAGTGTAGTGATGATAGAATTTAGAATGAAGAAAAGAAATCATGATCACTTTATGTTCTATCGGTAATCTGATTTAGGATATATTTTTCTAACTATGTATGTTGATAAAATTGTGATTAAAGGGAGTGACAAA
This sequence comes from Sindora glabra, assembly GCA_020226215.1. Classification (NCBI taxonomy): domain Eukaryota; kingdom Viridiplantae; phylum Streptophyta; class Magnoliopsida; order Fabales; family Fabaceae; genus Sindora; species Sindora glabra. Next base: position 15,096,293 of record CM035235.1, on the reverse strand, counting down.
CTAGGTATTTCATAATTGAAAACTTTTCTTCAAGCTAAATTTTAGAGTAGAAACGTAGGAGTGCTTTGGTATTTCTTAGGTATTGAGATTGCTCAAGGAAGAAAAGGGATTTTCTTGTCTTAAAGAAAATATGTGCTTGACCTATTGAATGAAATAAAGATGATTAGTGGTAAACCATGTGAAACCCCTATGATTACAAATGTTAAGCTTAATTTGGAAGATAGGACATTACTTGAAGATTTTAAGCGATACAGGAGATTGATGGGAAAATTGAACTACCTTACTATAACTAGGCTTGACATTGCTTTTGCAATAAAAGTAGTTAGTTAGTTTATGAACTCTCTAAAGAACTCTCATTAGGATGCTCTCACACATATTTTGAAGTATTTAAAGAAGGTGCTTGGTCAAGAAATCTTTTATAAAAAACATGGTTATTATAAAGTAGAGGCTTTTCTAATATAGATTGGGCAAAATGTCCTATAGATCAAAGATATACTTCTAAGTATTGTGTGTTTATTGGAGGAAATCTTGTATTGTGGAAAATAAAGAAATAAATGATTGTATCCTACTTTAATGTAGAATCTAAATACTGAGTTATTGCTCATGCCACGTCTGAACTTGTATAGGTTGCTTACCTTCTTTAGCAAATTGGCATAAAGACTCAAAGGTTTATGAAATTGTGGTGTGATAATTTGGCTATTACTCAAATTGCTTTAAACTCAATTTTTCATGAATGAACTAAGTATATAAAGGTTAACTATTATTTTGTTAGGCAAAAGTTGTACGAAGAGGTTATTGATCTTAGACACATTAGAATTGGGGAACAATTAGCTGATCTATTTATTAAAACTCTTCCAACGAAATGGATTGATGAAATTTGTAATAAATTGGGCATGATTGATATCTATAGCCTAGCTTAAGGATGAGTGTTAGTAGATAAGTAGCAATATGTCTCATATCACTTATATCTTATAATATGTACTCTATATTATATTATATATAGTGATTGCCTGACTCAATTTAGAATATGACATTATAAATTTCCCTCTAATTAACAAACATGATTAATGATCAAGTTTTTCAATCAATTTAGTAAGTTAATAAGTGGTAAGTTAATGATAGTATGAATATGACTTGAAAACTAATAAATTTTAGCAATGCCAAATAAGGTGTTGACTAATTGCACTAAACTCATATATTTGAACCCTTAGGTTAAGCTAATGTAGTAAATTAATATTCAATGCAAAAAAACTAAATATATCTAGGTGAAACTATCATGAATTAAGTTTATTAAAACCTTAGACCAACAATTCCCATGATAAGTTTTAGATAACCATAAGAGTGTTTAAAGAGTGCCTTACTATTTCTTTTAACAAAATAACAAGCACTACACAAAGATGAAGCTTTGATGTGAGATTAAGGGTTAGAGTATCATGTATATGCCCTTTATAACAAATTAATTGTAAAAAATTCTAAGAACTAAGTAGCCAAGCTATATTACTAAAACATATTCAAAAAGGACCTATACAACCAATAAATTTGTAATTTTAAGAATAAAGAAGCCAAGGTATGGCTTTAGGCAACTAAGCCTAGTATTATATAAATTTCTTGTAAATCTAAAGTCTCCCAAACATGTAATGCTCTTTTGATGTAAACATTTTTAGGCTTGGAATGATACTAACATAATAAATAATTAAATGAAAATAAATCTTAAGGCTATAATATTGCTTTAAACATGAAAAGATGTTTAGTCCATAATTCAGCTATGCTTGAAACATATGGGCTATTAAACTAATATCATAGATGCATGTAATAGCTTGCAATGATTGGTGAGGTTTAAGAAAAGCTAAAAATTAAAATTAGGATGATTGATACATTTCTCACTAAAGAATAATAGGTGTAAAGTATATGTGGGGAGTCACTATTTATATCCTAATTATGAAAGGAATGTGCATTTAACAGGATTAAATCTTTATTATAGTAACCTAGTGTTCTCGTGTATCATTATAATAGCTAACAAAAGGCTAACCTTAACCTATTTTCAATATACAAAGTACAAAGAATCTATATGACATTTTGTTAACATTTACATTTGTAAATAACAAACCAACTAGAACACTTCTAAGTTAAAGTTGGTTCAAAGCTTCCAGAATTTAGGCATGAATATCAAACCAATGCAAAATGTTCAAGAATCAATGCATTAAGGACTAATTTTACAATAACTTGTGTACATGTAATTCAAATCATGAATGCTTTAGTGTAAAGAATAAAGTAGTCTCATTAGTAAATACTGAGGCATTTTATCAGAATGCAAGATTCAAAACATGCAAAGAACTACAATTCATGCATGAATCCAGATATACAAGAAAGAAAAAGAATAATATACAATTTTGCTATAAATTTGAGTTAAAAGTCTCATACCTATGAGGATATCATTTTTTATTATTGCATGTGTTAGCTTCCAATTGTGTCACTAAGGTAAGATTTTGATTTCAATGATTACTCGATCAATTTCTTGAGGATTTTCATTCATGTTCTCAAATAAAGCTTTCTTAAGAAAACTGATGGCAAAATTGGTTTGCATATTAGCATCTAGAACACATGAACTAAGATCTATAAGAATTTCCCTTGCTTTTCATATTTAGCAAACTACAAAAGGCTTTTTGATATGATTGTAGTTTGCCATTTCTTCTTTTTCAAAAATTTTGAAAACCAAATTTTTGTAAATTCATCTAAGCAGCTTTGATTTAACCAAGGAAGTTTAGAATCTAACCAAGCAAACTCAATTAACTAAAGAAATTGCTCAATGTTCCTCTAAAGAAAATTCTTTATAGTAATTTAGTGGATTTTTAGGGAAAGTTTGCTAAGATCAAAAAGTGAATTTGTTAAGGCATCCCAGAAGAATCGAAAAATAGGATAGAAAAATTAAAGTATGTGAATTTAGCATACTTCCTTACTAGAATACATAAAAATGATTCACTCACACCTATTTAAGTCAATACTAAAGAGAGAATAATTTAAAATAGGTGATCATAAAATAGGTGTGAAAACCTATAATTTAGTCCTTCAAATTTATATTTGGTATGTATTTCATCTCTTAAATTTGAGCATTTGAATCTTAAAAAACAATTCAACCATAATTTCTCATTGTTAAAAGACTTTAATGAAGTGTATCTATGGATATTAACCATATTGAAGTGGCAATTAACTCTAACCACAATAAAGGAATGACATCATTTAAGTTATTGCATCATGTATCCAACAATATAAATGGATGATTCTTCATCTTCTTCTTCTTCCTCCTCTTCCAAAATCATAAAAAACTAGAAAAGCAAAATAAAAGGAGGCTAATAAAACATCATGTGAACAAGTTAAAGAAAAGCTTTACTACCAACAATAAGATTGAATTGAGGTGAAAATTACAATTGGCAAACTAGCTAGATATTCCCTTAACATAAATCACAATTTGGTGTCCAAATGAACGAGCTTGCTAGAAAAGGTAATGCCTTGAATTGTATTATGATGCTCTTTAGCTAGAGTTATAGAGTGTGATGGTTGACAAGAAAGGTAGTTATAGAAAAATGACAATGAAGGAAAAATTTTGAAAAAATATATTCACTAATGATCTTTAGTTTTAATTGCAGTATGATAAGGAGGAAACAACATAAATTCAATTTGATAAAATTAGTGCAATATTTGATATAAATACTTGACATCTGTAGAACAAGCTTGCTCACTAATATACAAGGAATCCCTCCTTCATTAATCTCCCAATCTTTGTAGGGAACCTATATATGTATATTAATATAGGTTTTAGATCCTATCCATCACAAAATTCAAATCCATTTTTTAGTATTAGGCCAAGTATCCATTTGCCCATTTAATCTTGTCACATATGGTTTAATTAACCATAATCCTTTTTGATAATAAATTATATATAGTCCACAAAAATATTAACAATATCCCACTTAGACATATATCATTTATTAATAATGGCCATAAAAGCGATTAATGTTAATACAAAATTGGCACTTTTACATCCATTAGTCTAGTTGAGATCATAAGTATCTAATAACATGAATACTATGTTTGAAGAGATATTAGCATCATAACATACTAGACACTCATATCTCATTGACCAATACTATCAAAACATGTAAAATAAGACTTATATAATTTTATATGACTATTTATAAATCTACCATAATAGGTTTTAACATTCACCCAAGATGCTTAACAAATATGAGCACAATAATAAGACAAGGTTTAAATGTCTCCATATACATACCACAACAAATATGAGCACAATAATATAAAATTTTATTTTTAAATCATAAATGATACCATATACATCAATTCTTACTGACCCAAAACATGAAAAAGTTTTACATAGTTGCATATAGTTTACATGTTTAATAAAAGTTCTTATTGTTAAGCCTTTGGTGAAGGGATTCATGAACTTACAATTTGTGGAAATGTGCTTAATTATAGTAACATGTTTGTGCACCTTCTCTCTCATATAGTGATATTTTACATCAAAATACTTTAAAAAGAGTAGGACTTTTTTCACTAAAAGAGAAGCTCATTGTAGTAGAGTTATTGCAAAAAATGGTTAAAGGTCTAACAATACTCTCCATAAGATGAAACTCTGAAAGATGATTTCTTAACTATATAGCTTGACAAGAAGCTTTATAATAGGCGACATACTTTGCTTCCATGGTAAAGGTTGTGATAACTAAATACTTGATGCTTTTCTATGATACAATACCTTTAGCCATCATGAAAATATACCTAGATGTAGACTTTAAATTATTTAGACAACTAGCACTGTTCAAGTCTGAATAGCCTATAATATCGAGATCTTTTGATTTTTTGTAAATCAACATAAAGCCTTTTATACTTGTATCTCAAAACTCTTTTTCCAACAATCCAGTATCTCTAATCTTGATTACTTAGGTCTCTTCATCTATAGCAAAAGCAATGTCAAGTTGTATATATACCTAAACATATATCAAGCTACCATAGCTGATGTATATGGAACTTTTTCCATTTTTTATTTTTCTTCATCAATTTAAGGACATTGGCCTTTTATAAAAACTTCACCCCTTTGAATGGGTAAAGTAACTTGAGAGCAAGTAAACATATTAAATTTTGTTTGAATTTTCTTAATATATAATATCTAAGACAAGCCGAGAATACCTTAAGACCTATCACAAAGTATTTCAATGCCTAAAACAAATAGGCATTTCCTATATCTTTTATCTCAAAATAAAATGATAGCAATCACCTTGTCTCAATCAATAAGCTCAAGTTGTTACTTGCTAGGAGAATGCCATTTATGTATAGGACCAAAATTATAAATTTGTCAGCATTCATCATCATATAAATACATTGATTCACATTATTCACCCTAAATTTGAAAGAGGTAACTATCGTATGAAACTTGAGATACTAATGCTGAAAAGCTTGCTTTAGACTATATATGGAGTTCTTCAATTTGTACATGAAGTGCTCTTTACCTTTCTAAGGAGTTTAAATTCTAAAATTATATTAACAATGTCACATCGATAGGGTGTATCCATCATCAATGCAATGTACTCCTAAAAATCTTAGAAGGACAATATTTTATGAAAAATAACCTTATTATATCCCTAATTTATCATTAGTATGAAATAAATGGCTTTAGGTGTTTTATATGTACTAAAATAACATAATTAAGGGCTCAAAATTATTTAATATAGTTATGTTCACAATCAGAGAGAGTGACAGCACACCACAACTAGAAAAAATATAAAGAATGTTTATAAATTTTCTTATATCAAAATTCAATAAATAAATTGTGTTTTCATACAATATAAACTTTTCAAAATTCAAAATAAATATTATTGGCATAAAAAATTCTAGAAAAAATATATAAAGGTAGAAATTAAAATTATACACATTGGGACAAAATTAGGCACGAAAATCCAAGCGCATGACCCAAACGCGCACACACGCGCCAAGGCAAGTGAATGGGTCTAGCTTTAGACCAGAGTCAACTGACTGGCCTGTGTCTCTCACACGCCACACATGCGTGTGGCTCACACTTGTTCGCTGACTGGTCGAAAAATTGATCTGGGAGCGCACGTGTATCCCACGTGCTATTAGCACATGTATATCACGCGCTGATAGAACTTTACACGCTTGGGCGTGTATTGTACACGCTATCCAAGCAAGTGTGTCCCATGCGCGCCAACAGCATTGTGTTTTACAAGATTTTCTTCTTTCTTGCTTCGTTTATGGCATCCTTTTTGCCATTGAAGGAGTTTTCAAAACTTCTGGATTTTTTTTATTATTATTAATACAAAATTCATTTAATCCAATTTTTCTACATTAATCCATGTATTATTCCAAAGAAAAGGATTCAAAATTGTTCAAATAATAGCCTACAGAATTTCGAAACTCAAAAAAACTTTTGTGCCCGGTGATTCGCAATGATCACGAAATAAAATTATAATCAAACTACAGTATTATATTCCGCATATCATATGGACAAAATACATGATCTAATTAGAATGAAAAATTAATCCAAATTATCTTGGAATCAAAATCCCAATTTCTGATGCATATTCACATGCAGAACAACACATATAGATACATGCTAAAGAAACTAAATCTAGTGCATATTGGAATAATTAAAAATAAAGAATTATATAAAACAAATTGTTTACTCATAAGAAAAATTTTCTTAAGCCTTAAAAGCAGATCCAAGATTAATTAGATGATTAATATTAATCATATTATTAATATTGCTCATAGTTAAATTATTCATACTATCAACATGCTCTGATACTAATTGTTGGAAGTATGAATTAAAATTACAAAAATATAAAATTAATCATAATAAAATTATGAGCGTACCTGGAGCATAATTTGATGAGGCCATGAGTGATCTGAATGATAATGAGTAGAATTACAACCTACTTCGCCCCTTAGGTTATCAAGATAGAGAGAAAAGGGAGAGAAAAATTTAGAAGAGTGGGAATCCTTATTTTTCTGCGTGTTCAAATAATAACCCTGATCTCTTTATTTAAGGTCAAACTTGTGATAAGAAACTACTGACCACTAAAGGGCTGTAAGTTGGGACCTCTACCCATATGAGCTTATACATGATCCAACCTATCATGAATCATACACATTAAACTAGGGCTCAATTTGTTCTATGCTTAATGTTAAAATACAAAACTAATTACTTAAATAAATATTCCAATAATTGATTAATGCTAATTCATATAATATTTCTAATAAAATTAATTATTTTATTTTTAAATACAACATGTGAAACTCGTGAAGAAAATCACTTGGCATCAATCAGGATTTGGTCAGTGAAAGTCAAATATAACCTAATTTTAACGTATTCTTTCCCTATTATTATCTGTAATATTTTGGCAGAGTAGATATTTTGATATCATGGGAATGGATGTTAAAATTAAGGAGATAATAGCATTTGATGTTATCTTAAAATTTTATGTCTTTTCAATGTTTTGAGTTTAAAGTTGGAATGTTATACGAATGTTAAGTGATTTATCACTTCTGCTATTATAAAAAAATACCAATTTGAAAGTTGATTACCGTGAACCATTACAATTGGCTTGAAACTTTTTCCGCTTTTAGTTATTGCATTTAAGCATTAATTAGCATATGGATTGCATAAAAAATGTAGGGGAATCCTTCACATTTTAACAGCTAGACGCAACATTTAGTAGTCTGAAAGTGTGGATTTCATGAAAATGTACGAACTTCTGCATATTAAGACAGCAAGATGCAGCAATTATTGCTATAATTATTACATTAGACCTAAATGTGATTCGACTAAAAGTATAAATAAACTATTAAATGAAATTTTACAATTAATTAATTATGTTATTAAAAGTAGGAATAAAATATTATATGAAATTCCATTATTAATTTTAAATGTAATTAGTTAGAAACTATTAATTACAATTTAATCAAAAATCACCATTAGCATTTACCAACCTATAAATATCTCTCTTAAAAAAATATGAAAAATACATTCTCTTAATAAAAAATTAATTTTTATGAATCATATTTTAACTTTTTTATCATAGAATATAATAAAATTTTTTAGAAGAAATTATCAATTTCATTATTGAAATTATTTGATGTTGATAAAATGGTTCTTGAATTATATGAAATGGCCAATTTTTGCCATTGAATATCTATATGAAAGAATAAAATTATCTTTACAAACTATTATTTAAGGGCAAAGTTGGCTATTTAATATAATTTAGGATTTATTTTGTTAGCACCATATAATTTTAGAAACAAAATTAATAATTTTGTTAGTTTCTAAAATGTTCTGTAAGTTAATAAAGGTTCTTGCTCTAGCTCGTGGATGAAGAAAAAGACTTAAAAATATAAAGAGTTTTGCTTTATTATTATTTTTTTTTGAAAGATATTTTCATATGAAAATATTATGTTACTATATTGATAAAGGAGTGACATAAAAGCAGAATATGTTATGGCATGGTCCCCAAGCCACAAGGTTTTGCCATAGACCTATGTGTACATTGAATGTTTTGCTTCCTTAAATTTAAATTTTAATATTGGCTTCTCAAATGAAAATTTAAATCAAACTTTCTCTCTCAAATTGATAATCTTGTTAATTACCTATAATATACTTTATTCTTTTACATTAATTTTTCTTTAATAAACTATGACAATGAATTAGAAGTAAATTTTGTTATCATCTATTAGTTTATAGGAATAATTTTAAAATAGTGTTTAATTATAATATATCACTAACAAGATGAATGTTATAATTAAAAAATTTATTATATGTGGACCCATATTTCAATATATATAAAATATAATCTTTTTAATACATTATATATGTACATTAAATCATGTCTATTCTCATTTTCTTGAATCATATATATTTATACTTTATAATCTCATTAAAGTACTTCAAATCTCATGGTTATATTCATCATAATTTATCTTCCTCACATTTTATTTTTTATATATTTTTTAGTAAGAAATTTTAACAATAGCTATTTGATGACAAAAAATTATAGATTCATTTTAAATTCATGATTTCTACTTTAACCTCTATCAATCCAATAATTTAAATTAATTATGTAATACATAACAATTATTTAATATTTAAATTTTAGTACATAACTTTAAAAGAAAAATGAAGAACATTGTAATTAATTATTTTTAAATATATTTAATAACATTTTTTGGCAAACTGTTATGTATGTGTAAAACTTTGTCCCCTCCCCCAACGAAAAATTTTCTAGCTCTGTATTTTCATATTTTATTATTAAAAAAAGATATCTATAATCATGATAATTTGAAGGGAAAAAAAAAGGATATTGTTATTTCATAAAACTGCCTACACAATGGTGGAGTTAGGACTTGAGAGTTAGTAGAGGTACGTATGTTTCAATATCTAAGTGGACATCAAATTTAAAGGTTAGTGTGAGTATTTTAAATAATAAGTATAATTTTATATAGAATTTTAAGAAATTCAATGAGGGCACACAACCATGCTATAAAATATGTAATTCTCATTATACCTACATTTAGCATAAAATATATATAATATTTTTTATCATCTTAAAAATTTATAACTATGTTGTTATAGAAAATTTCTTCTAGCAAAATATATATTTTTTCCATCCAAGAACTTTAGTATCCAGTAACCGCATTGAATTTCGACTGATTCAAAACTCTCCCTATACCGACTCTCTTCCTTCACCAAAATAAATGTCTTCTACCAAAGTAAACGTAGCTTTACAAGATAAATATTTTCTTGGTTGCCGTATGGATGAAGCTTTGAATGTATATATCGTATTGACTGGGCTCCTGAGACGTGAATGGAACATTCTCAAATTGAAACTATATATCGTATTGACTGGGCCCCTGAGACGTGAAAGTATCAAGCAATTACGGACCTCAATATTTGATGTCATAGCACATGGCTATTACTTCGAGTTGGCATTTCTTTGGTTATTTCTTCAAACTAAGGATGTAAACGAAGACAGATTTTTATGTTCAAAGATTAAAAAACAAATTGCAATTATATGAAGATTATTGATAAGGTAAAGTAACGTTGCGAAAGCAATGCACTAATCAACTCTTTACTGATGTAATAACATTCGTTTGTCTTGTAAAATATAAAGAGGTTTAATCCCAGAGAAGTACTTTCTTGTCATTTTCTCTTCTCCTTACCTTCCCACTTCTATCAACATTCAGGATAAAATAAAATAATTTCATCTTTCTATCTTTTAAACGATATTTCAATTTGAATTTGAATTATCATTAGTAAATTAATGCTACCAAGTGGCACATAACTAAAGTTTATGAATTTAGAAATATTTTAGTTCACCCAATAAATAAGTTTATATAAGAAGTTGAACTTTGTAATAAGCAAATATTTTTTTTTAAATTCTTGGAAAGCATTCAAAGTTGTTTAATTGATACTAATCCTATGTTTGGATGTAATAAGAACAAGTATGTAAAGAAAATAGGTAGAAGAATAGGATAAAGAGAAAATATATAAAAAAGTATATAAAAACACTTTTTTTTCAGATGTTAGAAAATAAATGGAAAGAAAAAAATATTAATTTTATTTAATTTAATTGAAAAGTAAAAAATAAATAAAAGAACTAATTTGTTAGATGACAAAATTGTTCATACTTTAAGTCATAAAAGTTATTTAATAAATTTTACAAGAGCATAATTTTGTAATTACAAAGTTTTCTACCCTTTTTTTGCATTTATTTGATAGAAAGGATATTTTACTGATTCTCAAGATTTTTTTTAAGTTTTTTTCTTTTCACCTCAAAATTTTCATAACATCTAAATATTAGAAAATTTAATTTTAATCTTCTTTTCTTATCTCATCTTTTCTTTTCACTTTTTTTTTCATAAATCCAAACAAAGGGTAAGAAATTAATTAAAATGGCTTCTTTTGATTGTTAAAAAAAAAGAAAGATTATTTTTCATTAGTTTCTCTATGATATGTATTGTTAAGAAGTTGTAGCCATAATTTATATGGGGTTCTCTATTTATTAGAAGGGAACAATGCATGTCAAGGGATTCTTTCTGATAGACAGTTAACAGAACTGTTATCCTCTTAATTTATTTAAGAAAGTGACTTTAAAATTGTCTACGGAAAAAATGCGAAGCGTAATATTGTACGTTTATTTATTACTCATTTTTTCCTCGCAAATTATGAGAATTCTACCGTCTATCACCCTAAAAAAGTGAATAAAACGGAGCAAAACGGATCTCAGTTCACTTTTTCTCCTGTGATATTTCCAATTATAAAAATAATGGAGGATCCTATCAACCTATATTGCATATTATAACTCTCTGTAAGTGGCTATTGATTGCTTTCATTCGATTGACTCTGAGTCATTGCCTTGTTTTGCCTTTACTTTTCTGTCAACCCAGTTCCCCTTCGTCAAGGGTTCTGTTCATTCTCATCGATGAATATACCTCAAGGAGGAAAGATCCATGACGTATTTTTGAGTTTCAGAGGAACTGATACACGCCATGGTTTCACTTCTCATTTGCGCGCCGCTCTATCTAATGATGGAATTCACACTTTCATCGACGATGAGCTTAAAAGGGGAGAAGAAATCTCAGAATCATTTTTGAAAGCAATCGAACGGTCTAGATACTGTGTTGTTGTATTCTTCCCTAACTGCGGCGGTTCAAGATGGTGTCTTAATGAACTGGCCAAAATCATTGGGTGCCGCACTGACAAGAATATAGGTATGGGGGTTGTGCCGATATTCTATTATGTGTATCCATCCCATGTTGAGTGCGTCACCAGAATGGCAGTTTTGGAGCAGTATTTGAAAGGCTTATTAAAAGCAAGAAAAATAGCATCTTTTCTGGCAAAGATAGGGTTCGAGATTGGAAGAATGCACTCTTTCAGGCTGCGAGTTTGTCCGGGTGGAGTTTAAATGGAGGGTAATCAAAATTCTCTTTTCTTATTTGATTAATCAAATGATTTACTTGCTGTCAACGATCGTATTTTCAGAATAAATGCTATATTATTGCTTTGTTTTTAACTAAATTTCTTTTAAAGACTGCATACAAAGTGAGATATTATAGTCATCAAAGATGTAGAATTTAATAAATGATAATCAATTAAAAAGATCATCTTTAAATTTGTATCTGTTCACTGCTTTGATTTTTTTCATTTGTTATCTTCCACTTTTAGAAGAATCGGATCCATATTTTGCTGGTTAATAATTAATAACCTACCCGTTGACTAAATACTCAGCCATGGCCCTTTTTGAGAATTGCTTTATTGTGCTACACTTTGCATTTGTCTGCTGATCGATGCATATATGACTCTCTCTTTTTTTAATTTTTAATTAGTTAATAACTATGTTAAGTGGGTTGTTACAAAATCTACGCTGTCAAAATCAACGATTATGGGAGGTTGGGGGGATGGGGAATTGCAATCAATCCTTCACAAGCCTCCAACATCCCTCAAAATCCCATTGTTTGGGAGTTTTAGTGGAGGATTAAGACTTTATTTTGCATAAATAACTTATTAATTAACTATTGACAATTTATCTAATAATTAATAATTTATAATTAATAGTTAATAACTAATAAAATAATTGTGTAAAAAAATATTTCGCAAAGTTAGTTATTGAATTAATTGAAGTTACAAAATAACATAAAAATATATTATTAATAATTCATATGTACTTAAAGATTAAATTATATTAATACAATTAATATGTTCAAAAATAAAAATATAATATTTAATATTTAATTAATTATATTTTTTGAATCTATATATTTATTTACTTACATAATTTTTTATTTTATTACTTATAATAAAATATACTTAGGAACAACTATCAATTGATACATAATCCAATAACCAAGACAACGCCTTCCCTTTCAATATTAAAAGGAGCTTGGTCTGAGCAGTTCAGTGAACTAGTGATCCTCTACATGCCATAACATTTGACCTACAAGTTGAGTGGAACACTTGGAGCCTATTGTTTCCATTCTTGTCACACTTCCAGATCAATATCTAAAAATCAACCGAGCTCTTCAAGCAAATAAGCTAGAGATTGCATATTGCACCTTGGTATTGCTATGTTTCTTGTACTGTCTGAAAGTGATATTAAACAAAATGGAGAAAACGGAACTTAGATATTAATAACAATTCCTTCATTAGGGGGGAATAAGTGCAAAATAACTTTTTGACTATTTTACCTCTTTACACTAATTAGAAGATGACATTTGCCAACAAAATAAATTCATATTGTTACAAATGGGAATGACTTTTTTACTTCATATCCTCCATAACGTAATGTTGCTAAGACTATTTTTTCCACATCATTTTATATTCACCCACAATGCAATCTAGAGTACATGTGCCAAATTATGAACTAAATTCAATTACTTGTGCAAGATAATAAACATTTAAGCTATGTAGATGCAATTCAAAGGTAGTGTCATACTCTTAAAATGAATATTTTTGTTTGTATATTTACCTCTTGATTTCTTGCTATAAGCTCTATGTATAGATAACAAAGAACAACAAAACTACCAAAGAAATATCGTCTTTTAACAAATGTATTCTCATCAATAACAAAATTGTCAAAGAATCACATCTTACTATTTGCAAGCTAAACAGTAGCATGTTACTATTTGGTATTCAGACAGTAACATCAATCAAAAAATACCTAACAAATGAATAAATTAAGTCTCATTAACAACCATACTACCAAAGAGCATTGCATTACTGTTTGGTCTTCAAATGGTAATATAAACTAAAAATTTCAAAATAAATAGATAAATTAAGTTTCATTAACAACATAACTACCAATGAATAATATATTACTATTTGCAAACCAAATAGTAACATGTTACTATTTGGTATCTAGATAGTAATATCAATCAAAATTTCTTAATAAATAAATAAATCAAGTCTCATTAACAACCAAACTACTAGAGAACAATATGTTATTGTTTGGCCTCCAAAGAGTAACATTAACAAAAAAATTCAAAATAATCAGATAAATGTATTCTCATTGACAATGAAATTACCAAAGAATATCATGTTATTATTTATAAGCCAAGAAGTCATATGTTGCTGTTTGGTTTCAAAACAATAACATTAACCAAAAACACCCAAAGTAAATAGATAAATTAAGTCTCATTAATAACTAAATTATCAAAGAATAACATATTACTGTTCAGTCATTAAAAAATAACATTAACCAAAAATTTAAAATAATCAGACAAATGTATTTTTATTGACAACAAAACTATCAAAGAATAACATATTATTGTTTGTAGGCTAAACAATCACATGTTGCTATTTAGTCTTTAGAAAGTAACATCAATAGCGTGTTGCTATTCGATCTTCAAATAGTAACATCAATAAAAATTCAAAACAATTAAACAAATGTATTCTCATTAATAATGAAATTGCTAAAAAAATAATATATTACTATTTATGGGCTAAACAATCACATGTTATTATTTGGTGTCCAGATAGCAACATCAACTAAAAACACCTAAAATAAATAAATAAATCAAGTCTTGTTAATAATCAAATTGTTAGATAATAACATATTACTATTGGGTCACCAAACAATAATATCAACTAAAAATCTAGAATAATCAAATAAATGCATTCTCATTAATAATAAAACTACCAAAGAATAATATGTTATTATTTGTAGGCCAAACAATCATATATTACTGTTTGATCTCTAGATAGTAACATAAACTAAAATTCAAAATAAATAGATAAATTAAGCTTCATTATTGTTAGGCCTCCAAATAATAACATTAACAAAAAATTCAAAATAATCAAATAAATGTATTCTCATTTATAACAAAACTATCAAAGGACAACATGTTGTTATTTGCAAGCAAATAGTAACATGTTACTTTTTGATCTCCAAATAGTAATATTAACTAAAAACACCTAAGATAAATGGATAAATTAAGTCTCATTAACAACCAAACTATCAAAACTATACAATTACAAGTAATATCAAGATCAAAGTTGTAAACATAAGGGTAAATGAATTTTGATTGTGAAAAGAAATTGGAATGAAGAATATGCTAAATTTTTATTAATATTTGCAATTGAATGTTACATACAATTGAATTTGACATGTTACATATAATTGAATGTTACATACAGTTGAATTCAATCTACAAGGAAATGGGAAAGTACATGAGAATTATATAGTTGAATGTTGCATATAACTAAGTTGAAAGGATTGAAATCACTGAGGAATTTATTCACTAAAGGAGGACCTGTACGAACATATACATAACTTTCTTCCAATTATAATCATGTTACTATGAGAATACAAATGAAGCCCTTATGGGTTTGCAAATAACATTTGATAAGAACATATCCCCTTAGAAGTTCCCATTATTTTGTGTAAGCTCCTCAAATTCTCTACTGGCAACACTAAAACATAATTTAGTTTAATCTGAAAAATAGATAATACTTGTGTTCTATCTACCAGAGATGTGTTATTGAATGGTCACTAGAGAGAGATAGGCTGTATGGATAAGATTTTTATACATGAAAGTAATTTTAAGGCAAGATATCAACTTCTTTGATAGGGATACTTTCAATGATGAGGTTGTTAGAAGGATGTCAGATGACATTATTCATATTTAAGATGCCATGGGGGAGAAGGTACTAATGGAATGCTACCAAAGTCTAAAATCATAAACATTTCCTTTGATCTTCATAAATCACAATTTAAGAAATTTTTTATCCATTTCATTGAAAGCAAACTTCCCTTGTTCTTTTTCCTATTTAAGGTAAATATCAAGTAGGAAAATTCATACAATTGATGGCAACCTTCTTTGGAGGTTTTGTCATAGCATTCATCAAGGGTTAGCTTTTAACTCTTGTCATACTATCATCTATTCCCCTTCTTGTCTTCTCTGGTGCCATGATGAGCTTTTTTATTAGAAAAATGTCATCTCAAGGACAATTAGCTTATTCTATAGTAGCAATTATGGTAGACCAGATAATTAGTTCAATTAGAATAGTAAGCCATTCTCTGGAAAGAACTTTAATTTGTTCTTTCCTTTAACTACAAAATGTCAATAGAGCTTTGTTTAGTCTTATGCAGGTTGCATCATTTACTAGGGAGAAGCAAGTTGTAGCTAAATACAACCAATCCTTACTAGAAGCTTATAGGGCTTGTGTTCAAAATGGAGTAGTAGCAAGTTTTGGTTGTGGTTCAATTCATTTATTAGTTTAATACACTCATGCTTTGACTATGTGGTATGAAAAGAAGTTGGTACTAGAGAAAGGATACATATGAGGAAGCATCATAACTATATTTTTTGCAATATTGAATGGTTGCTTGTAAATTTTTGCTTTATCTCCTGTAACATGGACCTATCATTTCCAAATTGGATTCAATACTTACTCTCTAGTTATTAAATATTTATATACAAATACATGATAGAATAAGAAGAATAATGACATATCATATTTTTCCTTTCTTAATATTATTTCTTAAGTCTCCTGGGTAAACATCTCCAAGCTTAAGTGCATTTGCAACTAGACAAGTAGTAACCCATATTATGTTTAACATAATTAATAGGCAACCTAAATTGATGCTTATAACAATACTAATCAACAATTAGAAGATATCTATGGTGATATGGAATTGAGGAAGGTTTGCTTCGGCTATCCTACAAGACTAGACAACTAGATTTTGAATGAATTTTCTCTTTTAATACCAAGTGGCACTTCTACAACCATGGTAGGGCAAGGTAGGAGTTGTAAATCAACATTTATTAAGCCCTGTTAGCCAAGAACGAGTACTATTTACTTGTAACATTAAAGAGAATATTGCCTATGGAAATGATGGTGCAATAGATAAAGAAATTAAAGCTACAGCAGAACTTGCTAATGTTGCTAAATTCATAGATAAACTTCCTTAGGTGTGAAATGATGAAGTTGCAAATATCTTTTGATACTTCTTTTAAACTGAAAAATATATCATTTGATAATATTTACCTAAATGCAATTTTAATTTGTTGATCACCTTAAAATGATGCATTTGTCTCATTACAAACCTTTCAAGAGAATATAAATTGAAAATCCGCAACATAAGCATCCTCTAACTATAAAGCTCAAATCAATACATTGTTACTTTACCACATTTTCAACAGTACACTATTATTTTATCCCATCTTCACAAACCCAAAGAAAATATGAAGAAACATAAAGGAAAAAAAGGAATTCACACTTGAAACCATCTGTGCTTAACCACCTCATCTTCCTAATGAATTAATAACTCAACAATGACGTTTCCTTCATTTAATCTCCTTTGCAAACCCAATCAACAGATGTATATTAGCCAAACTTATCTCACCCGCCTAATAGTCCTTAAGTTAACCATAGTCATCAATGGAACAATAAAGGTTAACGTTGAGGAAAGTATGATCATTATCGGTGATCTCTAAGAAAACAACACAGAAGATCGTATTGAATTAGTGAGTGAATCTCTTTACAAGCCCGTAAGGGCTTCTTTGCAATTATGAGATTTTTTTCTTGGTCTTCTAAGATTTTGCCACCTCATGTGTTGTATGTGATACAACAAATTCACCTATTTGTACCACAAAATTCTCCATATTAAACATTCATTTTTTACTCATTTTTATTCTTGCAAATTATTAGAATTCCATTGTCTATGATCATAAAAAGGTGAATAAAAACCCATCTTTTTCTAGAAACACAACAAAACAGATCTAAGTCCAGTTTTTCTCCTGTGGCAATTGCATAGAACTAAGGTCTAGTAAGCTTTTTATGGACAAAATTATTAGGATTTTATGAATAAGAATTATAACTAAGTCCCCTCTTCTATCTATTGAGACTATCATAATTGAAAAGAGCAAAAAGGAAGTTCATGCTTACACCAAATCATTTGCTTCTACTTATTAAACATGAATACTTCATTAGGTACATAAATTTGCTCATTATTATATAGTATTCTAACATCTTACATATGTAGTTTTGGTTAAATTCTTACATATAAATAATAAATTTTCCATTCTTTATATTGTTTATGAATTTTGAAGTTAGTTTATGTTATTATTTAAAATAATGAACATATTTAAATAAACTAAAGCTAAAATTTCAAATAAAAAATGATTTTATGCAAAATTTAGTGGTAATAATACTAAATTGATGTTAAAATATTTTAATACTAATTTAATATCTACCTAATATTTCAAGTACTAATTTGGTAGTTCACTCTTTTAAATATTTATATAAAGATGGTCTAATTAGTCAAATAACATTTTATTATTTATTTAAAACTTTCTTATCCAATAACTTAAAAAAATATTTTATTAAAAATAATATTCATTAATGTAAAATTATAAATAAAATAAATTTCACTTGCATGTTCATTAATCTAATAGTTATAGGAGTCTTTTAACTATATTATCATGTGATTATATTTTTTTAATTTCATTATAAATTTAAACTTATTATATAAGAATTAAATAAAAGCTTATTACGATAAAACCAAATAAAATAATTAATTGAAAAAATAAAGCCTATGCATGGAACAAAGACTACTCTGTCTACCAAGTTCAAGTACTTTCGGATAAGGAGAATGATCAAAACGTGAGCAGGAAAAACATTTTATGCCACTTGTGTCTTGGGTTTTAATACTTGGGGTATTCTTACAATTTAACCCAAATCTTATTGGCCCATTAAATATAGTTTCTATACTACTGCTGACACGTAGCAAAATACTAAATTGTCATGTGCTCAAGGATCCCAAACCTTCCCCAAAGACACTGTAGGATTAAGAAAAAAATATAGGGGAGTTTTAAGACATCTTGGTGTTTAGGCGGTCAAGATGATATGATATAATGAGATGTATTTACTTTTATAGATGAAATTATTGTTGATTAAAGTAGTAATTTATCATGATAATGAAAATCTATGAAAGCGGCTATAAGATAAGGGAAATTGCAAATAAGACTCCAGATATGAATGAATTTTTGTGTTGAGTTAGATTATAATGTATAATATATATTGAAATATTAAAATTAAGAGTAATTAATTAATTTTGACAGTTTTTATTCTAAGTAAATTTTTTTTATTATTTACTTTACTGTCTACAAAAAAGATTAAGAGAGTAAAATAGATAATTTTGACTTTGATAAATAACAAGTTTTTTACAATTAAATTTAAAAAATTATAATTATTTACTTTCTAAATTTTTTTCACCCAATAATTATAATCAATGATAAGAAAATTAAAAGTAAAAAATTGATGATTATTTTTAATGAGTCATTTTAATTTTACATGAAAATTAATCTCTAAAATCATTTTTAAAATTTTTAAACAATATAATGCCTCAAGATACAATAATAAGGCTATTTTTTAGACTAATTCGGACTCCACTTTTATCAGAAGAATCAAAAGGCTTGAATTTCATTTGAGTGTTACCGCACCTTGGAATTTTATCCCATCTCTATGACCAAAGAATTTGCAATCCCTTTTTTTTACTTCTTTGAAATATCCATTCAACATGACATCTTCTACCATTGTGCTTGAATAATCACAATGCTTATAAAAAAAATCAAAGGTTAAAATGTCGACAAATAATAAGTTATTAAAAATAATTTTTTAATTTTATAGTTAACTATTTTTTTATTTTCTCAATAACAATTATAATAATCCATTTTCATTTAAAGTTAAAAAAAACACTTGAAAGACTAAAATAAATAGTGACAATCAAAATCAAAAACTAAAATTTTGATAAATAGCAAGTCATTAAAATATATTTTTAAATTTGTAATTATCTATTTTACTTAATTTTTACACTAGTGACTATAATAGTTCATTTTAATTTGAGATATATATATTTCATTAATTGAAACAATTATTTTAAAATTTTAAAATAGATAATTAAAAATTTACAATTTGCACAATACAATCTTAATTTATATATTTATATTTTTGTAATTAAAAATTATTTAGGAATAATCAATTGGGTTTGATAAAGGGATTAAACGGATTAGAATTTTTTAAAGTACAAAAAGCATTTTAAAGGAAAAAGTGTTTCTTTAAACCCATTGATTTTAAAATTAATAGCTCATAATTTTTTTATTTAAAAAATTATGAGTCATTAATTTTAAAATCAATGAGTGTGATACCTCTAAAGTGCAAAAAGAAGAGGATCCCGATCCGCGATTAAACACCTCCAACTCCTAGAATAAAGCAATTGGGTTCTTGGGTTCCAAAACTTAAGTCCACAATTTGGCCTGTTGCTTCTACACGTAGTAATTCCGCAATTTGCCACATGCCTCCAGTTTTAAAACTCAAACTTTACCAAAGTTACTGTAGCTTCCCCTAAAAACTGAAGCCAAGGGGCAATTTAAAGCACGGATATTCATGAAAGTTTGGGTGAAAAAAGTCATCCTTTTATCATTTCATATTTAAAAACAAGTTGAAACTTTTACTCACAAACATGAAAATTCATTTTATAAAAAATAATTTTCTTAAATTTAATTGATCGTAGAAATTATTTTTTTGGAGTTATCCACACAAATCCAAAGGAGCAACACATTCCACATTTGCACCAAGTAACGTATATGGATGTCAATTCCAATATTTAAAATTTTGATCGAATTATAAACATAAAAAAATTATCAAGTTATGGTTCAATTTGCTCAATTAATTAAATCAATGGTTGAATTGGATTATAATACATAGGTGTGTGTGTATATATACACACACATACATATAGTGTATAAATATAATTTTATTAATTTTTACTTTTTATAAAAATTACAACTAATAATAAAATAATTTTATAACAAAATCAAATAACTTAAAATATTATAATATTTATTTTATTAAAATATTGATTATATCATATAAATTTAATAATTAAAAAGCTAAATTATTATTTGTTATTTATGAAATGCAATTATATTGTAATTATAATATATATTAAAGTGATATAATTATAAATAAACGGTTTTGCTGGCTTAGCGATTGTGTGCACAACGTACCTCTTAAGAGTTTGCTGTTCAAATCCTCTTGTAAGTATTATTAGTATAAAAGAACGTGCTAACTGTTTCTTAAAGGTTGGTCTGATTTTGACCGTTTTTGCGAAGCTCGTGAAGAAAAATGGATCACTTGGCATCAATCAGGATTTGGTCAGTGAAAATCAAATATAACCTAATTTTGATGTATTCTTGCCCTATTATTACCTATAATATTTTGGCAGAGTAGATATTTTCATATCATCGAAATAGATGTTAAAATTAAGGAGATGATAGCATTTGATGTTATCTTAAAACTTTTTGTCTTTTCAATGTCTTGGGTTTAAAATCAGAATGTTATATGGATGTTAAGTGACTTATCACTCATATTTGATTACCGTGGACCATTTTCAATTGGCTTGAAATTTTTTCCCTTTTTAGCTATTGCATTTAAGAATTAATTAGCACACAGATTGCATAAAAATGTAGGGGAATCCTTCGTATTTTAACAGCTAGATGCAACATTTAGTAGTCTAAAAGTGTGGATTTCATGAAAATGTAGGAAGTTCTACACATTAAAACAACAAGATGCATCAATTACTGCTATACATATTACATTACACCTAAATGTGACTCAACTAAAAGTATAAATAAACTATTAAATGAAATTTTACAATTAATTAATTATGTTATTAAAAGTAGGAATAAAATATTATATGAAATTCCATTATTCGTTTGTAAATCACCATCAGCATTTGCCAACCTATAAATATCTCTCTTCAAAAATTATGAAAAATACATTCTCTTAATAAAAAAAAAGCTAATTTTTATGAGTCATATTTTAATTATTTTTTATCATAGAATATTAAAAAATTTTGAGACAAAATTATTAATTTCTTTTTTTAAATTGTATGATGTTGATAAAATAATTCTTAAATTGTATTAAATGGCCAATTTTATCATTGAATATTTATATGAAGAAATGAAATTATCTATACGAGCTATTATTTAGAGAAAAATTGGCTATTTAATATAATTTATGAACTATTCTGTTAGCGCCATATAACATCAAAGACAAAATTAATAATTTTGTCAATTTCTAAAATATTTTGTAAGTTAATAAAGGTTCTTGTTCTAACTGTGGAATAAAAAAACTTAAAAATATAAAGAGTTTAATTCTATTTGTTTTTTAGAAGACATTTTTTATATGAAAATCTTATGTTACTATATTGATGAAGGAGTGACATAAAGGTAAAAATATTCTTATCTAGGTAGAAAAGAATCATATCTTACTTATAGACTTTCCAAAAAGATGTATCAAAATATGTATAATTGTACTATGATATGATTCTTTGGGACCAAGAAATTTTTTTTATTATTCTTTAGTGTTCAAAGTGGATCCCTATTAATACCAAGTGATTGAACAATTGTGGGGACACTCAATGAATGTGATTTATTCATGTAAAGGATTTTTATGATTTTTTTTTATTTTGATTAATAAACAAATATATCATCATTTAAAATGCTTGATCTACAAATTAATATAAAACTTAATTTTTCAAAATCTTACATCTCAAACTTCTTTTTTTCAAATACTTTGTTACTTTTGGAAGTTTTTCATGAGTTTCAATAATGTCCAAGTCATTAACACATGAAACAATTATAATGACATCACATTTAGATTTCTTAATAAAAACATAGGAAATTTCTATATAGTTATTTTAACAAATATAGTTCTTAATGACACATTTATTAAGTTAAAATAAAATTTATTTTTACATTTATTTAAAGTATAAAATTTTTATAAAATTTCTTAAGGTGACATTTGATTTACATAATCATTCTTACATTTTTGAAATATTTTAAGAAAATGTAAGATTTTTATTTTTAGTTCAAATTTTGGAAAAACATTTCTAAAAATGTGAATGAATGTTTTAACTTGATATTTTTTCAAAATATTCTCATAATACAGAAATATTAAAATTTAAGAATTTTTAATTTTATAGGAGTTAAATTAATACAAATTTTTAGTGAGAAATAAATTTAATAAAAATTCAATTTTATAAAAATAAAACTAGGTTTCCAATCTTCGGTATATTAGAAAGCTTATTTCAGGAGATGGAGAGTATGTGCCATCAGCATTAAGTCATGGTTACTGCTGAATATACTTGAAATATATAATGAGCTAGATCATGTTGGAAACCTGGATTGACAATTAACCTAAATTGGACCGGTGCAATCAATTGAACTTGTCATATCTGATCACCTAGTTTCTGGCCTCAATCCAAACCACACATTCAGATAAAAATTAAAGAATATATTTGTTAAATAATTTTTTAATAATTTTCAGTTGATTAGAGCTATATTACCTGATTATTGTCAACAAATTTTTTTTTATATTTGATAAATAGTTGATCGAATAAATTTATTAGCCTTGCATCGGCTAATTTGTTAAATAAATTTTTTAACAATTTTTAATTGATTAGAATTATATTAATTGATTTATATCAATAAACTATTTTTAGTGTTTGATAAATAGATAATTGAATCAATTTATTAGCCTTGAATGGGTTAACTTGAACTTAACATTTTCAAATAGCTAATTCATTAAATCTAGATTAAAATTTAGAATTGGCCTCAAATATATTTTGTTGAAAGTGTTAACTTAAACATGTAATATTTATAACTCAACCGCTATAGTATTATATACTTTTAATCTTACATGTACTAATTTAATATATATAATAATTTTTTTTTATAAATAATAAATATTCATTTAAATTTTTATTCATTAAATTTACATAATAAAATAATTGTTATAATATGTAAAAAATATTATTATATAATTAATTAATGAATTTTAACTCTTTTCAAGGGTAAAAATTAATAAGATTAATTTTTATACAAAAATTATATATATACAAACACATACATATTTATATATACAAAAACATGCATACATACTCACGTTTTCACTCTTAATTTTGTTAAAAGTGCCAATGGAAGGAGTCTATCTCATGTTCTTCCACATATAATCCCTATTATTCAAACACTATATAATTGTATATTATTAAACATATATGTGCAAATATAATATATATTAAGATCAAATAATTCTTTTATAAATAATGAATAATTATTTAAGTTTACATAATAATATTGATATTTTGATCAAATAATTGTTATAATATATAAAATACTTTGTTATGTAGCTATATAATGAACTTAATTTTTTGCATTAAAAATAAAAATTAATAAGATTAATTTATGCATATATATAATACAAATATACATGCACACACAAATAGATTAAAAAATATACTTATATTCTTATATATTATTTTATACGTAAATAATTAATAATAACTAGTTAATTTTAACATATACTTTTCATCAAATAGCTAATATGATCAATTGACAACCAATTAAATTAACTAATTATCAAGCAAGACCCAAGTAAATTGGTGTTAAAAAGAGTTAAACCAAAGATCATTAACTTGCTTGATAATAGTTTCCACCAAGCCATCAACATTCCAAGTTATTTACGAGGAAAATGTTATGTTATTATTATTTATAAATATTATATTATTATTCACACATATTACACATAATATAGTTTTTTAAATACATATTAAAATAAAAATTACATAATATGATTCAATACCTAAGTTAAACTAGAGTTTAATGTGATAATAACTAAAATCATGAAAAATCAAATTAAAGTAAAATATTTATATAATTATAATCAAGATTTTACTATTGAAATCAATTTTTATTCATTGTGATTTATAATTTTTATTTATATTAAATTTATATTAGATTTAATGATTAAAATTGCAGTAATATCAATATTTTTACATTAAAAGTATTCTACAATAGAAAATGATAATTTTAGATCTCATTTTTGTTTCATATTTTTTATGTTAAATAAATAAATATATATATATTATAGAAACTAGTTGAACTAGGCCGAAATTGATCTAGTATATTATAAAATAGAGATTCTATTTTTTTTTTACAAAATGATTATTTTTGTTCTATGATATATTACTTATGAAATAAATATTTTATCTGTTTACTTTCTCATCTTAGTGCATGGTAAATTTTTGCAGATGAATATATATTATTGACATAATATTGTATTAATGTACTATTAAATTTAATTATTAATATATCATTATATAATATATTAAATCTAATTTTAAAATAAATTAATATATAATTAAATTTAGTAACATATTAACATATTATTACTTCAATAATGTATCATAATCTCTCTAAATTTTTTATTCGTTTACTTTCTTATTCTAAGTGTATTTTATCAGACCAAATGTACTGTTATAAAGTTGGCTGACATGATATTTTGGTAGGGGTGTTTAACAAACCAACCCATACAAAGTGAGCTAACTTAAGTCTGATCAATTAATGTGAACTTATTTTGATTAGATTGGTTCGCATAAAAACCTATAAAAAGTTTGCAAAGCCCACATATTTTATCCTTTAAATGAATTTGGCTTGAAGGTCAGCCTGCAACTCACACAGATTTGATTTGCACGAGTCAAGCCCGTCATTTTTACGAGTTTTTTTTGACAAGTTTAGACTGCGAAAAGCCCAACTCACAGGCTAAAGGCCCATTAAACACTCCTATATTTAGGAAACTTATTTAAATGGACTCTACCCTAATTCTGTAGCTCAATCTCAATATCAATCGGATGGAAACGAGAGTGAGAGAAAAAAAAAAAAAAAGATGACGAAGCATCCTGGAAGATAAAATAAAATAAATTTAGCTTTTTATCTTCTAAATAATATTTTAAGTTCAATTTCAATTATCAATCGTAAGTTAGTGCAATTGAGAGACGTTTAACTAAAATCTATAACTTTGTGTTTTTGTATATGCCATAGCCTCTTGCTTGCATGACTTTACAGAGGATTGTGATCTTAATAATTACATTATTTAGCTGGACACCACAACGAGTTCAATATTAGATTAGTACTTGTACTATATATATATATATATATATATATATATATATATATATATATATATATATATATATATATATATATATATATTTGGCTTGGGTCAATCAACTTGCGTTTCAATGGGCAAAAGGCCGATGGACTCCTCTGTTAATTGATAATTAATAAATTAATTAATAATTAGTAGTTAAAAATTTAATTAATCATATTTAAAATATTTAATAAAATTAATTATTGAATTAATTAAAAAATATAAAATAATATAAAGGAAAATATTAATATATACAAATATATCAATTAAATTTATATTTTGAAATTAAATTACATTAATGTGATTAAAATATTTAAAACAAGAATATAATTATTTAAAATTTAATTAATTATATTTATGATATTATGTATTTTTATTTATTATTTATTATTCAAATAATAATATAATAACTTAAATTTTAATTAATTATATTTTACACTATTGTATATTTTTATTTATTTATTTATATTGAATTAATAAATATATATCAAATATTTATTTATATAATTAGAATCTATATTTTCATTTAATTAAAAAAGAGATAAATTTAAAAAATAAAAAAATTACTTACTTATAAGTTATAAATTACATTAAAAAGCTTAAAAAACAAGAGCTTATTGACTATTAATTTTTAGTGTACTAAATACCTCTAAAAGTTGAATTATAATTTATTAATTGAATTACAAATTAATTTATTTGTTGTATCAAACACACATTAAGTAAAAATATTATAATTAATATTCTGCAAAACACAACTTATGAATTTATAGCTTTATAAATAACTGTTTTTGTGCGTCTTACATGCAAAGTCCACGAAAAATTTTAAAATTTTATGAATTGTATATAAATTTATGAGATATTTTTATGACAATTGTTTTGTCATTAGTTACGTACATTTTATATTTTAATAATATAATATTTAAAAATTTAACTCTTATAAATATACATAAAAGAATTCAAACATTTTGTTTGAGTGCTTTGGGTTGTAGTTTGGTTTCTTGGCGTCGGTGATACCACCAACTTATTGCTAGGAAGGGTTGGGAGGCATGAACTAGTATTAAAAAATTTTATATATTAATTTGAATTTTTTTATTTAGGAAAAAGTAGTAATAATAATAATATAATTATAAAATATTTAAAAATTTGAAAATAACTTATAAATTAAATATTAAATATAGAGTGTTTGATAAACGATAACATTTTTTTAAAGAAAGTTATTTTCTTTTACTTGCAAAATTTCAAATATTTATTGTTTTAATTAGAATATATAAAACTCTACATCTCTTAAGTTTAAGAGTTGAATATAGTATATAAATCAATAAGCTTAACTAAAAATATAAAGAAAATGTTGGCTTCAAAGATCATAATTCAGAAGTCTTAACCAGTGTTCTACTACTTAAGGCATTAACGCACTACTATTTGTCACATGTTAAGCTTGATTAGTTTAAAAGAAGTATCTGGTCTAATTCATTAGTCTTTAAGTATTAATTTCGGTTATCTAAGTAATTAGGTTTGATGGTTTATGAACTATAGTCAAATTTTAAATTTAATAGATATGAAATTTTATACAAGGCATATACGTTATATGTTATTTCTTTATATATATATATATATATATATATATATATATATATATATATATATATATATATATATATATATATATATATATATATGATATTTTTCTGATAAAAATAATTTTTAAAAAATCAATGAGGCCTTAGTATAAGATTTAAGGAATCTGTTTGGATATATATTTTTTAATTATTTTTAAATTAAAAAAAGAATAAGAGTGTGTGAATAAGAAAATAAAAATGTTTTATTTAATTACAAAAACATATATCCAGAACAAAAGAACAAATTAAGAAAATATTAAAAATTTGTTTCTATTATTTTATTTTTTACGTTATATATTTGGAGTTATAATTTTTAAAAAAAAATTGAAAATATTTTACTACACAAGGATTTTTTAAAAAAATAAAAAATAGAAAATTATTTTTAAAAATAATAAAAAATAGATCTAAAATTTTTTTATATTAGTTTAGTGTTCTTCAAATATTTTAATACTTAATTGATGTAAAAAAATATTTCATATTAATTTGGAGTAAAATTTCAAAAATTAATATTAAATTGATATAAAAATTTATTATTAATTTGATGTCTGCTGAAAATTTTGAAATAGTAATTCGGTGATTATTTTGAGAGACTTCATAACATTACTGATGGGATAATATTTTGGTGTGCCACTAGATCTAATTATACATCAAATTTAAGTTTTTAGAGTTAGATTTTACTAACTATTCGATAATATATTAATAATATTTAATAATATAATAGTATATCATTTTACTAATAATGTATCATAATATTTTTTCTTATTGATATCTGAAAGTTTCCTTTTGATAATTGGGGGTGGTTAGGTTTTTCCTTTTGGTAACTATGGGAGGTTGGGTTTTGACTCCATGAGAGTGGTGCTGGGAGCAATATTTTTTCCTTTATGCGGAAAATTAAGACATTATAAGAAAGATATTATCAAATTGGATTTTTTAAAATTTTAGTGATGAGTTTACATGGTCAAATTGTCACTAAAAAAATTCTAATTGTAGCTGGATATGGTAGGGAGTTGAATATTTAAATTGAATTATCAAATCAAATTGTATTTTGGTAACGTTAGTAAGAGACAAATAACTTGGTTATTACATGCAATGCTAATATTATTATGTATGGAGTAAAATTGAATGTAAGAAAAAATTGATTTTATTGATAAATTATGAATTATTAAATAAATATTTTTTATTTAAAAATATAAAATTTAAAATAAATTATTAGATAAATAATATATGAATAAACTCAATGCATACAAGAAGTCTCGCGGGTTAATGGTTAATGAATCCCATCCCATCATTGGCTAGCGAAGGGTAGAAGATCCACCATGTGTTCTTGGGTTTCAGAGGGGAAGACACTCGCAATGACTTCACTTCCCATCCGTATGCCGCGCTGTCAAGAGCTGGAATCCAAACTTTCATGGACGATAGGGTTGAAAGGGGGGCAGAAATCTCGGAATCAGTGTTCAAAGCAATAGAACTGTCTAGAATGTCTCTGGTTATATTTTCCCAAAATTATGGTAATTCAGTGTGGTGTTTGAAAGAACTAGTGAAAATCCTGCGGTGTCGCGGGACTACAAGTCACACGGTTATGCCGGTATTCTATGATGTGCGCTGGCAGAAGGGTGCATTTGGAGAAGCATTTGAAGATCTCATGAGAAGAATCTCAGCGACTCAAGAACTGGATGAATTGTATAGGTGCGCGCTCTCGAATGCTTCGAATCTTGCTGGATATCATGTCTATTCTGGGGATTACAAGATGTTAATCTAAATTTTATTTCTTTCATCAAACCAATTAATTTAACAGCTTTCCCTCAAGTTTTAATCTTGGAGGAATTTGGAGAATATTTTATTTTAGATATTTATATAATTTTTTTTTGCTAGTAACATTTTTTTAAATGAAAAACCTTTATTTCAAGCATGGAAATCAACTAATCCACTTTGAGAACGGCAAAAATGGGATGAATTTTTGTTTCTTGCCTTGTTGGATGAGTTGGATTTAATATTATGTCTCCGTATTGTAATTAACTTATTAAGGCAGACTGTTTGAGGGAATTAAAAGTCGGTTCTCTTGAATTGTATTACTCCAAAAAAAAAAGGTGTTCCGCATTTAGGCCTTATTTGATAATTAATTGATAGTTATAATAATTAATTAATAATTAATTATATTAATTGATTTAATCAATTAATAGTATTAATTATTTGAATAAAAATAATTAGTAAAATTAATTATTTATAATTATTTATTTATATATAAAATGAAAATAAGGACACGAGTATATTTTACAAGTTATTTAAGCATTTTTTATTTAAATATTTTAAATTCTATATATTATTTAGAAGATTAAATTTTGTTATAAATAAAATATTATTATAAATTATTATATATTAAATATTTATTTAAATTTAAATTAATATAATTTTTATTGTTATTAATTATTCTAAGAAATCAATAACTATAATTATATAATTATTTAATTTTCATGTAAAAATTATTATAATTTTATAGGACGAATAAAGTTTGAAATATAAAAATTAATTAGGGGGAATATAATTATTTTATAAAATAGTTTTTTTAAAATGTTGTCCCCTCTAATATTTTGAAATCAATTTATTTAAGAGTAATTAGCTAATTTAATTAGTTGATTACTAAACATAAAAATGACTTATTACAATAAATCAATCAGTTAATTTTATCAAACTAGTTAAAAGTTATCTAATAAATCATTTGCCAAACACCCCCTTAGTGTCTATACAAGAATGAGTGTTCACAAATTACACATCCTTACCATAATTTATTATGGAAACTTGATTGAGCTTTTGTTGAATTTTAATGAAATTATACGAATTGCTCTCTGATTTCAAATTTATTTGTAGCAACTTTTTTAAATCATAAAATAATGTTATATTTAAATTAAATATTAATAATAAAATATAATTATAATTTTTTTATAATTTAATCATTTAGTCATAAAAAATATGCTTTTATTAAATTTAAAATGGCTAAAGATATATGACATTTATATTAAAATTTATTTTTTTATTAATCATAATTTAATTATTTAAATTTAATTAAGATGTGTTTTTTTATTTACCAAAAAAAGTTTTCTATAAAAAATGACTTAAGATTATCTTATTTTTTCTATTAACTTTAAAATAACTAAAATTGGTATATATTGTTTAATTGGAATCGATAATTTATCAAAAAAAAAGTTTAAATTTAAATTTAAATGTAACATTATTTTATATTTAAGAAAATAATTATAAATTTTAAAGTTAAAAGAAATGTCCATATAATTTTATCAAAGCTCAAGAGATATCATTGTATTTTTTTTTTAATTTATTAGTTCAATTCTATTTTGTCCTTTATAGTGGTGAAAGATTTGCTGGAATTCCTATATTTATTTTAAACCTCTTCGCCACCATCAGTATAAAAATAAAAATAAAAAACTCTACTTTATGCTCTTATTAGCAAAATTTAAGGAATTACTTTCTAATTTGGGATCAACGGGATCAATTCCAATGATCCACCTCTCTTCCGTATTATTTTTTCCGGTTCCAATAGTATGAGTATAATAGGTGGCATCTTCACCCCAATATTACCTAAGGACACATATTTGGTCAAATTTGCTTTGTGAGCACAAAATGGCAAATTAGTTACTTTGGTAGATTTGCGGTCCGCGTCACATGCTTAAATCTGTCTGTCAAAAACTGACATTCTTTTCAAAAGAACGGTAACGGATATGTAGCTTGACATATCAATCAACGCATCACTAAATACATACAAACCATGAATAGAGAGTTTTCTCGGAAAGGAGGCTTTTTTTTATAGTTGTAACTATACCGAAAAA
Organism: Sindora glabra; assembly: GCA_020226215.1. Lineage (NCBI taxonomy): Eukaryota > Viridiplantae > Streptophyta > Magnoliopsida > Fabales > Fabaceae > Sindora > Sindora glabra. The sequence goes on along the minus strand of CM035235.1, from coordinate 15,064,767 downwards.
AATTTTCCCGCCAACCACCTCCATACGTTTGCTTTTATATTAATTTATACCGAAAAAAATTTCCACACCTCTTTTATATATTATTTATTTATTTATGTTATCTACAATTCAAATATTATTAAATAATATAATATAATACAATTTTTTACCATAATGCTATTTTAAATAAGTTAAATATTTTATTTAATGAAATTAATTAATTCAATTATTTTTTTTGTAATTCTTATTACTTCATAACTTATATATTATTATTATTATTATTTATCACTTTTCTATTTTTGATATCCACCCATAACTCAAATATTAATATCATTGAATAATATAAAATAAGACAATATATTTTATTTTTAACCTTTTCAATTTATCATATAATCTTTTTTGTTTATTACTTTATATCCCATGTATTATTTCTCTTCTTTTTATCTATTTATTTGCATATTTTTCTCTCTTTTTTTTAGTACACCCTTATTATTTTTTTATTCAAATAGTAATATCACTAAGTGGTGCAAATAACGTATTTTATATTTTATCTTTAAATTATTTAAATATTTTAAATAATTTAAAACCTTGATATAAAAATTATTAAAGAAACTAACTATATATCTTATTTTTAAAATCAATATCTAAAAATTTTAATTTAACTTCTTTGTTTCAATTTTCTTAATATTTTTATATTAATTTTCACATAATATATTTTAAATTAAAAATACATTAATTCAAATTTTATCCAAACTTCATAGTATATACATTATTTTTCCTCCTTCTAACCACTCTATCATATGCTTTTCTCAAGTATCATATACATCAATTGAAATTTTTGTCAAGATTTTACAACTCATGTACCATTTCTCTCTTTTTATTTACTTCATTGCAAGATTTTATTCTTTTATTCACTTTTGATTTTTAAAACTCAAAAATCAATATTATTGAGTAGTATAAATATGATGTCACATATTTTTATTATAAAAATACTTTAAATAATTTAAGAATTTTATTTCTTTAAATTAATTTACTATATATTTTTTTATTACTTTACATTTCAGATGTGGCTTCTCTTAAATTTATATGTTTCCTTGCATTTTTTCTCTCTTTTTTTTATATACACTTCCATTGGTTATAGTTCGAACTCAAATATTGCTAAATCGTGTATATATATAACATAATATATTTTATTTTTAATTTATTTAAATATTTAAATAATTTAAACATTAATATAAAAATTATTAATAAAATTAATTAATTCCATATCCTTTTTTGAAGTAAAATTTATTTATTTATTTATTTAAATTTTATTAATATTTTTGGATATTATTAAGTATTATATTTCAAATTAAAAATGATCTGAATTGAAATTTTTTCAAGGTTTTATTGTCCGATATTGTTTTCCTCTTTTTATTTATTTCATTATATGATTTTCTTTTTTTTCACTAATTATTGCTGAAATTTGAAGTCTAGATGTAATATCATTGAATAGTATAAATGTCATATAATATATTTTATATTTATTATAAAATATTTTTAATAACTCAAAGATTTTATTTAACTAAACTAATTTACTGCAAACTCTATTATATGCTTTTCTTTTCTTTTTCCTATTCACTTTTGATATTTGAAGTTTAAATGCAATATCATTAAATGATATAATTATGATATAATATATTTTCTTTTTATTTATAAATACCTTAAGAAATTAAATATTTTATTTGATTGAATTAATTCATTACTTATTCTATTTTTAATTCTTATTATCTCATAGCTACCATATTATTTCCTTTCTTTATTTGCTTTGTTGCATGTTTTTCCATTTTTATATTTATTTTAGTTATTTATAACTTAGATGATAAAATCATGAAATAGTATGATATAATATAATATATTATATTTTTAATATAAAATATTTTAAATAAGTTAATATTTAAAAATAGAAAGTATTAATTAAGCTAATTATTTACATGTTTTATTAAATTAAATACATATTAATTAAAATTTTATCTAAACATTACTGCCCAAACGTTGTTTCTCTTCCTTTAATCTCCATTGGATGCTTTCCTTTCTTTTTTAAATATTCACTCATAATATTTATCATAAATATATCTTTAAAAAGTAAATAATTTTATTCAATTGAAGTTATTAACTATATATTATTTTTTTAATTCTTATTACTTTATGGTTAACACAATATTTCTCTTTTTTATTTTTTATTACAAAATTTCCTTTTTCTTTAAGTACACTTATATTATTTATAACTCACATATTAATTTCATTAAATAATATGCATAACATCATATATTTGTTTTTATTATTAAATAAATTAAATGTTTTACATGAAAAGTAATAATTGAACTAATTAATTATATATTTTATGGTTTAATAAAAATATTAAAAAATTAAAGTCATATTTATCTATTTTAATTTTGTCAACATTTTTTTAATATTAATTTCTAAGTGTTATATTTCATTTTTTGGGTAAATAGTATTATATTTTATATTAAACATACATTAATTAGGATTTTGTCCTTTTCTATCTATTTCATTGCATTTTTATTGTGACTCCAAATTTTTATATATTTTATTCATTCATAAATAAGTAAATTTAATAAATATAAATTTATTCAAAAATTAAAAATGCAAATAAATCCGTGCAATGCACAGGTCCTAAAACTAGTGCATATTATTTTAAGATTTTAGGCTATACACAGTAGCCAAGATTATTCTAACAAATGTTGATATAAATAAAAATGGAGATTCTTTCTAAATTTGAAGAGATTGTTTTCATTCTATTGATTACTTCTAAATTCTAGCCGTGCTTATATTATAGATATTCATTTTCTCTGGTTGTTATTTATTATTATTTGCAAAGACAAGAACGAATTCATTGAAGATATTGTCAAAGACATGTCAGGCAAAATAGACAACAGAAGCTTGTTTGTTGCTGATTATCCTGTGGGAATAGGACTTCGTGTACAGGAAATTATGTCCCACTTACAAAGCCTTACCAGATCAAATGATGTTCTCATACTAGGAGTTTGGGGAATGGGGAGAAGTGGTAAAACTACCATTGCCAAAGCCATCTTCAATGCTCTTACCTGGAATTTTGAGAGAAGTTTCATTGCAAATATCAGGGAAGCTTGGACATACCGTAAGGGGCAAGATTTACAAGAACAACTTATATATCAGATATTTGGAGAAACACACAAGATCCACTCCACCGACAGAGGCATAAATATATAAAGGGAAGACGGCGCCCCGTAAAGGTGCTTGTCTTGCTTGACGATGTGACTGAAATAGGCCAACTAAAGGCCTTGTGTGGAAATCGAAATTGGTTTGCTGCATCTAGCATAATAATCATTACAGCCAGAGACAAAGCTTTCCTTGATTATCTGAAAGCAGATTATGTACGTGAAATGAAAGAAATGGAGAATAGTGAATCTCCTGCACTTTTTTAGTTGGTACGCTTTAAGGCAACCACGTCCTATTGGAGATTTCACTGAACTTTGTTTTAAAAAGCGGACCGCATCATATTATGCTGCCGCATTTTTGCAGTTGTGGAAGCCTCTGCATCCGCATAAGGGCGTAATTGCAATTTGAATGGAAATCACAGTTATAACGGTGCATTGCGGATACAACAAAGCTCTGATGTGGTTGTTGCGGCCTATTGCGGGATGTTTTCACCGTATTTTCTTGCGATAAGCCATGTCCATGGTGAAAAACTGAAAATACTAAAAAAATATCATTATCTCACCTGCAATATATGTTTTTGCTATCCGCCAACTGTTGCACATACCTTGATGATTTTCTTTCTTCGTTTTGTTTAGAGTTGATCTTTATTTGATTGTTTTGGAGTTGACAAGATCAAGAAGAAGATGAATAGAAAAATCGAGAAAAGTGAAACTACAAAACAAACTATAGAAGGAAAGACTGAAATGACACTCTAAAAATGGTAGGCCTGAAACATACTGATAAAGTAGAAGTACTAAAATAATTAAAAGAATCCATCCAGTTAAGAGGAAGAGACAAAAATAAAAAAGTTAAATATTGTTATACAACTGAATTATTTAGAAATGTCCACCAGAAGAAATATATATATATTAAAAATTATTATATATAATATTAAAGATTATTAAAAATAAATATATATATATATATTAAAGATTATTATGGGATGGATTTCAGCATAATATTGACATAAAAAATATATTAATACATCATTAAATTCAATTAAATATTAAATTTATTTTTTTATCATGATGAAATTTTACATATTATATAATAATATATTAATAATTAAATTTACTAATGTGTTGAGATATTACTTATAAATGATATATTATAATTTTTTTTGAAATCTATTGAATATTGCCTGAAATCCAAAGAATTATACATTAAATTTTTTAAAATAATTTGAAAAAGGTTATCTTTACAAGATAAAATATTTTTATTATTAAAATATTATATTTATTTTAAAATTTTTATTTTGTTTAAATTACTTATTTTGAAAATAAAAAATAGATAATTTAATATTTTGAAAATTTCAATTTTTTAAAAATTAAATTTTCCATAATTTAAAAGATCTTGTAAATGTTGAATAATTTTTTAGCATGGATGACAAGTTCTAATAATATAAAGCTTTATATTCATTTTTGTAATTTAATTATATAGTTATTAATTGTTGAATATATTTTTTCCATCATTAATATTACTATTATATAATTTTTAGTTTTAAAAATTATTTTAACACATTAAATTGGATGAAAATATAGTGAAATTGAATATTTATGAGGATTATGTCAATTTTTTATATAGATGTGAGAATTTTTGAAAAATTCACGATCATGATAGTCACAATCTGCATCATAAGACCTGCAATATCTGCAACCGTGAAAAATATAACACGATCGCAACCGTGACCATAATCGCAATTTAAATCCATGCTTTCAAGTAAGATAGTCACCTATTGTGGAGGATTGCCATTAGCTCTTGAAGTCCTTGCCTCTTCTTTATTTAATAAGAGGTCAATACAAGAGTGGGAAGATGCATTATCAAAATTACAAAGGATTCCCCCTAGAAATGTGCATGATAAGCTAAAGACAAGCTTTGATGGTTTGAATGATCAAATGAAGAAAGATATATTTCTTGACATATGTTGTTTTTCTGTTGGCAAGAACAAAAATTATGCTGCAACAATATTAAATGGTTGTGGATTACATGTTGGAATTAGAATAACAGTTCTCATTGAGCGCAGCCTTTTAAAAGTTAATAACCGGAATAACAAGCTCCAAATGCATGATCTGTCACGAGACATAGGAAGAGAAATCATTCGAGAAAAATTACCAGAGATGCGTGGGGAGCGTTGTCGATTGTGGTTTCATGAGGATGCACTTGATGTGCTAAGCAGGAATACAGTAAGATCTCACTTAATATGAAAATCAATGTATTAGAAACTCTATTAATTTAGTTTCTGATTACAAACAAAGACTTCTCTTTTGTTTTTTGATTGTTAAGAAATGTTATTTTTCGTGAGTTAATTTAGAATATGTTTTCTTAACAAGCTGCAACCATTATTTGATCTTAATTTACGTGGTATTTTTTTTATTTATCTATAGGGAACGATGCATGTCAAGGGATTGGCTTTGAGACCACCAGGAACTATTATTTTGCCTACTGAACCATCTAAACAAATGAAGAGTTTGAGATTGCTTCAAGTTAGTCATGTAGAACTTACTAGAAAGTATGATGGCCTTCTGGAAGACTTGAGATGGATTTGTTGGCTTAAATTTTTCAAGAGATATCCACCTAAAAACTTTCTCAAGGGAAGTTTGGTTGCTATTGACTTCAGACATAAAGACTTAGAACTCTTCGGTAATGTGCCCCAGGTATATGTAAATGAATTTTAATTGTCTATATTAATGACAAATTTATTCCTGCAATTTATATGATTTTTTAGTTTCCTATTGTAGAGGATTGCCATTAGCTCTTGAAGTCCTTGGCTCTTTTTTATTTAATAAGAGGTCAATACCAGTGTGGAAAGATTTGTTATCAAAATTACAAAGGATTCCCAATGAAAGGATGCAGGAGAAGCGTAAAATAAGTTTTGACGATTTGAATGAAACGGAACAGAATATATTCCTCGACATATGTTGTTTTTTTATCGGCAAGAACAAGAATTATGCTACAACAATATTAAATGGTTGTGAATTGTATGCTGAAATGGGAATAACAATTCTCATTGATCGTAGCCTTGTAAAAGTTGATAACCGGAATAACAAGCTCGAAATGCATGATCTGCTACGAGATGTGGGAAAAGAAATCATTCGTGAAAAATCACCAAAGTTGCTTGGGGAGTGTTGCCAATTATGGACTCCTGAGGATGCACTTGATGTGGTAAGCAGAAAAACAGTAAGATCCCACTTAATATGAAAATCAATGAATTAGATACTCTATTAATTTAGTTTCTGATTACAAACAAAATCTTCTCTTTTATTTTTTGATTGTTAAGAAATGTTATTTTTGTTAGTTAATTTAAAATGTTTCCTTGACAAGCTGCAACAATTATTTTATCTTTATTTACATTATATTTTTTCATTTATCTATAGGGAGCGATGCATCTCAAGGGATTGGCTGAGACCACCACTAGGAACTGATCGGATTATTTGCCTAATGAAGCATTTAAACAAATGAAGAGTTTGAGATTGCTTCAACTTAGTAATGTAGAACCTACTGGAAAGTATGATGGCTTTCTAGAAGACTTGAGATGGATTTGTTGGCTTGAATTTGCTAAGAGATATCCACCTGAAAACTTTTTCAAGAGAAATTGGTTGCTATCGACTTTAGACATAGCGACTTAAAACTCTTTCGTAATGTGCCCCAGGTATATGTAAATGAACTTTGATTGTCTAGATTGATGACAAATTTATTCCTGCAATTTGTGGGATTTTTCAATTTCCTTTCTTATTTATTTTTTCTTTATGCTGGTCTTGCCCAAGCTTAAAATTCTTAATCTCAGTCATTCCCATTGTTTAAGGATGACCCTTGACTTTTCATATATGCCAAATCTTGAAAGGTTAATACTCAAAGATTGTCCAAGTTTGTCTAAGGTTCATGAAACCATTGGAAATCTCAATAAACTTCATTTGGTAAATTTTAAAGACTGCAAAAAGCCTTAGAAATCTCCCAGGAAGTTTTTAACAAACTCATTCTTTCTGGTTCAAACATTGAGAAGTTGGCGAAGGATATTGGGCGATTGGAATCCCCGGAAACTCTAACTGCAGAAAATACTGCTATAACAAATATACCCTTTTCAATTGTAAAATTGAAAAACATAAGAAAAATATGTCTGTGTGGCTATGAAGGATTATCATGTGACGTTTTTCTCTCTCTCTCATTTGGTCTTGGATGTCACCATAAAATATTGCTCGAGTATTTGTGAGCATTTTTTCTCTAATGTCCTTCAACAGGAAGAATAATTTGAATGCCACAAAGTATTTGTTACCAAAAACAACTCAAAGTGCATCCCTGATGTTAAACAAAGATGATTCGGCATTGGCTGTTTCTCACAATCAAGTTGGCATCTCGAGCTCGGAAAATTCCATGGGTTCTTTATTAATTAAAGTGGAAGAACAGAGCATCTTACAGGTTCTTTCTTTCTCTTTCAATCCATGCCAAACAATGCACATAATATTTTTTCACAGTATAACTTCATCATCTTTCTAAATTTTTATATCATAAATGCAAATTAGTTAAACAAAATATATTATAAATGAACTTCAATGTCCTTTTTGCCACCATCAAGACCATTAGTGCCTTCTCCATCATTTGCTTACAAGTACATAACTAAAGGAATTCTTTTCGTTTTCTTTTATAATTGCACATAATAATATTTAAAACGATCATATTTTTATAAATAATTATATTATGTTTTTATTCTATATGGAATAAGTTGAGAAATGATTTCTTTACTTTAACAATATCATTTTTTCATATATAGTTGCTTTAATTTAATAATATCATGTTTTTGTAGCAAAATGGAAAAAAAAAAAACAAGTCAATGACCTCTTAGGTTCATTTCATATATGGGGTTTGACTGCAGATCAATCTAGTGGCTTTTCATTCACTTTTGACAATCATCTTAATTGGCCAAATTATAATAATGAAGTACACAAAATATGTTTTGAAGTGCCACATGTTGGTTATAACTTGGAAGGAATGATTCTTTGTATTGATTACTCATGTTCACAAGACAACATGGCATCTCCATTTCCTTACAGTATTTTAGTACAAAATAATACAAAAGGTACCATTTAGCTTTACAAGCAAGATTCAAAAACCAACACTGATGATGGAAGCCAATGGCAAGGTATTGTATCGAATTTGATACCAAGTGACAAAGTGGAGGTTATTATGGTTTTTGGACAAACATTTATTGTGAAGAAGACTATAATATATCTGATATATGGTCAATCAAATGATGAACGAATGGAGGGTTCATCTACATCAAATAAGGACACTATTTCAATTGATACATCTAGTGCACACAAAGAACCAATAAAGGTAAAGAGGGTTAACCTAGATGATGATGATAATGTTGAAGAGGAGGGTGCCCCCTTTAAAATAGCCAAAAGACAGTGATCTAAAACTTAGACTAAAGATGAGGTTTGTTGTTTTGCATAAGAATTATTGTCTTGCTACATCCCCTTACTTCATCTTAATGTGTTTGTGGTCATGTTTTCATATTATGCTTGGTCAAACATTGTGGTTGCAGTGCAATAACTTTAATTGCAAGCAAATGCGTATGTTGCAAAGTAAATTATGATATGTTGTTGTTGTGAAATTATGTGTAGCTATAATTTAAAATTCTATTACAATGTTTGGTTTTTATAACGGGAAATTGCAATAAGGTGCCACTTCGTGGACTTTATTTCAAAGAGGTATAGTGCTAGAATTTTTTTCAAATAAGTTCCGGTTTTATAATTTATGAATGTTATATATCGAAATTATCCTTTTTTAACTGAGAATGTGGTCATAAATTAAAAAATTTAAAAAGGCATAAATCTATCATTATTTAACCAATTTTTTTCATATGACCACTTGTTTTGAATCATTTTCATACGATCTTTCAACAGAAAATAAGAAAATGTGGGTTTAATAAAGTCTATTTGGTTAAAAACATGTAAATTAAGTTTAAAACTTTGAACAATCATAACTTTGTGCTCAATTATCCGTTTTAAGTGATTTTTTTTATTTTATGTAACTTTTTAAGATCTACGTGCTTGCAATGATTTTTCTTAATTTTTCTTTATTTTATTGTTATATTTCTAACTTTGATCTTATTTTTATCAATTCAAATTTATTCAAATCCTATATTAAACTTTTGCTCTCCAACTCTTTTAGTGTCTAATAGTGCTATAACAATTTTTTTAACAAATAAAATTACTAAAGAATAATATATTACTATTTGTAGATTAAATAGTAACATGTTATTATTTCATTCCAAAACAGTAACATCAACTAAAAATCTCAAATAAATGGATAATAATATGTTACTATTTGTGCTTTAGATAATAACATATTACTGTTTCATTTCAAAATAGTAACACTAACTAAAAATCTAAAATAAATGGATAAATCAAGTCTAATTAACAATAAAATTAATAAATAATAGCATATTACTGTCTATTCTCTAGATAGTAATACATTACTATTTCATTCCAAGCCTAATTAATAACTAAACTGCCAAAGAAGATGATATTACTATTTCATTTCAAAATAATAACACCAACCAAAAATGCTAAATAAATGGATAAATTAAGTCTAATTGATAATGAAATTGCTAAATAATTACATGTTACTATTTCTTCTCTACACAATAACATGTTACTGTTTTATTTCAAGCTTAATTAACAACTATATTGCCAAAGAAGAGGATGTTACTATTTCATTTCAAAACAATAACATCAATCAAAAACTGCAAATAAATGGATAAATCAAGTCTAATTAACAACTAAACTACTAAACAATAGTATGTTACTATTTGTTCTCAAAATAGTAACATGTTACGATTTCATTCCAAAATAATAACATTAACTAAAAATCCCAAATAAATGGATAAATCAAGTGTAATTAATAACTAAATTACCAAATAATAGCATGTTACTATTTCATTCGAAAATATTAACATTAACTAAAAACCCCAAATAAATAGATAAATTAAGTTTAATTAACAATCATATTGTCAAAGAAGTGAATGTTACTGGTTCATTACAAAATAATAACATCAACTAAAAATCTCAAATAAATGAATAAATCAAGTCTAATTAACAATAAAATTATCAAATAATAGCATGTTACTATCTATTCTTTACATAGTAATATGTTACTATTTTGTTTCAAGTCTAATTAATAATCAAATTGTTAAAGAAGAGAATATTACTATTTCGTTCAAAAACAGTAACACTAACTAAAAACTGTAAATAAATAGATAAATTAAATTTAATTAATAATCAAATTACTAAATAATAGTATGTTACTGTTTGTTCTGTAAATAATAATATGTTACTGTTTCATTTCAAAATAGTAACATTAATAAAAAATCTTAAATAAATGGATAAATCAAGTCTAATTAACAACTGAACTGTCAAAGAAGTGGATGTTACTATCTTGTTTTAAAATAGTAACATGAATAAAAAATCTCAAATAAATGAATAAATTAAGTTTAATTAATAATCAAATTATGAAATAACAGCATGTTATTGTTTATTCTTCAGATAGTAAGTTTCAAAATAGTAACACTATAAAAAACCTTCAAATAAATCGATAAATTAAACCTAATTAGTGACTAAATTACTAAATAACAGCATGTTACTGTTTATTTTCAAAATAGTAACATATTACTGTTTTATCTCTAAACAGTAACGCTAATTAAAAATCTCAAATAAATAGATAAATCAAATCTAATAAACATCCAAATTGTCAAATAACAATATGTTATTATATCTCAAAATTTTTATTTATTTTTATTTTTATCTTAACTAAAAATTTATTTTAATTCCTAAAAAATTGAATTTTTATAAATTTTATTTATAATTAAAATTTTATATTAATTTAATTTTTATAAAGTAAAAAGTCCTGCAATTTTAATTTTTATAAGTTTTTAGTTTTTTATTTTTTTATTTGTATTAAATTAAAAACTCTCCAATTTTAATGTGAGGTTTATGTTTTGGTTCTTTTAGCCTTCTCAAAATGCATTATAAATGTGTCATTTTATCTTCTGGATATCGTGGTAAATTTTCGTATACGGGTGCACTTAAATGAAAGAAAGTGAGCTTCAGGTACCTCACTGCAATAAATTACACCAAATGACAATGGCCTGATTTTTTCCCTTTTTATAATTTCTATTCATTCTAGAGACTTATTCTTTGATTACCATACTTGATTTTATAGAAGATTAGGATCCAACTTATGTTAAGAGGGATGTCTTTCTCCTTGTTATGATATTAATATGTTAGAAAATATCAATCATCTAATTATATAACTATATATAGTATATACATAATTAATTTTCGTTCACAATTCTCACATTTGCTTTTTATTGTTGGATTAATTTTGGGGCACATAATCAATGACCAAAGTATTACATGTGGGGAAATTATTGAAAATGCATAAATTAAATTCATTCTTTAGTCACAAGTGGGCTTTTGGAATTTAAGGAAAGGTGCTTTCTATAGTGTCTTTATATTTTAAGGGTTTTGGAACCTAGGACAAGGGGTCCAATGAAGTATGGACATGTGGATAAGTTGGCTAGTTATGATATTTGCTAAATTTGTGGAGTTAACCTAGAACTTTTTGTAATTTCAAATATACCTTGTTCGTAACTGGTGTATGCTAGGTGGGATAAAGTTTGCATATGTGGGAAGGGTTAGTTCAATATTCAATGTAAAATTAATTAGTAATATTAATAATTAAGTACTATAAAAAATTCTTTTAATAGCTATAATAATGTTTTATTTTTATTTTTATTAATATAATAAAATAAAATACAATTAATATTAGAATCACATCTAATATGAAATTTTTATTTTAATAATATTTTATTATTGAAACTAGTATCTCTAGTTTATTATATTATTACTAAAAATAAAACTAAAGTTATAAAATTTGATTAGTTGGGAATATAAATTAATACTTAATAACAGTTTTATAATTATTGTTAACATTTACCTTCATGCTTGAATTTCTTGAAGAGATATGTCACTTCATGTTTAAATTTCTTGAAAATCTATGTCCCTTGAAATTTCTCGAAGACTTATGTCCCTTCATGTTTAAATTTCTTGAAGACTTATATCCGTTTATATTTGAGTTTCTTGTAAACTTATGTCTCTTCATGTACAGAGATAAATTCCCCTATAAATAGATCATTCTTGAGTGAGTTTTGGTAGTAGCAAAAAATAGAAAAAAAATACTTTCTCATACTTTTTAAAGATCAAATGTTGTATTGTCCCTATCTTCACTAAATGCAAAAGTACAAATAGACTATACTTCATTTTATCTTGAAAGAAATTTGCGAATCCCCTATTGCACATATTTGGGGCAAATTTAACCTAAAGGATAGCAACATTATTATGTGACTTGAAGCAAATCATTTTCTAGCTTTTATTTATTTGAACTCCCCGAAGACAGCATTGACAACACAAACTTTCATGGACAATAGGCTTGAAAGGGGGAATTACAGAATCACTGTTGAAAGCAATAAAGCAGTCTAGATTGTCTCTGGTTATATTTTCCCAAAATTATGCTATTTCAGTGTGGTGTTTGAATGAACTGTTGAAAATCGTGGAGTGTCGCAACACTATGAATCACAGGGTTATGCCGGTATTCTATGATGTGGATCCTTCCGATGTGCGCAAGCAGAAGGGTGCATTCGGAAAAGCATTTCAAGATCTCATGAGAAGAATCTCAGCGACTCAAGAAATAGAACAAAGGTGTAGGGAGGCGTTCATTCAAGGTGCAAGTACTGCTTCTGGATGGGATGTTGCGGATTCCAAGGTGGTAATCAAAATTTTCTTTCTTTCATCAAACAAATTAATTTAACAGCAAGCATTGAAATCAACTAATCCACTTGGGGAACGGCAAAAAAGGGGATGAATTTTTTTTTCTTGCCTTGTTGGTGGAATTGGATTTAATCTCATGTCTCCGAATTGTAATTTGACTGAATTAAATGTTGGTTCTCTTGGATTTTATTACTCCAAAAAACAAAAAAAAAAATGGTGTTCCAGATTCAGTGTCTATACGAGAATTTATACCTCCTTGAGATAATGTATCGAAAAAACTTATCTGCACTGACTCTTTTGAAACATAAAATAATATTACATTTAAATCAGTAAAATAATAAGAAAATAATTGTAAATTCAAATCAAATAATAGTTGATAATTTCAGTATTTAGTTATCAAAGAAATACTTTTATTAAATTTAAAATGACTGAAAATATGACATTTTCATTAAAATTGGACTTTTTCATTAATCATAATTTAACTAATTGAGCTTAAATAAAATAGGTTGTTTTATATTTACCAAAAAATATGTTTTTAATAAAAAAAGATTTAAAATAACTTTAAAATATTTAATACCGGAATATATTGTTTAATTGGAATCTATAGTTTATTGAAGAAAAGTTCAAATTTAGATTTAAGTGTGACATTATTTTATATTTTAAGAAAGTTTTAATGTAGGTTTTGAATTTGAAATTAAATGAGAGATTCATATAATTTCATCGAAAATCAAGAAATGTAAATGCATTTTTTTCTAATTTATTAGTTGAATTCTATTTTGTCCTTCACAGTGATGAAAGATTTTAGTAGTATGCTAGAGCTTCTATATTTATATATAAACTTTCTCACCAACAGGGCTAACAAAGAGTTAAGATAACTCATGAGTGGCTTATAATTTGATTTGTGATTTTGCTCTATAAATCAAGCTAATGAGATAACTAAGGTATACATGAGTTGAATTATTTGACTCATGTTTTAAATGAGTTGAGTTTGAACTAATCAAATCTCAATTCATTTGTATCATGAATTGGTTCAATATATAAATATATAAAATAACTAAATAAATATAAGTATAAATATATATTATTATATTTTAAAAAGCTATTTAATAACATTATATTTTAAAATCTAAAATAATGTATATTTATTACTAATTTATTATTTTGCTAATTTTTTAAGTATTTTAAATATTATTTTAAGTAAAATTATAAAAAAAATTAACAATGGTTGACTTTTTGAATTTATTAGAAGAGTAAAATTTAGAAAGTAAAAATTTCATAAATCATTTATTAGTTTTATTTATATAAGTCAAATAATTAAGTAAATAATTTTTAATTTAAGTTTTATCCTTTTTAAAAATATATTAATATTAGTTTACTTAAATAAATTAAATAATAAAGTAAATAACTTTAATTTCAAATTTTATTCTTTTATGTAATTTATTAATTTAGTTTTTATAAGTCAAATAATTAGGTCAAGTTTACTTCTCATTTATGATTTTTAGATAAGAATTATGATTATTTGTAGATAAATCAATAATGTTATAAGTATCAATAGAAGAATCGAAAATTTTATACCAATTTAATATTTGGTATATAACATTATATTTTTTAAAATAAATTTCATTTAAATTATATTTAATATGATTGTAATAAATAAATAATAGCATAATAATATCAAATTTAGTCATTTATAATTTTTTATTTTATGTTGTTATGTTTTTAAAATTTTTTGCTTTTGTAAGTATTTTATACTAACAAATTATTGACAAAATATTACATTATTATAATTAATTTGAACTAATGAGCCAATTCGAGCTGCTTGTAACTCAAGTCAAGCCTGAACTAAAAAAGTTAGCTTGAACAAAGTTTAAATCGTGTCATGAGTCAAGCAAATTTAAAATGAGTCAAGCCTGATCTAAAATTAGTTTAGCTCATTGCCAACCCTACTTGCTACCATCTTTTTTTTTTTTTTTTTTGAAAAAAATAACAAACCTATATTTTGTCCTCTTATTAGTAAAATTTAAGGAATTACTTTCTAACTTGGCATCAACGAGATCAATTCCAATGTTCCACCTCTCCTCCGTACTATTTTCCCGGATTCAATAGTATAAGCATAATATGTGGCATCTTAACCCCAGTATTACCTACGGACACATATTCAGACTTAATTTTTATTCTCAATGTCACATGTTGCTCAAATTTGCGTTGCATGGTAAATTAGTTTTGATTGATTTGCGGTCCTCGTGTCACATGTTTAAATTTATATGTCAAAAGCTGACATTCTCAAAAGACTGGAAATGGATGTATGCCTTGACATATGCATATTATTTTAAGATTTTGGTTAGGCAGTAGACAAGATTATTCTAAGAAATGCTCACACAAACAAAACTGGAGATTCTTTCTAACTTTGAAGAGGCAGTTTTCATTCTATTGATTACTTATAAATTTTAATCCTGCTTATAGATACTCATTTTCTCTGGTTGTTATTTGTTCTTATTTGCAAGAACGAGAGCCGAATCAAAAAAATTGTCAAAGACATTTCACACAAAATAGACAGCAGATGCTTGTTTATTGCTAATAGGATTTCGAGTACAGGAAATTATGTCTGATTTACAAAGCCATACCAGATCAAATGATGTTATCATACTCGGAGTTTGGGGAATGGGGGGAAGTGGTAAAACTACCATTGCCAAAGCCACCCGCTCCACCGACATTTGACGAACTGAAGAGGACTGCACCACATAATGGTGCTTGTCTTACTTGACGATGTAACTGAAGAAGACCAACTAGACGTCTTGTGTGGAAACCAAGATTGGTTTGCTGCATCTAGCATAATAATCATTACAACCAGAGATAAGGCTCTCCTTGATTACCTGGAAGCAGATTATGTACTCGAAATGAGTGAAATGGAGAATAGTGAATCTCCAAAGCTTTTTTGTTGGCATGCTTTTAAGCTACCAAGTCCTATTAGAGATTTCACTGAACTTTCAAGTAACATAGTTGCCTATTGTGGAGGATTGCCATTAGCTCTTGAAGTCCTTGGCTCTCTTTTATTTAATAAGAGGCCAATACAGCAGTGGGAAGATGTGTTAACAACCGGAATAACAAGCTCGAAATGCAGGATCCGCTACGAGATATGGGAGAGAAATCATTCGTGAAAAATCGCCAGAGATGCTTGAGGAGCGTTGCCGATTATGGTCTCGTGAGGATGCACTTGATTTGCTAACTAGAAATACAGCAAGATCCCACTAAATATGAAAATCAATAAATTAGATACTCATACTCTATTAATTTAGTTTCTGATTACGAATAGAAACTTCTCTTCTGTTTTTTGATTGTTAAGAAATGTTATTTTGCGTGAGTTAATATCTTTTCTTAACAAGCTGCAACCATTATTTTTTCTTTATCTATAGGGAACGATGCATGTCAAGGGATTGGCTTTGAGACCACCAGAAACTGATAGGATTTTTTTGCTTTCTGAAGCATTTAAGCTAGTCAGGTAGAACTTACTGGAAAGTATGATGGCCTTCTGGAAGACTTGAGATGGATTTGTTGGCTTGAATTTGCTGATAGATATCCCCCTCAAAACTTTTTCAAGGAAAGTTTGGTTGCTATTGACTTAAGACACAGCAACTTGAGACTCTTCCCTAATGAACCCCAGGTATATGTAAATGAATTTTAGTTGTCTAGATTGATGACTAATCTATTCCTGCAATTTATGTGATTTTTCATTTTTTTTTCTTATCTTTTTTTTCTTTATGCAAGTCTTGCCCAAACTTAAAATTCTTGATCTCAGTCATTCCCATTGTTTAAGGATGACCCCTGACTTTTCATAAATGCCATATCTTCCCAGGTATATGTAAATGAATTTTAGTTGTCTAGATTGATGACTAATCTATTCCTGCAATTTATGTGATTTTTCATTTTTTTTATTTATTTTTTCTTTCTGCAAGTCTTGCCCAAGCTTAAAATTCTTGATCTCAGTCAGTCATTCCCATTGTTTAAGGATGATCCCTGACTTTTCATAAATGCCATATCTTGAAATGCTAATATTTAAAGAATGTCCAAGTTTGTTTAAGGTTCATGATACAATTGGAAATCTCAACAAACTTCGTTTGGTAAATTTAAGGGCTTAGAGATCTCCCGAGAAGTTTTTATAAGCTGAAATCTTTGAGAATACTCATTCTTTCTGATTCAAAAATTGAAACATAAATCTCTATGTGGCTATAAAGGATCATCGGATGATGTGTTTCCCACTCTCCTTCAGTCTTGTATGTCACCATCCGAGAATAGTTTGAATGCCCCAAATTACTTGTTATCAGAAACAACCCAAAGTACATCCGTAATGCCAAACAAAAAACGAGTTGATATTAGTTGTTTCTCATGATCAAATTCGCATTTCAAGGTTGGAAAATTCTATGAGTTCTCTATTAATCGATGTGGGAGAACAGAGCGTTTTACCGGTTTTTTTCTCTATCTCTTAATCTATGTCACAAATAATGCATTTGTATATTTTTTCATTATATAGGTTCATCACCTTCCTAAATTTTTATATCATAATTGCAAACTATTTTGTTAAAATGTAATACATATGGACATTAATGTCCTTTATCTTTTGTTTTGCAAGTACATAATTGAAGGAATTTTTCATCTTCTTTTACAAGTACATATAGTAATAATTCGCAAGAATAATTTTTTTATTAACAATTATCTTAACCTTAATGATCAATGTGAAGGTCCCAGTTAAGTTAGGATCAGTAGTCAAGAGTTTTGTTCTACTTTGGGTGAGAACGCAATCACTATAGAAGATATTAACAGGAATTGAAGTCCCCTTTTTATTTCTGATACTAGTGTTTAAATACAAATGAGATAGCAACCATCTTCCTATGAACTCGAAATACATGCAGACCCATAAACTCAACTACATCCTACAAGTAAGCAAACAAACTGATCCAGTAAATGAGATAACCAATCAAAACAGAAATGCAACCAAGTCAAAATAGAAAATAGAAAATAAAGCAGCAAAATCGAGCAGTGTGCATGTTGCGTGGCTGACTCATCAAACATCCAACTCTTGAGTTGTTAAGTCATTAACTTATGGTGAGACCCTCCTTAAAGGTCTACGTGGTGCAGCAATACTCCCTTCCCCCAGACGAACCTTGTCCCCAAGGTTCAGAAACCTATCTCGAAGATCCTCTGCATTTTCCCCTGTGGCATCTTCTGGTGGGAGATGTTTCCATTGCACAAGGCTCTCCTCAATGAACTTGGATCCCTTTCTGACCCAGCGTGTATCCAATATGCATTCTGGTTCAACAATGAAATCGCCGTCATTGGTCATGAAGCTTTAATTTATACGCAACATGGCCAACTTTTTCAATGATTTCGTATGGGCCATAAAATCTATTGGAAAGCTTGCGATTAGGATGTTTGAAAACAGAGTGCTGGCTGTAAGGATGAAGTCTAAGATTTAAAAAACGGTCCGCGACCGCAATATTGCCCGTGATATTGTGTTTCCGGAGGAGACCGCATCTGTGATTTTCCGCAATTTTAGACCGTTATAACCACATTTTTCCGCATTCGTCCGCATCGCGACGCGACCGCGATCGCAACCGCAACCGCAATTTAAATCCCTGGATGAAGTTTTAAGAACACCTTGTCGCCTATATTGTATTGCACGTCCCTGCGTTTATTGTCTGCCAGTTGTTTCATCCTATTGTTAGCAGCACTAAGGTTGGTTTTGAGGTACTTTAATAAAGCATCTCTAGCTACTAATTATCGATCAATTTCGTTAACAGGGGAAGAACCTTCATTATAGAATGGGATGGTGGGAGGCGGGCGGCCATATAATGCTTGGAAAGGGGTCATGCCGGTAGACACATGTTAAGTTGTGTTATACCAAAGCTCGGCCCAGGGAAGAAAAAACATCCACCAACGTGGTCGATGGTGCACAAAGCAACGTAAGTATTGTTCAAGGCATCTATTAACCACTTCTGATTGTCCATCTGTTTGTGGGTGATATGCCGAACTCATTTTTAACTTGGTTCCTACCATTTTAAAGAATTCTCTCCAAAAATGGGATCCCGATCACTTACAATTGATCTTGGCATGCCATGGAGCTTAACCACACCTTCAACAAATTTCTCAGAAGCCATTTTGGCAGTGTAGGGGTGGGATAGTGTTTAGAAATGTGCATATTTACCAAGTTTTCCACCTTGACCTTCTGACAAACATGACAAGGGGCGACATAATGTTTGACTGTGTTATACACAGACGGCCAATAAAATTGATGAGCCAATCTTTTGTACGTTCGTAGTACCCCCGAATGGCCTCCATACGCTGAGTCATGGAATTCATGGAGTAATTTAGGAATGATGTCCAAGCCAGGTGGGACAACTATGTGATTTTTGAAAAGGATCAGTCCATTCCTCCATGTATAAGGGCAGCCCGGATTATCATGAGCTTTCTGCTTTTGCATGTATGGGTTCTGGATAGTCTCTGACCGAATGCTGTCCCAAATGTATGCATGGGATACCACAAGGGTGTTAATAGTTGGGATGGTAGTAACCTGGGATAAGGCGTCTGCAGCATTGTTCATCCTAGCCGGCTTGTACTTTATTTCATAATCATACCCCAATAATTTAGAGACCCATTTTTGCTATTCCGGTGTGGCCACCCGCTGCTTCAGTAAATATTTTAAAGACTGTTGATCTGTTTGGATGGTAAATTTGGTGCCCAGGAGATATGGTCTCCAAGTGTGGATAGCTTGAATTATAGCAAGCATTTCCTTAGCATATGTGGACAAGGACCTTCTAGAAAGGCTGATAGCATGCTTAAGCTTATGGAATGCTTGATCTAATTCCGCCGTCCAATCAAATTTTCCCTTCTTGAGCAGATTAGTCAAGGGGCGCGCCAAAATGCCATAATCACGAACAAATTTTCTATAATAATCTGTGAGGCCTAGGAAACCACGTAATTCAGAAACATTAGTAGGTGTGGGCCAATCAAGCATAGCCTTGATTTTGCCCTGATCCACTTAGACCCCTTGTGGAGTAATAATATGACCCAAATACTCCAACTATTGACACCCAAAAGCACATTTGCTCATTTTAAGAAAAAACTAGTGTTGCCTAAGTGTTTCAAAAGCTGTTCTAACATGTTCAAGATGCATGTTCCAATTGGAGTAGTTTCTCTGTAACACCGACTTCCATACGTGTGAAATTATCTTACAAACCTCCAACGCTAGCTTCTAGTTGCTCAATGCGCTCCTTGTTTGTGGCCATAAGAACTAAGCGCTGATACCAATTGTGAAGGTCGCAGTCAGGCTAGGATCAATAGCCAAGAGTTTTGTTCTACTTTGGGTGAGAACGCAACCACTATAGAAGATATTAACAGGAATTGAAGTCCCCTTTTTATTTCTGATACTAGTGTTAAATACAAATGAGATAGCAACCTTCTTCCTATGAACTCGAAATACATGCAAACCCATAAACTCCTACAAGTAAGCAAACAAACTGATCCAGTAAATGAGATAACCAATCAAAACAGAAATGCGACCAAGTCAAAAACAAAAAATAGAAAATAAAGCAGCAAAACCGAGCAGTGTGCATGTTGCGTGG
Source organism: Sindora glabra (assembly GCA_020226215.1). Taxonomy (NCBI): domain Eukaryota; kingdom Viridiplantae; phylum Streptophyta; class Magnoliopsida; order Fabales; family Fabaceae; genus Sindora; species Sindora glabra. Next base: position 15,044,108 of record CM035235.1, on the reverse strand, counting down.
CTGACTCATCAAACATCCAACTCTTGAGTAGTTGAGTCATTAACTTGTGGTGGGCCGCTCTTTCAAGGTCTACGTGGTGCAATAATCAAGTTATTTGTGAAAGAAAAAAATTTGTATGCTTCTTTAGAAGTAGATAATGAATTTTTATATTCCTTTTCAAATAATGGTAAACTGAAATATTACCAAATCTAGATGCATGAGTGTACAAAATATATATAGTTGTATTTTGTATAAAGCAAGTCAAGAAATAGTTACTTAATTTGATAATATCATTTTTTTCCACATATAGTTGCTTTGATTTTGTAATATCATGTTTTTTTAACCCCCCCCCAAAAGAAAGAGAAGTCAATGACCTCTTTGGTTCATGTCTTATATAGGATTAGACTGTAGATCAATCTCATGACTCTTCTTTCCCTTTTGACAATCATCTTAATTGGCAAGTTATAGTAATGAAGGGCACAGAGTTTCTTTTGGAGTGCCTCATGTTGGTTGCAACTTGGAAAGAATGATTCTCTGGATTGATTACTTATGTTCACAAGATAACACAGCATCTCCATTTCCTTATAGTATTTTGGTACAAAGTATTACAAAAGGTACTATTTAGATTTACAAGCGAGATTTAGAAACTGCCATTTCCTTATAGTATTTTGGTACAAAGTATTACAAAAGGTACTATTTAGATTTACAAGCGAGATTCAGAAACTGCCACTGATGATGGAAACCAATGGTGAAGTATAGTATCGAATTTGATAACAGGTGATGAGGTAGAGGTTATATGATCAATCAAATGATGTAACTTGGAAGGAATGATTCTTTAGATTGATTACTCATGTTCACAAGACAACACAACATCTCCATTTCCTTGTAGTATTTTAGTACAAAATAATACAAAAGTTACCATTCAACTTTACAAGAGAGATTCAAAAACTACCACGACGGTGGAAGCTAATGGTGAGGTATAGTATCAAATTTGATAGCAAGTGACAAGGTGAAGGTTATATGGTCAATCAAATGATAAAGAAATGGAGGGTTCATCTACATCAAACAAGGACTAGGTTTCAATTGATATATCTAGTACATATAAATAACCAAGAAGGTTAATCCTAAGAGGGCTAAATTGGATGATGGCCTCCCTAATCTAAAGATTAGACTAGAGATGAGTTTTGTTGTTTTCCAAAAGAATTGTTATCTTGTTAGATCCCTTTACTTCATGTATGTTACAAAGTTTCATTTTTATAATTTTTGTTACTTTCAGAGACTTATTCTTCAACTGCCACATCCAACTTATGTTAAGAAGGTTGTCTTCCAGTATGATATTAATATATGTGGAAATATCAATCATCTTGTTATAAGATCAAAGGAAAAGTGTTGAAAATGCATAAACTAAAGTCTCTCTTTACTCCTAAGTAAGCTTTTGGAGTTTAAAGGAACAAAACATAACCAACTTCTAATCAAATCCCTTTGATGATAATGCACAAAACCATTTTCTTTAGATGTTTTTCATAGACTTTCCCATTATATTTGAGCCTTCTTAAAAATTTAAAGAATTTTTGAAAAATTATTTCCTACAAAGGCCCCTAACATTGTTTTGTTGGCCATTATTTGGCTAGTTATTGTTATTGTTTCTTATGGCCCTATTATTTTGATTATGTGGCATGTTATTTTAATGGTCATTCCTTTATTGATTTTGATGTGGATTGGCTGCATTTTGGATATTTTGGGTATATGGATTTTGTTCACAAGGTGGATGTATATATATTTATTATTAATTGTTATGCCTTGTAATATGAATTTAGAATTAAATTATTGTTATTTATCTTTGTATAATAAAATCTTGATGGAATGGTTGAGCAAATCTTGATGAAATGGTTGAGCCCTTGAGATTATTATGGAATGAGTGTAACAATATAGTTACAAATGAGCCCTTCTTGGCTAACCATCTATAAACAATCTATCAAGGTTTCCAACCTTACCATTATCATATAATTTCATAGTTCAGTTCAAAACATATCAATCTTTTTATATTCATCAATTCAAAATTATTTCATCAATCGCAATTCTTAGTTAGGGGTAATAAATTTACCTATTACATGCACTCATCTATACTTAACTTAAGATTTTCATAAGTTAAAGTCCACACAATCATGATATTGATGTGTATGACTTTTTACACTAAATTAGGAATTCATTTGAATATTTTGTGTGCACAAATAATTATTTAAATATTATAATTGTTCATTAATTAGTAGTTTTCTTGACCCTTCACATATGATTTCACATGTTTATATTATAATATATCAATTTGCAAAATGCCTGCAGCCAAATAGTACAATTTCTCTTTCATCCCCCTAATCTTACACATAAACCCAAATATTAACACATCCTCTTTATCTTCATTTTAACTTATAAAATAATTGGATTTTCTTCTTTTACTTTAATTATTTTCATGTTTAAAATTTCAACTAACCACTGTAGCAGTTTACTTTAGAAAAATACATGCATATATGTATAAAGATATTCCATATTCCAGGGTACTTTGGTAAATACTTGTCGTCCATATATCGCTTTTGACAAATTATAGGCACGCCCTCCGTCCAACATAGGTGCTACTTTAGATTTTACAATATCCAAAGCTTTCAAATACGAAAAATATTAGGCTTTCAAGGCATGGAATTTACAAATATCCAAAGCTTCCTCCGCCCAAAGAAAAGGAATTTGTGTCCTCCAAGAGAGGAATCTCCGCTTACTTTGAGCTTATCTATCATTCAGTAAGAATTTTCGTCAACTTATAGGGCATTTTAGATTTTTTCAATATTTTATATTGAAAAATAAATTATGACTAGTAGTATGTTTAAATGTATTATTGTAGCACTTAATCGATTCAAGGTTAATATTAAATTTTATTTATTTAACCTATTTGAATTGAATGTCATATTAAACAAAAATTTTCTAAACTCATTCAACAATATTAATTTTCTAAATTCATTCAACAATATTTAATTTATTGAACATGTTCAACAATTATTCCTACTTTAATGAGATTTTATTGAAAAAATAAATTTAATATTTTCTCTATTTTTTGTTAATAATTATATATATTATTAAAGATATCTAAATTTAAAGAGTTAAAATTTGTATTTAATCGAATGGATTTTTTTAAGACATTTATACGGTTCGGGAAAGGAAAGTTGACAAAATTACACAAAATGGTACGGAAAGTAAGTATAATTTCCTCTGAAATTAATTATTATTAATTTGTATAGCTTTGCGAGTCACCACCAGTATAAGTTAACAATAAGTACTCCTTCTTTTTATTTATCATTTTGGAAAAAAATTGATTTATTATTTTAGAAATTTATCAAAATATTATTTTTTTAATTTCATCCTAGTTATAATAAAAGAGAGAATAGTGGAGAGATAATAAAAGAGAAATAAAAGATAATTTTAAAAAGTGAAAATAATTTTTATGTAATTAATTTTATTAATATCTTTTTTAATATTTGTATAATAATGTTAAATGATAGATAAAAATGGAGGAAATATATTATTACATTCATTTTTTAAAAAAGAGAATATCACAAACTTAGTTTGTAAATGGTATGAAATTCATGATAGGACCCAATTTTCTGTTTAATTACTTTATTGTATCTTGGGCTTTATTAAACCTTCCGTTGTTTTACCAAAAATATTCCTTCCTGCTGTTTAACAAAAATAAAAAAAGTAGATCCAATTTTCTGTTTAGTTACTTTATTGTATCTTGGGCCAAATACTAAGGAAGTATTTCGTTTGTGAAATGTTTTTAATATTCTAAAAAATGTTTTAAAGGAATATTATATTCCCATATTTAGTTCAAAGTTTTAAAAAAATGTCTAAGAATATCACATTCTTGAAAATATTTTTGACCCCACTTTACTCCAAATATTCTCATGAGAGAGGTGAATATCTCATATTCTCATAGGATGTGAATGTTAATACTAAAATAAAAATATAAAATTATCTCCATATTTAATTATCTCTTTTATTTATCACTTCATCAAATAATTTTTAATTTAAATTAAAGAACAATTATCACTTTATTTTTAAAATATTTTTATTAATAAGGAATGCAATGATATTAATTTTTTAACTGCAATTCCTCTTTTATTGTTGTTCCTAATATTTGAAAGATTATTTTAATATATTTATATATACATATAATTTCTTTCATTAAAGAATTATACAATAAGCTTGGATTTTTTTTAAGTTCTATTACTGTTTCATCCTTATTTTCCAGAAATGTGACATCTCTTGATTTAAGTTCTATTACTGTTTCATCCTTATTTTCATTAATGAAAACATATCCCTTAGATAATTCTGAATATTTTATAAAGATACATTTCTTCCCTCTAGGACCTAATTTTTCATATTTATGGGAAGTATCATGGACATATGTAGCATACCCTTATGGTTTGAGAATACTTAAATTAGGTTTGCACTTTATCCATAGTTCATAAGGTATGGATGTAACAGATTTTGAGGGCACACAATTAAGTATGAAAGTGGCTGTTAAAATGACATCTCCCCAATATGAAAATGGTAGATTTGCCTATGCCATCATTGACCTAACCATGTATAGAAGAGTCATATTTCTTCTTTTAGCTACTCCATTTTGTTATGAAGTGTTAAGGATTGTCAATTATCTTATTATCCCTTTCTCTTCAAAGAATTCTTTAAACTATTCAGATAAATATTCATGTCCATAATTAGTCCTAAACGCTTTAACTTTCTTGTCTATTTGATTTTTCATTTCATTTAAATGACGTTTGAAACATTCGAATGCTTTTGAATTATGCAAAATCAAATAGATATGTTCATATTGTGAGTAATCATCAATGAAAGTGATAAAGTACCAAGCTCCATGCCTTTCCTTCACATTCAAAGGACTACATATATAGGAGTGAATTAGTTGTAATGGAGTTTTTGTCCTAGTTCCTTTTCTAAATGATTTTCTAGTTACTTTACCAACTAGACAATGTTCACACAAAGACATTTTCAATTTTGAAATTAGACCTAGCAATCCTTCTTTTGCTAGTGTAATAATTTTATTTTGATTTATATGTCCTATTCTAGTGTACCAAATGTCCATTTCAACATTTAAATTGGAAGTTAAAACAGTAAAGCAATCAAAAGTAGTGTTGTTAACAACATCTAAAATGACATATCCATTGAAAATGAAGCTAAAACCATAATATATATCATCTTTAAAAATGTCAACTACATTATCATGAAAATTAATTGAAAATCTAAAACTAAGTAAGGAACAAATAGAAACTAAATTTTGTCGAATGTCAGGTGCATAAAATACATCATGCAAGATTAAAGTTCTTCCTCCATGCAAATCTAATTTGCATGTACCAATGCCTTTAACTTCAATCCTCACATTATTTCTAACATAAAGCCACCTACTTTGACTTGACAAATGACAATATTCAATGTAGGATCCTCAATCCTTACTCATATGGTCTGTGGCACCTAAATCCAAAATTCACAAAGGATGAGATTTTGTTAGAAAAATAGTACTAGAAACATATGAAAAATGTTTGAAATTAGTATCCAGTAATACCTTGTTTTATTCATTTTGCTAAGTGCAATCTTGAGCAAAAGGGCCTATTCTTTAGCAAGCATAACATTTGATCTTCTTGAGATCAAAGTTCCTTGCACCATGTTTTCTCTTCTGAAACTTTTTTCCTTTCTTAGATTTAGGCTTGGAATTGGAGGGACCCGTTCCCTCAGCCATATATACTTGCCTGAAGGATCTATAAGCCCGCAAACATTCATCCTCAAGTTCTAGATGCCTTGCCATATCATCGAAAGTCACAATGCTTTTGTTGTGAATTAGGTTGACCTTTATATGTTCCTAACTGGCAGGAAATGACCTAATCAATGCATGTCTTGTCACCTTCAACTTATGAATCATATTTGACATTTCACGTAAATATTGTTTCATTGGTATATTAGGCCGAAGTTTGTATGTGTCAAATTTGATTGTGAGTCTTCTCAGTTTAGTGACAAAAGTACCACCAAAATTTTCTTTCAAGGCAATCCACATTCCCTGAGCAGTTGAGTAATTCTCATATTCACATATGAGGTCATCTGCCATTGCATTTAAAAGTGTAATACAAGCAATACTATTCTTTTTCTTCCAAATAGCATATGTCTTAGCATCTCTTCTATGTTGAGCCGTGTTCCTAGATTCAAGTCCTAATATGACATTGTTTAGGACTTCTAGAGCATCTTGCTCTTCTAAGATGTATAATACTTTCCAATGCCAAATGTCCCAGTTGTCCCCATTTAATTTGTCACCTTTGTTTAATTTAGCAACTATGTTTTTACTAGCCATTCTATTGAAAGTATTAACACTTCCTATAAGTATACAATGTCATTTATTTACATAGTTCTCGCATAGAACAATAATGACACCACTTAGTTTATAGTCAAGAGTTTACGTTTATCATACCCCTATCTCTTGTTTGCCTAAATACTATCATTATTCTCTATCGAGATTGTTCTCATGCAAACATCATACGTTACGTCACTCTTAAGTAAAATCATACTATAAGAGCTCCCACTTAAATGTAGGATTCCATAAAGATAAATGTACATCAAATAAAGATGTTTAAGCATTCATCAAACAATAAATAGATTCAATAAAAATTCAACAATGTTCTTAAAGTAATCTTAACAAACCAAGAGAAATTAAATACATTAAAATCAAGGCAAATATAGCTAGTGTGTCTATTCTAGCTTTCTATTTTGCTTTTAGTGTCTTCATCTCTTCAAAAGTATTGAATAATTCTGATGAAGTTTTGGAATAGGCTGGTCCAGATTGGGAAACACTTTTCCTCTATGGTTGAGATCCCTTTTTAAATGTTTTACTTTAAACAAGAAATCTTTCATCGGGTAGTCTGTGCGTGCATTTCTTTTATATAAGGAGTGTATCATTTCTTTTAGGTCTTTCAAAGTGTCAACCCAGTCTAATTCTTTAGGTTCTTCTCCCACCACACTTTTCACAAACCCATATAGATCATATTCCTTTCTAAACTACTATTCCATATCTGTTCAAAAAATAGGCATAAAATATGATCAAAATACGATATTATTGCCACTTTTTAAGTTAAAACTATGTCACAGAAGCTTAAAAAATACACCAATGTGTAGATCTTGATTTTAGAAAAAAATTTGGATAAAAAAATGCCTCGACTCAAAAGAGCTTTGCACACACCCACACGCACCTTTGCATTGCTTTTGTACAAAAATTCCAAAAAAATGGGAAAAACCAGAATTTTCTACATGCGGCTATGGTGCACGGGCACGTGAGGCACACACACCTCCTTGCATGCATTTTTCGGCCACCAAAGCCAACCAAAAGGAGAGAAAAAAATTCTCTTTCCAACAGTGTAAGACACGTGGCATTTGGGTACTCGGGTGGGCCTCACGCACCACTCCGGAGAGTGAGGAGAGAGTTTTTTTGTTTGAATTTCTAGTTGCATGAAGCGACATGTGGTTTTTAACTAAGTCAAAATGACGTGTCATTTTGGGTTAGGTTCAAGCAATCCTCATGTCAAAACGACACATCGTTTATCTACAACTCAAAATGACGTGTCGTTTTGGTCATCTCTTTCCTCGGATCAGGTCAACCAAGTTGACTTGACTTGGTTTGTGACCCAAACAGGTTTGTTCGACCTGAAAATATATTTTGACTATAACTTTTGATCCAAATGTCTATTTTAGGTGATTCAAAAGCCATTTTTCCTAAAATTTCATTCTCTATAAATTGAGATTAATTTTACAGCTTAAAAAAGTCATTTTCCAAGGGACCTAGTATTTCAAAGTTACAAGTTTTATGAAGATTTTAGGTATCCTTGTTGTTCTCTGATGTTCATGAATGTTTTATGTATGCCCTTTAATACTAAAAATATCCCTAACCATATTCTTCCAAGAATAGTAGAAACATATAATGAATTTGCATTTATTGGCCAATTTTCACATCATAAAAGTCAAAATAGGAAGCATACTTTTTAGCCAAAACAAAATTACTATTCAAATACACAGTAAATAACATGTGCATTTAACATAGTGCATCTCATATAACTCATCTCATACATCATGTACTTGCATTTAATTACATTAAATACACTTAGGAAATTATTGATATTAGAAATAACCTGGCTCTGATATCAATATTGGGAAAGATTAATAAATCTACTTAAATGCAGAATTACACATACTTAATTTGCCTTTCAAGATCTTGATATTGCATTCCACCACATGGTTGCCAAGAATCACCTCTGGAGGAACTCTTGCTTTAGTCCATAACAATTTCACCAAAACCACATGTATAGTTTTCTAGAGAGAAAAAGATGAAGTATTTTTTCTAAAAAAAGTTTTTCTGGCTCTGAAAACCTGAATGTGCATTCTCACATTTTTTTTTCTTTTTGTTTCTCTCTTTATTTTTAAAAGGGAGTGGGTAGTTTCTTTCTCTCACCCATATTTCCACTCTTGTGATCAGTTACCAAAAATTGACTGCAAGATTTGATTTTATTTGAATTCAAATTTAAAATTAAATAAATATTTATTAAGTAATAAATGTGGATCACCCATTATGGGTGTCCCCACATTCATCATTACCTTTTTTTTTCTACTCTATATCCTTAATATATTTTTCTTAAACTTTGCCTAAGGATAGATTAATTCTTCTTCTAAAGATTTGTTTATCTATTACATATTTTTTATTTGTTTATTATTTTATATTTATGACTACATTTATGAAAAAAATTTATTATAATGCAGCTTTAAAAGATGCTAAATATGAGTTAACCATTGATTTTTTTTAGTTAAAAGCTATTCCTCCCTTCCATGTGAATTAAAAAAATAAAAAATATTTGATAATGAACATTGAATTTTAGTCAATATATCTATCATAATTTGTAAAATTTAATGAGTTATTTGTAATATAAAATTATTACTTTCAAAAGTTTGTTTTATGTTGTAATATGGTAAATAAAAATATATTATCATTACAAAAATCTATTCTTATTTTAAATTATATTATTAAATATTAATATTAATGATAATAATTATCTTGAAAAATAGTATGAAATTAATTCAATGCTTATATTTAAAAAAATAAATTTAAAATCAATTATTTATTTGAATATTGAGCAAAAATAAGTGGAGATATAACTTTTTTTCTTAAATTATTGGGTATATATTAATCAATTTTTCATCTAATCCACTTTATAAATAATTAATATGTAATTATATATTATATTATTAAAATAAATATTTATTTGTAATATAAAATTACTATTTTTAAAAGTTTATTTTATATTATAACATGATAAATAAAAATATACTGCTCTAAAAAACTATTCCTATCATAAATTATATTATTAAATATTAATACTAATGATAATAATTATATTAAACAATGGTATGTAATTAATGTGATGTTTGAATTTAAAATTAATTATCTACTTAAAGTTGAGCCAAATTAGTAGAGATATGACTCTTTTTTAAAGATGTTAATTATATATTAATCAAAATTTTCATCTAATCCTTTTTATTAATAATTAATATATAATTATAATATTATATTATTGAAATAAATATTTGTTCATACAGCCCACAGGTAACTTCCTAGTCCTAATATATATCAAGAAAACAAATTATAAAATTTTACCAATACAATATTAGATTTGGTTCTTTGAATTTTCTCCAATGAGAAATTATTATAAAAATTTAAATTTTTATAACGTAACAATATGAGAATCATACATGGGAATTCCATTGTAGAAAATTCAAATTTAAGAATTTTTAAATTTAAATTTTTATAACATAACAATATGGGAATTCCCATACTTGGTTAAAATTTAAATTCCAATGTGGTCTTGGTTAATTTTTACTTATAGTATCAAAGCCTATAATATTTCAAATAAATTTTTATAAAATTTTTAAATTTTCTCCAAGACCACATGTGTAAAAGATTAAAACATCATATAATAATAATGAGTAAATGATTTGGTGCAAGTTAGGTCTTCCTCTTCCCTCTTTTTAGTTATGGTAGAGTTCATTTGACATAAAGAGAGGAATCTAGTTACAATTGTTATTAATAGAAATCTACTAACCCTCCCTATAATAAGTTTATTGGGCTTCAATCTTCCATAATTGCCAAATCACACTAATTCATATGGGTGTGTTAAGTCTATATCATTTTATATCATAATTTTAATTTGGACCTTAAGTTTGTTTTAGAATAAGACTAAATTTTAATCAATTTATTTTATTAAATGTAAATTCCTAATTAATACTAGCTTATCTAATGAAAAATTCAACATTATAAATTTAGTTAATAAAAGAATTTGGGTTTTTTGAAATTTCAAATAAATTGTTACTCATAATCATTTTTAAATAACAATTCTACAAAGGAATTTAACTTCTGTGTTAATAAAAAAAAATTAAAAAACATTCTATGTACATTATTTTAGTGGATGAAGTAATGATAGTACTAAATGAAGTGTGATTTTTAGAGGTTAATTTGGAATTTAGAAAACTTATGATCCTACTCTTTAATTTTTCCCCTCCACCAAAAATTATTTTTCAATTTGAATGATTGAGATTAAATTTTATCAATTTGTTCGCTCTCTTTTTTTACCATGTCACCTAAGGTACATGAGAATTTGCCTAACCTATCATGAATTGAACTTCAAGATTGTTCTAATTTTATTTTTGTTCCAAGTCATTTTTTTCTAACAAACTTCGAGTGTGTCTATTTTTGTTGTATTTTATTTTCACTATCACTAAAAACAAAAATACTTCCAAGAAAATATCTTTACATCACTTTTGTCATTTTCATTTTCAAGAAATAAAATCTTTATTTGTGATAATTTATAAAACATAAAAAACACATTTATTTTTTCAATTTTATACAATGATTATTTGAAAGTATTTAAACTTGTCACAATAAATTATTATTTATTTCCACTCACCAACAACTTTTACTTCTATTACTGCCACCATCTCTATGGTTGCCACCATCATTGCCAATTCCATTATTATTATCATTGTTGTTGTTATTGCCTTTTATATCCACTGTTGTTGCTACAACTATTACCTCTACCACCACCTTTACCACTTCCTCCATTCCTACCACATCTTTAATAAATATGGCATATATATTACTATGTTTTTGTAAAACCATCCAAAACCATTTTTTTACTCATTTAATTTTTATTAAATTGAATTTGTTTGTAAATATAGAACTATTTTGATGTGATAGTAAAATATGGGAACCATGACAATTAAATCTTATATTAATAAGAATTAAAACAAAAATTTATGTATTTTTAAGTAATTATGCAAACCTTTTAAGGGTCATATGATTTTTAATTATATTCTGAAATAAGTGGGTTAACTCCTATGATTTGAGTTAGCTTGCACATGCCATTGGTTAAAATAGGCCAATTCATTTAAACTTGTATTTTACTTTTGTTTCAAAAATTGGACCAAATTGACCGATTCAATTGGAGAAACCGTGACTTGACTATATGACTGATCCGTTTAATCCTTAAAGATTAGCTTGCAAAAAAAAATTATAAAATTGGTGAATTGGTGATGAATTGGTTAAATTACGCAAACCAGTCACAATTTTATGATTCAATAGGTTGATTTATTTAAATTACTATTATTAAAAAATTATATTTTTATTTTTTATTATATACATATTTTAATGTCCAAGTAGTAAAAAATGATCTTGTCTCTATAAATGAAAATCACATAATAAAAAAATGGGTTCAATATTAATTTTTTTTGTGATAATATGAATTATGAACTAATAAAATTACAAAATTATTTGATAATGTTTGAAATATTTCATATTTTATATACATAAGTTTAATTTTATGATAATTTAATTATTTTTAATTGTTATATATTAAAAATTTTAATTTATATTATATTCTCAATTAACTCTAATTGAACTATTAAATCTTAAATCATTCTCATTTTTGCTTTAATTTTTTATATAATTTTCTAAACATTGATTTAAACAAGCATCATTTTTTTCTAATCTAGCTCCCAAAAAGTGGGTGTAGATATGATTTAGTACGAGAACTTAAGCTCATATTCCCAATGCTAGTACCTATTGTTGTAACACTAAGAGCCTATTTCATCTTGTCAAGTTAAGAATTCACTTCCTTAATAAATTATTACAATTGTACGCAAGAAGTTTAAAATCAAGATATAATTGTATGATATCAAAATTCACTTTCTTAATAAATTTTTATATGATATCAAAATTTTTTATTTGTGGAAATTTCAAACGTATAATTTGTACGCGAGAAGTTTGAACGGATCATGGTGTGTACAATTTTGTATTATGTTATGGGTGAGATTTAAACGGTTGTTTCCTCGTTACATGATGCAAGTAGATGTGTCAAGCATCGTGGTGCATGGCCTGATATTTCAGCAGTAGTAGGCTTATACTACAAGAAAGAATATTTTTATCAACAAGCTTTATCTTACGGCCTAAAAAATTGTAGATAAAATATATAGATTATCCAATGCATAACTCTTTATCTTACAGTCAAAATGATCAATATAACGACTCCCCTTAACCCCTTTTTCCTAGCAGTAATTATGGCCCATTATTTGGCTGTCAAGCAAAGATGAGGCGATGAAATAAGCGGTTTGATTTCATTCACCACATTTTCTATCTATTGTTAGATAAAACTTTCAAAGTCAAAAAAAGGATTGTATCCCTTTCATCTTCGCAATTAAATTTTACATGAAGTCTCTTAGTCGGTACATTTAGCACAGTAGTGCCCCACTCTAACTCATTTGGTGCTAAATTTCATGCTCATCTCGATTTCCATCATCTGATTCAGTCTCTGTTCTTCAAAATCTTCAAGGTTTGCGCTAATTCAAGACACAAATTTCAGGAGTTCTACGAAAGCTTGTGATTTCTCTTGCTTGCACTACTTTAAGAATCCAATGATTATAATTTTGGTCTTGAACCTTTTAATCTGTATGGCATTTTTTGTGTCTTTCGTGGCTCTCAAACTCTACAGACCACGGCCGCAATGTATGTGCAAATCGCAGCCAAAACAGGTATAATTACAATCATCTTCTTTCTTTCTTATTAACTTTGGGTTCTTTTTAAAGATTAATGCACGCGCGTATTGGATGATTGCGGTAGAATATTAATTCTGGGCAAGTTGAATGTTTGCAACAAAATGGAAATTTTTGGTATACCCCTTTTTTTTTTTTTCAAAAACTGAAATAGATATCCTCAAATACAAATATTTCTGAGGTAAAAAAAGTAATTAAATAATAATTGCCTAACTTGATAATCACTATTCAACCGCCCGATTTAGATTATTCTCCCTTCAATACTGACTTAAGCAGCGTAAATGCACCGCTCTCTGACGATGTGTTCTATGTAGCAGGCATATCAAAGGGAGAGTAATCCAATAGCTGGCTAAAGTATCAAATTACTGTTTTTTTGAAAACTTATTTCCGTTTTACCGTTGTTCGAAAACATATTACCAAAATACGCGCGATGGGAGGAAGTGCCACTTTGGATGGCGTCCACGGGGGGAAGCGCCATCCAGTGTGGCGCCTCTGGTGCAACTTAAGGGCGCCATTCAAAATGGCGCCCTCGCCTCACTCTGCAATTTTTGCCATTTCAAAATAACAATTTTATGTGATTGTGAAAATAAAAATTTTTAAAATAAATAATATGTAATTGTCATTCAAAACAAATTTTGAAAAATAAATTACTCATTTCATAATTATATTTGATGTCATAAAAAAATATGTTAACTTCACTTTGATATTTAATACATAAATTATTATAGGAATTAAATAAGAAAGTAGTTAATGATAATAATATATTTAATAAAAATAATAAATATTTAGTAAATAATTGAATATTATTAAAATAAAATATAGGATCAATAAAGAATAATCACGTAATTTATATTAATGTCTCTCAAAATTTGATTCAATGACACTTAATATTTATCATTTTTTAAAATTATAAACTTCCACCATTCGGAATTATATTATTACAAGTAATTATTTAATATGTTATTACACATAAGCAAATTTATTGAATTATTCAATAATATTATTTATATACAAAGTTGAAGATTGTTAAAAATGAACAGAAATATAATGAAATAGATATGTTTCTTTTTATTTTGTATTTATTCCAATAATATTCTTGCTACTTTATATTTATTTCAATAAAATTATTTTTATTTTGTAACAAAATAAATACAAAATGACGAAGTTGAAGATAGTTGAAAATTAAAAAAAATGTGGTTATTTTGTTGCAATTATCTTTTCATCTTGTAATGAAATTAAAATTATAACATGAATTAATTCTTTTTTATTTCATCACAATGATAAAATATTTTAGCAATGAGAGGCAAAAGTACCAATTTACTGTTTTTTTAGAAACTATTTTTCGTTTTACCATTCCTTTGAAATATTTTATCAAAATACGCACAGAAGATATGCACAGCGACTAAAAGATGCCAAATGGCATGTCGAGGGATGCCAAACAAAATGGCGCCATTGGCGCTCGAGGGAAGGGACGTTAGGCGATATGGCGCATTTGGCCTACGGCACCCTCCCTCCTCATTTCTAAGTTAATTAGCTAGTGACCATATCTATTGTGGATCCAAAAGACTTAGATTTTGGTATTGTACATGGCTAGCATCCCCATCTACATTGATAATTGTGCTATATGTTTTGACCTCAATATTTGGTAGACTCAACTCATAATGTATTAAATAAACATAGTATTTAATGTCATTTACAAGGATGATGGTTATTTATCCTTCAAATATTATAATTAATATTATTAATTTTTTTATATTTATTATAACTATTTATTCCTTTCTTCACTAGTAATATTAAAATAAATAATGACAAAAAATTTAATTAAGCACGAATTATATATTTCAAATTATGAAGAGAAAATTTATTAATTTATTTTAATATTGTTTATGTATTTCAACATGGTAAATAAATAAAAGAATAGATAATTATAACAATTGTGAAAATAAAAAACTAATAATGTTAGTTATTAAATTTAGGAGATGTCATTATCATTACTTTTATTAAAAAAAACTAAATATTCTAATTATTTTAAAGTTTATTATTTTCTATTATTTATATATTAACTTAAAATTTGGGAGATGTGCTTGGACCGCCATCAAAGGCACCATTTGGTTTGGCGTCTTTCCACTACAGTACATATTTTGATAAAATGTTTCGAAAGAATGATAAAATGAAAAATAGTTTCTAAAAAAATAGCAAATCGATACTTTTGCCCAACGAGATGTGGAACATGGAATAATCCTTATCGTTAGAAAGAAATAAACACACATTGTTTTAAAAAATGTGTAATTAATTTATGTTTGTTAATAATTTATAATAATTAAAGTTATGAAAATAAAATGCCAGAGGAGAGAATAAAATTCTAGTTAGAAGGATGTTATTAGAAAAAATTGCATATATTTGATGCGTTATATGTGAATTGAATTGATTGTGTATTTGTGAGAAGAATTGATAATTAAAATCGATATAAGTACCTACGCAAGAAGATAAAAATGTCGTAATAATCAAAACCATCCTAAATGTTGATATTTGGCAATAAAGTAGTAAAATAGATGTGCATAAATATACAATAAATATGAAAAAGAAAGCTAATGTCTACGTAAGTGATGTCTAGTCCCACATTCAGGATCGGTAATGTGGTGGCCACATCTAATAACCCTCTGCGCAGGCTCGGGAGTCACATCTCCAGTGTCTGTGGCTCCTCTACCTCCAGCTCCCGCTCTGCCTCTACCTCTGTCTCTAGCTCCCGCTCTGCCTCCACCTCTACCTCTATCTACAAGCACTGAGTCATTTGTCATCATGCCACCAAGTGCTGATCCTTGATCCTAAGTATGTAGATCAAATGTAGGCCGATATGGCTGTGATGGACCAGCATCACCGGAAGAAAGACATGGAATGAAGATGAAACTCCTGGTATATGTGGAAATGCCTGGAATGAGGATGGAACACCAAAAGTAAACTGGTACATCTGGGGTGATGACGGATCATATAGTACAGCCAGGAACATGATAGAGGATAAAGGATCATCAGGTGCAGTAGGATACATATGAGATGAGGTAGTAATATCTGGCATCATCATCATGTTGTCCTGGGCAGTCGATGGTGGAGTCTGTTGCACTATCGAAGCGGACGGAACATCAGGCTGCGACGTAGGCCGTGGAGCAATGTGACGACGTCAACGAGAACGAGACTGATCATGGTCACCCTCCGCAGGGTTTGGGATATGATAGGCATGAGGAGCTGGCTCTGCATGTGCATCAATAATCACATGATCGACCTCTTGAATGGCATGAAAGATGGAGTCCGTTGTTGATCTAAGTGCATCGAAGGTGAACTTAGATTGCCCCTCAGGTGTAGTGAAGTCTTGTAGTGTGGACATCTCATCTATCTGTGCAAATTTTTTACATTAAAATTAGTTACAATACTAATGCACAAGAAGAAAATTAGACACAGAAAACTAGCACGTACTATTACCACAAGGTCTAGTGCTCCCCCAACGGGTGTAATACATTGCCTAGTAACCCGTCTGTACCATGTCATGTACTTGAACCGTGGGCCTAGGACTAGTCGTGTGGTCAGCTCGACGATAGTGCACAAGTCTCGCCGAATATCCCAGAGTGCAATGTATGGCTGATGGCGGATGTGCCACTCCTCATCATGCCGATCGGACAAGTGAAGGCAATGGACCTCCGCCACCTGCTTTGGTGGCTCAGGAATAGGCTAGCATAGTCCAAACTGCCGCAAAACCCTATCCGACTGGTGCCACTCAACAATCTAAAAGTGAATGAGTGGCACCACTGCTGTCCACATGTCACTCCCGTCAAAACAGTACTCAGGAAGTGATGCGGTGACCACCTTAGTGTACGGGATCTGCGCAATCTGAAATTACACATTTATTTTATCATTTAAATGCGACAATGAAATGGACAAAGCCTTGAAATAAAAATATGTATTATCCCCTACATACCTGGTCGAGTCGAAGACGGTCCAGCACGTATCTATAATAGGGTAGGCTGTGTGTCGAACTATCCTGAAACATCTTTTGATAGTGCCACCTACCAAGTACAATAACTAAGTTAAACAACTTTAAAGTCAACTTAATTACAAGTGCAAGTTGAAAAATTTTCTAACCTGCGGGCTAGGGAGCCAATCCCTACATCCCCCTCTGGTATGTTTGAAACAGTAATTGCGGGGGCGATAGTGGGAAATTTATCCCATGCCCAGAGCTGCAGTAGTAGGCAACACCTTTCTATCTCCCTATAATCCGGAGCAGTGGCCTTACATAGCTCTCTGTACATATAGGTTAGGAAAACAGATCCCCAACTGTACGTCCCAGCCTCATGTAAGTCTGCGAGCAAGGGTAAGTGCATGAGGTGGACATATGTGCCGGAGTGGTCTGGAAATAACGTCCCACCAATGAGACGCAAAATGTAGGCCCGGGTGAATTTCTGCACTGTCACCTCATCCGTATCATCTGGAAGATGAATGAAATGCCTCTCCAACCAACTCATCCTTAGTCGCCCCCCTCTGATGACATTCTCGTCCACCAGTAACTGCAGTCCCAAATACTTCTCTATCAGGGCTCCCCATCCCCACACAGTGGGCCCCGTCACTGCTCGACCGTTAATAGGTAGGTCGAGCTGGAAAGCAACATCCTGTAATGTAATAGTCGTCTCCCCCTGCGGCATATGAAAAGTGTGTGTCTCTAGCCTCCACCTCTCTACAAAAGCACTGATCAACTGATGGTCGATCGGCACACACTCGCACATCACCAAGGCTGTAAAAACCTGCCTTTCGTAACAAGGGGACAATCAACTTTGGCGGCTGCTGGTGATGGTAGTGATGAGCCCGTCGAATCCTCAGTACACAGTCAGGCTACAAAAAAAAAGGATTAGTAATTATTCCGTCTAACAATATAGAAAA
The DNA here is from genome assembly GCA_020226215.1 of Sindora glabra. Lineage (NCBI taxonomy): Eukaryota > Viridiplantae > Streptophyta > Magnoliopsida > Fabales > Fabaceae > Sindora > Sindora glabra. Next base: position 15,026,018 of record CM035235.1, on the reverse strand, counting down.
GGTTCAACTAACTTTAAGATCTAACTATTTCCATACATGGCCCGCCCAAATCGACTGGGATATGTGTGAGTCCTGAGCCATCAGAAGTGAAGGATCCTGTGGTCCAGGATCAACGCGTCAGGAAGTCGATGCCATCTGCCAATATAATTAATGCATTAGGATGAAATTTAAATACACATTAATATAACATACGTGTGCAGTTTAACTACATAGACCCACGCAAGAATTTATAGCACTTGGATGATTGAAGTAATTTTTTAACATTACTACTAATAGGGACACATATATATCCACAATGGCATGCAATTTTACAACAATCAAACACATCATATCATCTGACTGTTGCACTTATGACATTAGTTAACATACTTCATAACATATCTGCAAAAGTAAAAATTAAAATCAACGTGAAAAAAGGCCTTCATCTCCCTAGAGAAGTGGGTAGCGCCTACGATTATGACCTTCCATCTTACAAAGACCGCATTTTTGCCTGACACCACTCTCTTAAGGCCAATCCAGCTCATTTCTGATCCGTGTTGACTTCGGTCATCCCTTTTCACACAATCTTCCATAATTTGGAATCAGGACAGGAAATGGTGGTAGGTTATTCCATTGCAACCACTCCCCGATCGGCCACCACTCATATTTGTAGCAATTAAGTACGGTGTCAAGTCTATATACAATGTAGACATATGGTTCCCACGATATGTTGACTGAGGCACAAGCAGCAATAATATGAGTGCAAGGGTACTTATATGCTTGGAATTGTCCACATTTACACTGCCCTTTGTCTAATAATACCTGGACGACCTTTCCACATGATCCCGTGGACATATCAGGGCCCTCCACCACTTCAAACCTAGTTCCTTGTCTATTATAAGCACGAACGTGGTAAGAAAAGGCACGCAACTAGATAGTGGCAAGCTCCTATCTGAATCTGCTTGTGTATATGTCACCTTGTTTTAGTTTAGCATGTGCTTCTTTTGCCCTTTCCACAAAGTACTTGACACATCTATAGTATGCTTGTTGAACAAGGCCTGTGATTGGTAGCTTCCTTAATCCTTTGAAAAGGCTATTAATGTACTCTACTATGTTAGTCGTCATATGACCATATCTTCTGCCTTCATCATAAGCAAGCATCCACTTCTCCATTAGAATAGTGGCCAATTTCTTGTGAATCTCCTCATTGACTTTGCTTAGGTTGTCCAATCTGTTCATGGCCTTTTCTCAATTTAGCTCATATGTTGCACACAAGGAGACAAATAGGTTAACTAGGTTGAACTTCTAGAAACATAAATTTACAAATGAAAGGTTCAACAAAGAAGTTGTGATGTAAGGCGTACCAATCCTAAGGACAGCTTTCTTAACATTGTCATCCCTGCATTTCTTGCGAACGTTGCTGGCAATATGTCTGATACAGTATCGATGAAAAGCATGAGGAGGCTGCCACCCTAGACCTTCATTGGCTATAGCTTCTTTTATAACTCGGTGTCGATCTGATATCAGGCATATTCTTGCTAGTTTGTAACATTTACCTGTAACAATGCCAAAAACCAACTCCAATTTTCATAGTTCTCCTTTTCGACAATGGCAAAAGCAAGAGGTACAGGACATTTGTTACCATCCTAGGTCGCAGCAATCAGTAGCACACCTTTGTACTTGCCATACAGAAACGTTCCATCAACTTGTATGAATTGCTTGCAGTACAGAAATGCCGCAATACATGGTTTGAAAGCCCAGAAAACTTAGTTGAAAACATGTTTTTGTGGATCAATACGGTTGTAAACTGTGACGAATTCTTCTGTCTCCAACTTGAACAGAGCTTGGTCACAATAGCCTAAAATGTCCAACCATTTCGGGAGCACTTCATATGATTTATCCTAATCTCCGTACACCTTGACAATTGCCTTCTACTTTGCCTTCCATACTTTTCTGTACGAAATCTTATACCCATACATGCCTTCCACCCTCTCCTGTATAAGCGAGATTGGAACATCTTGCTTCACTTTAATCATCTTGCATCAACTTGTATGAATTGCTTGCAGTACAGAAATGTCGCAATACATGGCTTGAAAGCCTAGAAAACTCGGTTGAAAACATGTTTTTGTGGATTAATACGGTTGTAAACTGTGACGAATTCTTCTGACTCCAACTTGAATAGAGCTTGGTCACAATAGCCTAAAATGTCCAACCATTTCGGAAGCACTTCATATGATTTATCCCAATCTCCGTACACCTTGACAATTGCCTTCTGCTTTGCCTTCCATACTTTTTTGTATGAAATCTTATACCCATACATGCCTTCCACCCTCTCCTGTATAAGCGAGATTGGAACATCTTGCTTCACTTTAATCATCTCCAGTATCAAGGAACTGATATACTCGGAGTCAAGAGACTTGTGATCATGTGTTAAACTGGCATTGACACATGTGTGAGGCCCTGAAAATCTAGTTATTGTCCAAGTGTTAAAATTCTTTAGATTGGTCGCTCTAAGGTGGAATTTGCATTCATCCCCATAATTATCACACTTCACACCCAATCTTCTAGTATCTGACTCCTCCACGTAATAACTATAGTGCCTTCTGATGTGGTAATATTTGGTTGCAGCAATTAATGCCTCCTTGCAATCAAACTCTTGTCCAATGTGTAAGTCCTCCATGCCGTAATCATAGCTTAGTTTCATTATTTTCGAAAATTCATTAGCATTCCTTACGGCATCCCAATCAATGTAAGAGAAGACAGCAGCTTGAGGGACACCGCATGATGTCTGTGCAACATTGTCACTCCTCACACACTGCGTTGCTACACTGTCTCCATGTGTAGTTGCACGTTCTTCATCGTCAGTGTCACGATCATTACCGCTACTGCAAGACACCTCATCGTCTTCAAAACCAGACTCTAGGTGGGCATCTATTAATATAGGATCAGTGGATTCTTCCTCTACGACCGGTAAGGCACTTGTTGAACCCATTATAGTTCCCGCATCATCGAACAACTAGTACTAACATAGGCTATTGGATCTACGGGTGGTCTATTTGTTGGGACTCTTTCTTGTGAACCAAGGTTGGCAGCGTGCAGTTCGGATGTGATCACCTCCACGTACAATTCCATTGCTGTCATCGTCAGATGTTGTTCGTAGCTTGCCATGGCACATGCCAAGTCTTCATCGTCGTCCAATTCGTATGCCATATATTGAGCCTCTGTTTGATGTTGTGGAAACCTGTAAATAATTTTCCCCACAACTTGATATTGGTGAAACTTCAATCGGGCATGAATTCTCTTGCGCAAAACATCCATAGTGCTACATTCTCTCAACTTCAATGCCTTTGGGGGAGGTCCATTGTACATTACGCTTATCGATCCCTCAATTATTGTACATTTGAATATATAAAAGCAATTAAACTTTTCTTCATCTCGTTACTTTTAGCTGCAAAATATTCACTGCACTCTCACAGTTGACACATGTTATCATATACAATTTTTGTTCTTACAAACGAATGAACCCGTATTTAATATTACAAGTAAAAATGAACAGAATGTATTATTATTTTTGTAATGTATTTATTTAATAGTACATAATAATTTACCCGCACAAGCTAAACCTATTTCGATCTTTATAGGTCGACATTTTTTTTCGACAAATTTTTAAGCTATTTTTACACTCATTCATAATTTTTCATACTTCATAAATTTTTAATGTTCATTTGCAAGTGTGATTTAAATAATTTAATTCTAATTCTTCTTTTTTTGCATAAATTTTGATGTAATATAAATAAATTATTACAAACAAAAATAAATTTATATTTGAAATAATGATTTCAATTTTCACTTACATGTACACTATTGAAAAAGGCTTAATTTTTAAATATTTTTGCATAACAATTTTTCATATATAACAAACATATCATATAATAGGATAATTTTTTCTGGTCAAGTAAATGTTATTTCTTTTTAAAACTAATATAATATTTGGCTATATAATCTTATTTATATTTTAATTTATCTTTTTTTAATTATCATTTTTTTATTTATTATGCATAAATTATACTAATTAAATTGATTAACTTTTTCAATACACTACATTTTCTATTTTCACGAAAATTTTCTCCCTTCACACCTATTACTAAACAGCAACTAAAATTATTTACACATTATTGTTTGTATATTTTTATGATTACAACCATGAATTTTTTTTTTACATATACTGACTTCGTCTAATACATATATTACAGTACCTCCATGTATATTTTAATATTTTTTGAATAAACCTATGTATAGTATAATTTTTTTGATTACGTTTATTATTCTTGCATTCATAATATCTACCATTTAAATAGAAAAATATTCATATTTTTAATAACAATAACCTATTTTTTAAAGCTTTTGGTTACATCCACATATCCTAAAATTTTATTTTTATTACCTCTCTTATGGTATATTAAAATTTCACATAAAAAATTTCTCTAAATATAACTTTCACATAGATTCTAAAACCTATTTTAGGACACCTTTCTTTATCTCATTTGTTCTTCTTTTAATAGCACAACCTATCACAGTACATATAAATTTCTATAAATTTTTCACAAATCATAATTTCACATCGTAAACCATAATAATTAATATAAAATAAAAAATTCATATTATTTATATCATAATATTCTAAACAAATTTCTCTACCACTATAAAAGATATTTTCATGATGACTAATAAAAATTATAATATAAGCACAAAATTTATAAAATACTAACCGGTAAGTATTAGGAAAAGTAAACAGAAAAAAGCCTCTGAATGAAAGAAAAATTTGTTAGATATTTTAATAAATTTAATCTCTAAGTAAAAATTATTACATATTATTGTATCATTAAAAAAATTATGCAAAAATTACGCTAAATTAAATATACTTTGCAAGACAAAATATAAAAAGAACAAAAATAATAACATAGATAAAATTTTATTGATGTATATTTAATTTTAAATATAGTGGTTGAATTTTTTTTATCAAGAAAATATTAATAAATTTTAAAATAAAATTAATTTTTATTCTTTAATACTTTTATTAGGACTAGAATATATAATTATTTATTTTAATTAACGCTTCCCATAACATTAATTTTTTTAAATTATTTTAAGATAAAAATAAAATATGTTACATTATGTCAATATTATGTAATTATCTTATTATTTAAATCGTAAATAATATAAGTCAAAATAAAAAAATTATAGTAAAATGAATTAAAAAAGGAGAAGTGCTATGTGAAAGGTAAAGTAATAAGTGTTAAAAATTAAATATATAATTAATTAATTTTATTAAATAATTTATTTGATTATTAAAAATAATTTTATGTCAAAAAAATAAATTGTATTATATTTTTATTATTCAATATATTGCATTTGAACTTCTAATAGAATGATTAAAAAAAGAAAGGAAAAAAAATTAAACAAAGTAGATGAAATCAAGAAAAATTAATGTACGAACTATAAATCCTTGGAGAAGTCTTAGTTGATGTATTTTAAATTTAAAACATAACATTCAAAAATTATTATCACCAAAAATTTCAAAAAATCTATATAAATAGAATTTAATTTAATTACTAAGTATTTTTTTTAAAATATAATATAAAATTAATTATTTTAATAATAAAATGTATATTAAAGATTTAATTTATTTAAAATATTATAATAAGCTAAAAAATCATAACTTATTATATTTATGTTAATTAATGATGTTGATGTTTTAAACTATAGACAATACAAGTAGATATAAAAAGAATACAATAGAGTAAATAAGAAATAAACAATACGTATAGTATAAAGTAAAACAAAATTGACTGTATAATAGATTAATTAATTAAATAAATTATATAATTTTTATAGAATACATTTATAATCAAAAAATTAATATATCTTACTGTTAAAAAATATTGGTGTATATGGTTTAAATACCATGAGTTAATAAAAAAGAATAACAAAAATTTACAATAAAAAATATAAAATAAATAGAAATAATGCATAAAATATCAAGTCTTTATAAAATACCCTCAATTGATTACTCTAAAATTAATATAAAAATATTGATCAATAGGATAATATATCCTCGTAATAATCAACATATAATAAAAATAATCTTATTTTTATCATATCCTATATCCTAAAAAATTTTATATTTTAAAATTATCTAAACATAATTTTTACCTAAATTGTAAATTTTATTCTAAAACACTTTTCTTTATCCCCTTTGTTCTTATTTTAAAATCACAAACTATCACAAATCATATAAATTTGTTTAATTTTTTTTCCTAAATCTTATATCATAATTTCATAGCATTAATCATAATAATCAATATAAAATAAAAATTTTTCCCCCAATATAAAATATATTCTTATAATAAATAATAAAAATTATAATATAAATACACAAATTATAGAAATACTAACCAGTAAAAATCACAAACTATCACAAATCATATAAATTTGTACAATTTTTTCCTAAATCCTAAATCATAATTTCAAATCATAAATCATAATAATTAACATAAAATAAAAAATTTCCTCCTACTGTAAAATATATTCTTATAATAACTAATAAAAATTATAATATACATACAGAAATGATAAAAAAACTAATCAATACAAATCACAAACTATCAGAGATCATATAAATTTTTACAACTTTTCCTAAATTTTATATCATTTTTTCATATCATTAATCATAATAATCAACATAGAATAAAAATTTTCCTACCACTATAAATATAAAAATTATAAAAATACTAACCAAGGAAGAGCAAGGAAAGAAGACCAGATCTGCTCCAAGGAAGAAAATGTTATCGGATGAAATGCACAGAAGTAAGAAAGGATGAAGATTTGTGAATGAAAATATGAAAAATATTAAGAATGGCTGCGAAGAGAGAAGGGAAGAGTGGCTACTGCAAAGAGGCTTCGAAGTAGGGTTCTTTCTAACTGCTGCGGAGAGGAAGGGGGTGGGAATTTATAGGGAAGAAGACGCTAGTTGGTTTGGCGCCTCCCAGAAAATTCAAATGGGATGGCGCCTTTCAACATGGCGCCTTCAAGGCAATTAATATGTAATGATGCCATGTTGAAAGGCACCTTCAACACCCAATCTGTCCCAAAGGCGCCAGACGGTGTGGCGCCCCCAAGCCCACTGACGCCATCCCCAATGGTGCCCTGCATATTTTGGTAATTAATTTTGAAACCATGGTAAAACGGAAAAAAGTTTAGAAAATAATCGTATTTTGGTATTTTAACCCCAATAGCTTCACATATTCTAATTTTTCTTATATTTCAATTCTGCTGGAAAACCTTTAATAAATTCACTTTATGATCTTGACCTACTTTCCCCAAAAATCTGCCAAATTGTTATAATGAATTTTCTTCACGGCAATGTTGTGCAATTTCTTTAGTTAATTGAGTCTGCTTGGTTGGATTCCAAATTCCTTGATCGGATCATATGCAAGCCGAAATTGCCATCAATTTTCCTAGGAAGGCTCCATCTAAGAACATGGATGAAAACCCTCAAGGAAATGAACGGATAATCATCGGAATCAAAATCTTGCCTCGGCAACACAATTTGAAGCTAACACATGCAATGATTAAAAATGATATCCTAAGAGGTATGAGATTTTCAACTCAAATTTATAGCAAAATTGCATATTATTCTTCTTCTTTCTCGTATATCTGGACTCGTGTGAATTGCAATTCCTTGCACGTTTTGAATCTCACACTCCAACTGTTTGATAAAATGCCTCACCGTTTGTTGATGAAACTTCTTTTTTCTTTGCATTAAAGCATTCATGATTTGAATTACACATAATCCTTGCACGTTTTGAATCTCACACTCCAACAGTTTGATCAAATGCCTCATTGTTTGCTGATGAAATTGCTTTGTTCTTTGCATTAAAGCATTCATGATTTGAATTACACATGCACAAGTTATTGTATGATAAATTCTTATTGCATTAATTCTTGAACATTGTGCATTGGTCTGATATTCATGTCTAAATTCTGAAATGTGGACCTTAGCCTCATTAAAAAGGTTTTGATGATAACAAACACATTTTAATCTCCTTGGATTTGGCAAATGATCAACTAGAATCCAAATGCAAAAGTGAAGATTAAAGAAGATTAATGATTGAAGGACATCATTGGCTTAGTTAGGATTCTAGTTAGAATTATAGGATAAATTGTAAAAAAGGAATTTAATTCAAAAGGGAGTTCAGGTTTTTCATGAAATAAATGATATCTATTAAGTTAAATCTTGTGTCAAAAGCTTTTAAAATAAGGTTGGAATGTTCTCAAAGAAGAAAAACCATGTTTCAATTGATTTCCTTTGAAAATCTTGAAAAACAAGAAGTGAATTAATTGACTAATCAATTCCAAGCATATAGAGAGTAAACTACAATACCTGAATTGATTGATTAATCGACTTCTAAGCATCCAAAGAGCATAATACACATCTTGAATCAATTGAGCAATCAATTTAGTATCTAAAAATTTCAAATATCAAGTTTCTTAAATCGATTGATGAACCTATTCATTGCCCTATAACTCCTATTCAAAATTAAGTTTTGAAATGGTAAAATTGATTAACTAATCAATTTTGCACATCCATAGCTAAATTGAGTTTTCGGTGAATCGATTGACCAATTAATCTACTGTGTCAAATTCAAATTGTATAGCCTAGTGAATCAATTAACTAATCGATTCATCATAACTTTTTCAAAAATTCAAAGGTTGCCTAAATTGATTGACCAATTGATTCACAAAGCACCAACTATTTTGTAACAACGACATTTTTTTAGTAATGAATTTTTTAACTCTCCAATCTCTATATAAAAGCTTTATTTCAATTTGAAAACATAAGAATGTGTTATCATTGTTATATAGACACAAGAAATTTTTTTTTCATTTAAAACTTGAAAAATCCTTTGAGTCCAACTAATTAAATTCCTTTCTTTAGCACTTCACAGAGTAATCCAACTTTTAGAGTTTATAAGTTAGTTTCTTGATTCCAAGTCACTTATTTATTGTATATTAAGGTGAGGTATTCATAAGAACATTAAAAGTGTTAGATCTCTAGATAGAAAAAGACTTTGAGAGAGAATTCTCAGAAGGATTAGAAAAGAAGTAGAGACTTATATTGAAGCTTCCTTAAGTGCTTTTAAACTTGAAGAGATAGTGGATTAGAGTTTAAATCCAAGTCAGAGAAGCTTGATAATGGATGTGCACCTTGGAGTATTGGATCTTCAAAGTTGAAATCATTATAAATAGCAGCATTTAATTCTTCTCTTCTTTATCTCTCTATTTACTTATATTGCACTCTATTTTTCTGATAAAATTCTATTGCTATTTTGTGCTTGTATTAAGTTAGTTCTTACTTTCATTCTCGAATCACTCATTAGCTATTTATCAAAACTAAGTGCATTGTTGTTATTTGGAAAAAGATTTCATACCTAATCATACTCCTCTTAGGTAAAATACTAAACAACATTTGGTATTTAAGCTTAGCTCTTGAAACAAGATCTTACGATTTTAAGAGGATCCAATGGATGTAAATGGTGTTAGCATTTTACCTAAATGTCCTTATTTAAATAAACCCTTAAGTTTTAATGGACAACACTATATATATTAGAAATAAAAAATGAAAGATTTTATAGAAGCTACTGATTTTGATACGTGGGATTTGGTTGAAAATGGTTATAATCCACCAACTAAAAAGAAAAATAATATAAATATTTTGAAATCAAGATCTGAACGGAGTGAAGAGAAGAAAAGAAGGAATTAACTTCCCTCTAAAACTAAGTGCATTTTGTCAAATGTTTTATGGCCTAATGAATATGAAAGAGTCTCAAATTGCTTAATTGTAAAAAAGATATGGGATGTGCTTAAAATAGCTCATATAGGAATCACACAAGTCAAGGAAAGAAAAATGCATACATTAGTTTATCAATATGAATCATTTAGAATGAATGATGGGGAATCTATTAAAGATATGATGCAAAGATTTCCTTCCCTTGTTAATCAATGAAGTATTCTTAGTAGACAACCTACAGATGGAAAGCTTGTTCACAAAGTGCTTAGGTTACTAATAATTGAGTGGCAACCAAAAATAATTGCTATGAAAGAAGCAATGAAGATCAAAATGCTAACTTTACAAGATTTATTCAAAAATTTGGAAGAGCATGAATTGGAGTTTAAGAGATATGCTAATGGCAGTGAAAGAAAGAAGAAGTCTCTTGCTCTAAAAGCTTAAGCAAATGCAGATGAAGATGAAATTGATGAAGTTTGCCAAGAGGAATTTCTTGACACATCATTAGAAGATGACTTAGCCTTTCTTACCAAGAAATATTAAAGGGCACTTAAAAGAAAAAGTGGTAGAAGAAGAGTGCCTCAAGTAAATAAACATACAAGCAAAGGACAAGTCAAAAAGTAAGGCACTCTAACCTGTTATGAGTGCAAAAAGTAGGGGCATATCAAATTCAATTATTCCATTTACTTGAAGAAACATTTGGAACTTAAAAAGAAGAAGAGCATAAATGCTCATAAGAAAGCACACTTAGCTGTTTGGGGGGATAATGATGACAATGATTCATGTGACAAAAATGACAAATATAAAAAAGATTTTCTTTATTTCATGGTTTTAGGAGAACAAGATGGAGATGAGGTACCCATCTCTAGCTCATACGATGAATCAAATTATGTTATTTCTGATCTAAACATAGAATTACTTAAAGGCAAGAGAAATATTAAACTCTTAAAAAAGTTAATCTCTTTTTTGGAAAACAATATTGACAACTAGAAAAAGAAAATGAAGAATTAGTTCAAGTAGAAAACCTTAAGAAGATTATGTAAAAATGTGCCTTTTGTGAAAATCTTAAGCAAAAACTTGATCATTTAACTAAAACTGTTGAAAAGTTCACAAAAGGTGAAGATTCACTAAACATCCTTGTTGATAAAAAGATTAACTTTAACAAAGAAGGTCTTAGTTATACACCAAAGAAGAAGAATTATTTTCGCAAAAAACTTCTTTATTAAATAAACTATGAAGTGACAGTAAAAAATAACATGCTTCAATTATGGAGAGAAAGGGCATGGAATTTATTCTTGTGTAGATAGAAAAAATAGTTATGTTAGAACAAATAAAATTTGGGTCCTTAAAGGGACATATATGCCAACTAACAAAGATGGACCCAAAGTTATTTAGATACTAAAAATTAAAAATTAATATTGCTTGTGTAGGTTTGTTTGAGAACTCAAAGTGAGATGTAGTACTTAGATAATGGCTACTCAAGACATATGATAAGGGACAAATCCAAGTTCATCTTATAGTAATCAGAGAAGGAGGAAATGTCACATTTGGAGGCAATTCAAAAGAAAGAGTCATGGGAAAAGGCAGAGTAGGTAAGAATTCCAAATCTTATATTGACGATGTCTTATATGTTAAAGGACTCAAGTATAATTTGCTTAGCACTAGTCAATTCTATGACAAAAGGAACAAAGTCCCATTTGATTCCATTTGTTGCATTATTAAAAATTAAGATAATAAGCAAATTAAATTTATTAGTAAAAGATATGAAAATATCTATATGATAGATATAAATAATGAGCCTAATCTAGATTCTAAATCCTTGGTTAATATAAATGATGACTCTTGGATTTGACATAAAAGATTTGCTCATGCAAGCATAATTCTTATAGGAAAACTTTTTGAAAATGATTTAGTTAATGGTTTACCAAAATTGAAATTTGTGATGCATGTTAAAAAAGAAAACAAGTAAAAGCCTCTTTTAAATCCAAAAATCTTGTTTATACATCTAGACCACTTTAATTACTATATATGGATTTAGTTGGTCCATTAAGAATTAAAAGACATAAAGGAAATCTTTATGTACTTGTAATTGTTGATGATTATTTAAGATTTACATGGACATTATTTCTCCTTTCCAAAGATAAGGCTTTTGAAGCTTTCAAAAGACTGGCAAAAACTATACAAAATGAAAAAGGAATATCCATAGTAAGCATTAGAAGTGATCATGGTGGACAATTTGAAAATCATGACTTTACTTATTTTTGTGATGATAATGGAATTAAGCATAGCTTCTCATCTCCTAGAATACCTCAACGAAATAGAGTTATTTAAAAGAAAACTAGGTCTCTAAAAGAGATGACAAGAACTATGCTTAATGATTGCTCTCTTCCTAAATTTTTTTAGGTTGAAACAATAAGTACTACTTGTTATGTGATGAATAGAGCCCTTATTAGATCAATTTTAAAGAAAAACTCTTATAACCTTTACAAAGGAAGAAAGTCTAATATTTCACATCTTTGTATTTTCAATTGCAAATATTTTATACATAATAATGGAAAAGACAATCTTGAAAAGTTTGATGCTAAATCTAATGAAGTCATCTGTATTGGATATTCTTCTAATACCAAAGCTTACAAGGTTTATAACAAAAGAACTTTATTAGTAGAAGAATCCTCTCTTAGCATGAAAAGATGTTAAATAAAGATGAGGAGCAAGCTGACTTATAGATCATTCTAAAGAATTTGAATAATCAAAATGAGGAGATGAAAGCTTAAGAGAAGAATGAAAAAGACAAAGAATTAGCTTTATCCTCAGGTAATGCCAATCAAAAACTAAGTCATGGACCTCAAAAAAGAATGAAAAATGATGAGAAGTCATCCTATTAATCAAATCATTAGATATATGACTCAGAAGGTATCCAGAAGCTCTCTTAAAAATACATGTGATCATTTAGCATTTTTATCCCAAAATGTACCCAAGATAATGAATCAACAATTGATGAACATTGAATCTTGGCAATGCAAGAGGAATTAAATCAATTTGAAAGAAGTGAAGTTTGGGAACTTGTGCCAAGACTAAATTATTATCCAATTATCAGCACAAAATGAGTTTTTAGAAACAAGTTAGGTGAAAATGGTATCGTAATTAGAAATAAATCTAGATTGGTTGCAAAAGAATATATATAACCAAGAGGAAGGCATTAATTATGATGAAACATATGGACCAATAGCTAAATTAGAAGTAATTAAAATGTTGTTAGCATATGCTTGCATTAAAGAATTCACACTTTATCAAATGGATGTTAAAAGTGCTTTTTTAAATGGCATAATCATGAAGGAGGTGTATGTTAAATAACCTCTAGGTTTTGAAAGTTATTTCTTTCCGAATCATGTATTTAGGTTAAAGAAAGCTTTATATGGTTGCAAATAAGCTCCTAGAGCTTGGTATAAAAGAGTAAGCAAATTCTTGATAGGAAAAGGTTTTTCAAGAGGAAAAATTAATACTACTCTATTTATAAGACACAAATTTAATGATATCCTTTTTATGAAAATATATGTTAATGATATTATATTTGAAGCTACTAATGAGTCCATGTGCAAGGAATTTGCTAAGTTAATACAAGTGAGTTTAAGATGTCCATGATAGGAGAACTAAACTTCTTTCTTGGCTTGCAAATTAAGCAATCAAGTGATGGAATTTTCATAAGTTAAACTAAGTATATAAAGAAGTTAATCAAGAAATACAAGATAAGTGAAGCTAAACCATCTTTTACCTCCATGACTATAACAACTAAGATGGATCTAGATGAGAAAGGTAAAAAGGTAGAGGTTATCATGTATAGAGGAATTATAGGATCCTTGCTTTATCTAATTGCTAGCATATTAGATATTATGTTTAGTGTGTGTATGTGCACAAGATTTCAAGCTAATGCAAAAGAATCACACTTGATTGCTATGAAAAGAGTTTTTGTATATCTCGCAGGTACACCTCACTTTAGCTTATGGTATCCTAAAGAAAAATTGAATTTCTTAATAGGCTATTCCGATGTCAACTTCGCTAGTAGTAGATCAGATAGAAATAGTACTAGTGGAGCATGTCAATTTCTTAGACATTCACTTGTCTCTTAGTATAGCAAGAAGCAAAATAATGTGGCACTATTTCTATTGAAGTAGAATATATAGCAGTAGGTAGTTGTTATGCTCAATTATTGTGGATGAAGCAACAACTATCTGATTATGGACTACATTTTGAAAATATTCCTATAAAATGTGATAATACAAGTGCCATCAATCTAACCAAGAATCTTATTATGCACTCATGATCCAAACACATTGAAATAAGATATCATTTTATTCATCATCATGTCCAAAAAGAAGATATTTCATTAGAGTTTGTCCAAACTAATTTTCAATTAGCAGACATTTTCACTAAACCACTTAGTAAAGATCATTTCAATTTTATAAGAAGAGAGTTGGGCATGTTGAATTTTCTTGAGAAGTAACTCATGAACTAATTTCATGTTTTTCTTATCAATGTACTGACGTAAGCTTGAAAGGTATCTCAAAAGTCTAATTGGTATGTATCACTTTTCATCTTTAGTAATCACAGCTTAAAATCAAGCTTTAATCATTCCTAAAGTCAAAAGATTACATCATAAATCATTTGAGGGTTGAAATGATAAGAAAAAAGTTTTTAGGATTCAAGGAATCGAGTGGTCAATTGATTCCAAAAAGGCAGTGTTAGTCTCTGGAAGTCTAAAATCAATTTATTAATCAATTGACAACATATGAAGGGAATTCTAGAATTTGAAAATTTATAGCCATAAATCGAATAGCTAATCAATTCATAAATGAACATGTTCATCTATGAATAGATTGGTCAATCGATTCTTTAAGGCCTCTACATAAGTTTTATCGCACGGTAACTATGCCATTCACCTCCTCTGTTTCTCTCTCTAGCCGCTTGTATGGTTCTAACCCTTAGTCTAACCACCCAAAACCTTTAATCCTTTCTATTAAAAATGTCCAAATACATTATTTAAAACCCTTTTCCATCACTCTTAATATCATCTAACCTATCAAATCTCCAGCATTATTAAAACCTTGATCCAACCAATATCCCACTAAACCCTCTAACTATAAACCCATTCCAAAAACTTCCATTGATCACCATAAACCTTCTGTAAAAACTTTGTAATCATCAATTATATAGGGAAAAAGAGCATGACAACTAAGCATTCTTGCATCAAATTAAGTAAAAGGAAGGGAAAGCCACTAGTTCATCATCTCAACCTTTTCTATTTACTTCCAGAAAAGGTGTACTACTCTGAAGTAATAATATTTAAGAAATCCCTAGAATGTATGACTAAGGAAATAGAACTTAGAAACTATTAGGATATCAGATCCTTTGCAAAATGAAAACCTAGAGATATATCATATTTTAGAGCATTTGAGTTTGTTGAAATTTGCTAGTCATGTTATTGATATCTATCTTAGTTTAGTGTACCAATTCTATGCAAATTTGAAGAGAAGTGGCTAAAAAAGTTTGCTTAAGTTAATAATTACTGTGAAAAGTGAAAGATTTTCTATTGGTATTGATAAATTGATAGCCATTTTTTATATGAATGCTAATCAACCTTTCACTAGTATTGGAAACATTGTAGATTATTCCAAAGTTATTGTTATAAGGTTATTTTGTCGTTAGTCTTGGCCAAAAATTATAAATAACAAGTTATTGATCACTGGGTTATTAATAAAAGATAGAATCTTGCATCATACTATTACCAAAAATCATCCTTCCAAAGAGGTATAATTTCACTTAGATTAATAATCATGAGCTATTTATAATAGGGCCATACGATAGAACATTCTAATCAACTTTTCTTATCATATTCTGCTCCACATGCATACCTATATCAATAGAGATTTCTAACCTTATGGTATGATCCTTATTGAGCTATTTAATATTTTTGGAATTTGAATTGATAAGGAAGCCAAGGTGGAGAAGTTTAAAGAATCCAAAAGATTGAAGGCCAAACATATGAAATAAATGTCTTTTTAAAAGATAGAAGGAGTTTAGCACTTCATTAAGAGATGAGGTGTGGTTAAGGAATTTGATATGCGTGCTTTATGGGATTATAACACTGCATTACATTAGAAGACATAGAAAGAGTTAAAATCCTACATTAAGAATCAATTTAGAAAGCTCAAAGGAAAGCTAAACATTGCTAAAAAGGAAGAAGATAGTTCTCCTAAAGAAAAAGAAGCATACTCCCTTTAAGTAGAAAGGAGAAGCAAAGGAAATAAGAAGCTATACCTTCAAAGAAGAAAGCAGAGGAGGAAGGAGACTTTGAAGCAACTGCTTTAAACAATGAAGAAACTAGGGATAGTTTAGAATATATGGTAGATGATTAGACATAATTGTTCTCTTAGCCTTATTATCCCCTTAGCACATATCTTTATACTTCAAATTGTTACCTCTTTTGATTAACTTCTAGATAGTTTATTTGTCATTTTACTAGTTTTATAAGCATCATGCACATTATGCTAGATATTATTGCTACTTTATTGGATATTTTGCTTGCTTATTAGAGATGATTTGTTGCCTTCCTATTTCATTTTTTGATTAATGCCAAAAAGGGAAGAAATTTATGAGATCTTGAAATTAAATGCATGTTTTGAGGGAGAATGTTCTAGTTAGGAGGAACCATCATATGGAAAATCTAATTTAATTTCAAAATGGTTTGTCATTATAAAAAAAGTGGGACCTTAGCACCATGAAAAAAGTTTTGATGAATACAAAAACATTTTGATCTTCTTAGATTTGGCAAATGATTAACTAAAATCCAAATGCAAAAGTGAAGATTGAAAGAGATTGAAGATTAAAGGACATCATTGGCTTAGTTAGGATTCTAGTTAGGATTATAGGATAAATTATAAAGAGGAATTCAATTCAAAAAGGAGTTGACATTTTTCATGAAATAAGTGATATCAATTAAGTTAAATCTTGTGTTAAAAGCTTTTAAAATGAGGTTAGAATGTTTTCAAAAAAGAAAACTATGTTTCAAAATGATTTCCTTTAAAAATCTTGAAAAATAAAGAGTGAATCGATTGATCAATCGATTTGAAGCATCCAAAAAGCAAATTAGAATACCTAAATCGATTAGCCAATCAATTTCAAGAATCTAAAGAGTGTACTGGATATCTTGAATTGATTGATCATTCAATTTTGAGTGTCTAGGGGGCGACCAAGGAAAAATGAATCAATTGACTAATCGATTCAATATTTGAAAATTTCAAATATCATGTTTCTTAAATTGATTGATGAACCTATTCATTTCCTTGTAGCTCCTATTCAAAATTAAGTTTTCAAATGGCAAAATTGATTAATGAATCGATTCTACACATCTAGAGCGAAAATGAGTTTTCAGTGAATCGATTGACCAATCAATTCACCATTTGTTGAATTCAAATTGTATAGCTCGGTGAATTGATTAACCAATTGATTCACCATAATTTTTTCAAAAATTTGAAGGCTTCCTAAATCGATTGACCAATCGATTCACAAGGTGCTAACTACTTCATAACGATTATATTTTCTGAGTAATTAATTTTTTAACTCTCCAACCTCTATATAAATCTTCATTTCAATTTGAAAACATAAGAGTGTGCTATTACTATTACAGAGACACAAGAAACTTCTCTTCTCTCATTTAAAACCTAAAAAATCCCTTGAGCTCAACTGATTAAATTCCTCTTTTTAGCTTTTCACTATGTAATCTAACTTTCAAAATTTGTGAGCTAGTTTCCTAATTCTAGATCACTCATTTGTTGTATATTAGGATGAGGTATCCTTAGGAACATCAAGAGTGTGAGATCTTTTAATAGATAAAGACTTTAAGAAAGGATTCTCAAAGGGATTAGACAAAAAGTGGAAACTTGCACTAAGGCTTTTTCAAGTGCCCTCAAACTTAAAGAGATAGTGCATTAAAGTTCAAATTCAAGTTAGAGAGGCTTGGTAATGAATACATAGATTGGAGTGTTGAATCTTCATAACTAAAACCACTATAAATAGTAGTGTTTGAATTTTTCTCTTCTTTACCTCTCTATTTACTTATAGTATGCTTTATTTTTCTAATAAAATTATGTTGCTATGTTGTGCTTGTATTAAGTTAGTTCTTACTTCCATTCTTGAATCACTCATTAACTATTTATCAAAACTAGGTACATTATTATTATTTTGGAAAAAGATTTCATACCTAATTCAACTCCTCTTAGGTAAAATACTAAATAACATGAAAGTTTTGAACTAACTTTAGTTTAAAGGTATTTTAGTTGGTCTGTTATTTATAGATGCAAATGTTGACAAAGTGTCATCCTGTTGTACTTTATATATTGAAAAAAGGTTAATGTTAGCCTTTTGTTTGTTATTATAATGATACATGTGAACACTAGGTTATTATAACAAGGATTTAATCTCAGTAAACACACATTCCTTTCATAATTAGGATATCAATGGTGACTCACCACATGTACTTTACACCTAGTATTCTTTAGTAAGAAGTGTATCAATCATCCCAATTTCAATTTGTTTGGCTTTTCTTAAATGTCACTATTCACTACAAGCTATTATATGCATCCATGATATTAGTTTAACAACCTATATGTTTAAGCATAATTAAATTATGGACTAAACATCTTTTCATGTTTAAAGCAATATTATAACCTTAATATTTACTTGCATTTAATTATTTATAATATTAATCTCATTCCAAGTAGAAAAGTGTTTATAGCAATAAAGCATTTCATGTTTGGGAGATATTAGGATTACAAGAAATTTATATACTATTGGGCTTAGTTGACTAGAGCCATGCCTTGGCTTCTTTATTCTTAGAATTGCAAATTTATTGGCTATATAGATCCATTTTGAATATGTTATAGTAATATACCTTGGCCTCTCTACTCTTAGAATTTTTTACAATTAATTTATAATAAAAGGCATATACATGATACTTTATCATCTAGTTTGACATCAAAGCTTTATCTTTATGTAGTGCATGTTAAACACTTTCTCTTGGTTGTCTAAAACTTATTATAGAAATTACTAGACTGGAGTTTTAGAAAACTCAATTTATGATAGTTTCATCTAGATATATTTAGTTCTTTTGCATTGAATATTAATTAATTTACTATATTAGCTTAACGTAAGAGTTCATATATATGAGTTTAGCATAATTGCTTAGCACCCTATTTAGCATTACTAAATTTATTAGTTTTCAAGTGACACTCAAACTATCATTGCCTTACCGTTCATTGACTTGCTAAATTGATGGAAAAGCTTGATCACTAATCATGTTTTAAGGTAAAAATTTAGTTGAATTAATCAAGTCCTTATGTTAGGAGACCATATGCATCTCTTTGCCATTTGTATAAGCTTTGCCACATTGCTGTGTTTTTGCTTTTAGGCTTGACATTGTTTCTATACAAACCACTTCTTTAACTTCTAGTAACTACTTATGACTTAGTAAAATAATGGTTATGTTCTATTTGACTGGCATTAGAATTTGATCTACTATACATCTATGCAAATGCTTTATACTATGTTAACAATGATGCATTTATAGAATGTGAAAATGGGAAATTTAAATGCTACTAAGAAGCTATCTAAACAATATGGCAGAGAAATATGTTATTTTCTAGACCTCTATAGTCATAGAGTTGTATCTATCATATAATTAACACATCATATTAATCAACATTAGTTCTATATTGTTACTATTATAATTAATGTATACCACCACCAGAATTAACATTAAGGCATAGGATAATTACATAAATCCATTGCCACCACTCAGATTAGAGGACCATTATCATAAGCATAGTTGTAAATCTAATAGGGTATGGTATGTAGGTTTAATTAATTTGTAAAGAGGCTTTTTCAAGTCTTTACAAATATAGCTGTAAATCTAATATAACTGTACCAATTGTCCTATGTCTCATGAGAATGCATTCTTGTAGTTGTAGCATTAGTGTCCATTCTATGGCTTTCATGACCAAACATCATCTAATCTTAATAGTTTTCAGTGATAGTTCACTTGTCGTAAGTTGTAAAATTGATTCAAATAGTAACATTCATCATATTTGTACTTCAATGCTTGTTACTAAAACAACTCAATCTAGATCAAATTTTTAGGAAAAATTGTGTTGTGACCAAAAGGTTGCTCCATTTTAGGAAAAATAGTGCCATGCCCATTGAAGGGCTCAAGGATCTACATTAAGCAATTCATCAATTTAAAATACTGAATTTTTCTTCTTATAATGCTTTCACATGTGGTTATTTTTGGTTCATTGATTCATAATGTTACATTGTAGTCATTGACATTACCAATTTTTATTTTGCCTTGCAAGTGGATGACATTGAAACAATAATGGTTAATAATGCATATGAATGTGGAACTTGAAGGATTGAGTTGTATATTTTAAAAAGTAGGAATAATATTTAGATTTAGTAACTTAAGTTTATTGGGTTGCATTATTGTATTTGTCAATTTGTGGTCACTAGTACAATATATAATTTAATTTTACCAAGTAAAATCATCTCCTTTTATTAACTAGAATGATTACATGATATATGTAGATGTTTGTGATTAAGTAGTGATAAAGAGTGATAATGAATTTTTAAATTAAAAAAATAACTTATTAGTGATGGCCAAAATGAGTCAAAACTAATGTTAAACTTTTTTCTACAACCACAAAGTGTGTCATAGAAAAAATGAGATGATTGAATTGGTTATATGTATATTTCAATAACAAAAAATGTTGGTAATTATTTAAGATTATTATTGATGATTATAGATTGTTCATTATACTTTTTGCCAACTCTATTTATTATGACTCTTTATAATGATCATTTAGTTGTTACTAAAATGTATTTTTAATAGTTACATTTACACTCGTCAATAGTCATAATCATCAATAATTGTCTATTAATTATACCAAAGAAAAGAAGTTGGTATTATTGAAACATGATTAGAGGTCTTTGCAATTTACAATAATAAATATTGTAAATGTATATGAAATATGCTATAGTTAAATGGGCTTGCATTAACTTTTAAGTAACTTTCAAGTTATAATCACAATATGTTATTAATGTTTTAACAGATAAGATTAGGTGAGCTATTCCTCATTATTATTTTTAATGTATAAAAAAATGTAAATTGGAATCACAATGGTTCATAAGTTAAATGAGTTGAATAATCTCAATATATTTAATACATGAGGTAAAATATTTGAATCATATATCCTTCATTTAAGGGTCTAACATAATGAACAAAAATTTTAATCAAACTACAAGCATCTCATAGGTTGAAGGTGGTATCATTCTTGCATGCATTAAACAACAAAAATATTAAAGTGCAATGTTTTCTTTTGGTAATTCAAAATTTTAGTTTATGATACTTTAAATTCCTAATTTTATTATTTTTGGTAATTAATATGTAAATCATATTTAGTATTTAAATTTTAGAAATGAGTATTCACTATATAATTTCATAATATAAATAAAATAGGAAAAAAAGAAAATAAAAGTAAAATATTTTGGCCAATAAAGATATTTTAAAATTATGGACAACTAAAGTAAATTAGTATATAAAAATATATTATTAATTAATGAAGTGAGGGCAGAGTATAATGTAATAAAAAATAATTGAGATTGGATAATTTTAATTGTGAAAAGTGACCATACTATAATAGAGTTTATTATAATTATAAATCTAGTTTAT
Organism: Sindora glabra; assembly: GCA_020226215.1. NCBI lineage: Eukaryota > Viridiplantae > Streptophyta > Magnoliopsida > Fabales > Fabaceae > Sindora > Sindora glabra. The sequence continues at coordinate 15,004,413 of CM035235.1, read as the reverse complement.
CTTACCTTTAAGTTTGTAAAATATGAAGGTGCAAATAAATATATGAGATTAAAAATAAAAAATTAAATGAAAATTTTTTTAGCAATAATAAGAATAATGACACTTGATAGTTTTTAGCTTTCAACTAGAGCTCTTTTATTAAATGCAAATAGAACATAGAACATAGATTATGAGTGTCTAAATAACTTGAGTGATATATATAGTGTGAATAGATAATCAATTTGTGATAGAATTCATTTAGAAAAATAAATAAATTATATAAGGCAATTCACAAACTCACTGTGAAAATGACTACAACAAATAAATACGAGTCTTATATAAATAAATGTATACTGATATCTCTAAAAATAACATTAAAATAATTAAAATAAAAGAAAAAAATCCAGACTTTTTATAAGTTAAAATGAAGATAATGAGGATGTATTAATATTTGGGTTTACATGTAAGATTAGGAGGATGAAAAAGAAACTATACTATTTAGCTGTTGGTATTTGGCAAATTGATATATTATAATATAAACATGTGATATCAAAAGTGATTAATAGGTAAATTTATTATCTCCAGTTAAGAATTAAAATTGATGAGATAATTTTGATTTGATAAATATGAAAAGATTGATATGTTTGGATATGAACTATAAAATTGTATGATAATGTCAAAGTTAGAAATAAGGTTGCTTAATAGGCCTCTAGCTTGCCCATAGGCTTGCCGGACTGGTCTACAGGCTTTTCACAGGCCAGGCTTATAAAAAATAGACCCATAAAAATGTGAGTCTGAACAGACTTAACTCGTAGGAATTGGATTTGCATTGCACGTAGGCCGACCTGGGGGCCAAGCACGTTTATAAGGCAAAGTCCACAAGTTTTGCAGATTTTTATACAAACCGAGCCAATCAAAATAGGCTTATATATAATGCAGGTCTCAGTGGACCAAGCCTAAATGGACCTAACCTATGTAGCTGACTAGTTAAGCACCCCTAGTTAGAAACCTTGATAGATTATTTACAAATTGTTAGTTAAGAAAGGCTCATTAGCAACCATATTATTACACTTATTTCCAAATAGCTTCAAGGATTCAATCACAATCATTTCATCAAGATTTTATTACAAAAAGATAAATAATAATAATTTAATTCCAAATTTGTATCATAAGGCATAACAACCAATAACAAAGATACATACATCCACCTTGTGAACAAAATCCACATACCTAAAATATCAAGAATGTAGTCAATCCAAATCAAAATCAAAATCAACAAGGAAATTGCCATAGAAACAATAGGCCACATAATCAAAATGATGGGGCCTCAAGAAACAATAGCAATAACTCGCCAAATAACAACCAACAAAACAAAATTGGGGAGCCATAACAAGAAATGATTTTTTAAACATTCTTTAAATTCTTAATAGGCTAAAATATTAAGGAAAAGCCTGCAGAAAACACCCATAGGAAATGGTTTGTGCGATATCATTAAAGGGATTTTATCATTGGGTGGGCCTTTATAGGAAATAATTTTTTAAAAATTCTTAAAATTTTTAAGGTGGCTAAAATATCATGGGAAAGTCTATAAAAAATATCTGCAGGAATGGTTTGTGCAATATTATTAGAGGGATTTAATTGGAAGCTACTTTAAGAAAATGGTTATGTTATGTTCCTTTAAATTCCAAAAGCCCACTTGTGACTAAAGGGAGACTTTAAGCATTTTCAACATTTTCCCTACATGCAACACCTTTCTTAACATAAGTTGACTCTTAATCTTCTATAAAATCAAGTATGGCAATTGAAGAACAAATCTTCGAAAGAAACAGAAGTTATCAAAACTAAACATTGTATATAATTTTAAATTACAATTACATATAAATTCACAACAACAACATACCATAATTTACTTTACATTATACGCATTTGCCTAGAATTAAAGTTAATGCAAAGCAACCATAATGTTTGACCGGACATAATACAAAAACATAACCACAAACACATTAAGATGAAGTAAAGGGATCTAGAACGACAACAATTATTATGCAAAACAACAAACCTCATCTCTAGTTTAACCTTTAGATCATTATCTTCTGGCTATTTTAAAAGGGGCACCCTGCTCTTCATTATCATCATCCAGGTTAGCCCTCTAAGGATTAACCTTCCTTGGTTCTTTGTATGCACCAGATGTATCAATTGAAATAGTGTCCTTATTTGACGTGGATGGGCCTTCCACTTCTTTGTCATTTGAATGACCATATATCATATATACTATAGTCTTCTTGACAATAAATCTTCGTCCAAAATTTACAATGACCTCCACCTCATCACCTGGTATCAAATTTGATACTATACCTCGCCATTGGCTTCCATCATCAGTGGTAGTTACTGAATCTTGCTTGTAAAGCTGAATGATACCTTTTGTATTATTTTGTATCAAAATACTGTAAGGAAATGGAGATGTCATGTTGTCTTGTAAATATGAGTAATCAATGAGGAGAATCATTCCTTCCAAGTTACAACCAACATGAGGCACTTCAAAACACACTCTGTGTCCTTCATTCTCAAAAGTGAAAGAGGAGTCACCAGATTGATCTACAATCCAATCCTACATAAGACACGAATCCAAAAGGTCATTGAACTTTTTGGTTTTTTTTCTTTTTGGTGCTACAAAAACATGGTATTATTAAATTAAAGCAACTACATATGAAAAATGAAAATGACATTATTAAATTAAAGCAATTATTTCTTGATTCATTCCATACAAAATACAACTATATATATTGTACACTCATATGCATCTAATTAGTAATATTTGAGTTTACCATTATATGAAAAAGAATATTAAAATTATCTGCTTAAAACTTCTAAAGAAGCCTATGAATTTTCTTCCTTCACAAATAACTTAATCATTAAGGTTAAGATAATTGTTAATAAAAATGTCATTTTTGTGAATTATTACTATATGCACTCATAAAAGAAAATGAAAAATTCCTTCAATTATGAACTTGTAAACAATGACAAAGAAAAGACTAGTGATCTTGATGGTGGCAAGGACATTAAGGTCCATTTATTTTATCTAACTAGTTTGCAATTATGATATAAAAATCTAGAAAGATGGTGAACCTATGTAACAAAAGAATATGTAAATGCATTATTCGTGACATAGGTTAAGAGATGGAGAATAAACCTGCAAAAAGCTCTGTTCTCCTACTTTAATTGACATAGAACTCATTGAATTTTCTGACCTTGAAATGCCAACTTCATTGTGAGAAACAACTAATGCCAAATCATTTTTGTTTGACGATACGGATGGACTCTGAGTTGTTTCTGATAACAAATAATTTGTGGCATTCAAATTATTCTCTATACCTAAGTACGTTGGAGAAGAAGTGCTCGCAAATGCTCGAGCAAGGGATCGAGCAGTATTTGATGATGGTGACATCCAAGACTGAATGAGAGAGGGAAACACATCATCTGGTGATCCTTCATAGCCACATAGAGATATAGATTTGAGACTTTTTTTCAATCTTAAAATTGAAAAAGGTATTTTTGCTATAGCAGTATTTTCTGCAGCTAGAGTTTCCAAGGATACCAATTGCTCAATATCCTCCTCCAACGTTTCAATTTTTGAATCAGAAAGAATGAGTTTTTTCAGAGATTTCAGCTTATAAAAACTTCTTGGGAGCTCTCTAAGGCCTTTGCAGTCCTTAAAATTTACCAAACGAAGTTTATTGAGATTTCCAATTGTTTCATGAATGTTAGACAAACTCGGACAATCCTTGAGTATTAGCCTTTCAAGATTTGGCATATATGAAAAGTCAGGGGTCATCTTTAAACAATGGGAATGACTGAGATTAAGAATTTTAAGCTTGGGCAGGACCTGCATAAAGAAAAAATAAATAAGAGAAGAAAATGAAAAATCACATAAATTGCAGGAATACATTAATCATCAATCTAGACAACTAAAATTCATTTACATACCTGGGGCTCATTACGGAAGAGTTTTAAGTTGCTACGTCTTAAGTCAATAGCAACCAAACTTTCCTTGCAAAAGTTTTGAGGTGGATATCTCTCAGCAAATTCAAGCCAGCAAATCCATCTCAAGTCTTCCAGAAGACCATCATACTTTCCAGTAAGTTCAACATGATTAAGTTGAAGCAACCTTAGACTCTTCATTTGCTTAAATGCTTCGGTACGCAAAAAAATCCTATCACTTTCTGGTGGTCTTAATGCCAATCCCTTGACACGCATAGTTCCCTATAGATAAACAAAAAATAACGGTTGCAGCTTGGTAAGAAAACATCCTAACTCACGAAAATAACATTTCTTAACAATCAAAAAAGAAAAGAGAAGTTTTTGTTTATAATCAGAAACTAAATTAAGAGAGTATCTAATTCGTTGATTTTCATATTAAGTGCGATCTTACTATATTTCTGCTTAGCACATCAAATGCCTCCTCATGAGACCATAATCGGCATCGCTCCCCAAGCATCTCTGGTGATTTTTCACGAATGATTTCCCTTCCCATGTCTCGTAGCAGATCATGCATTTCAAGCTTGTTATTCCAGTTATTAACTTTTACAAGGCTACACTCAATGAGAACTGTTATTCCAATTCCAGCGTGCAATCCACATCCATTTAATATTGTTGTAGCATAATTTTTGTTCTTGCCGATGAAAAAACAACATATGTCAAGGAATATATCCTTCTCCATTTGATCATTCAAACCATCGAAACTTATTTTTAGCTTATCATACACACTGCCAGGGGGAATCCTTTGTAATTTTGATAACACACCTTCCCACTCTTGTATTGACTTCTTATTAAATAAAAAAGAGCCAAGGACTTCAAGAGCTAATGGCAGTCCTCCACAATAGGCAACTATGTTAGTTGAAAGTTCAGTGAAATCTCCAATAGGACTTGGTAGCCTAAAAGCGCGCCAACTAAAAAGCTCAAGAGATTTACTGTTCTCCATTTCACTCATTTCGAGTACATAATCTGCTTCCAGATAATCAAGGAGAGCCTTATCTCTTGTCGTAATGATTATTATGCTAGATGCAGCAAACCAATCTCGATTTCCACACAAGGCCTTTAGTTGGTCTTCTTCGGTCACATCGTCAAGTAAGACAAGCACCTTGATGTGTCGTAGTCTCCTCTTAATTATATTTTTGCCCATGTCGGTCGAGTGGATCTTCAGGTGTGTTTCTCCGAATATATCAAATATAAGTTGTTCTTGTAAATCTTGCCCCTTACGGTATGTCCAAGCTTCCCTGATATTTGGAATGAAACTTATCCCATCAAAATTCCAGCAAAGAGCATTGAAGATGGCTTTGGCAATGGTAGTTTTGCCAATTCCCCCCATTCCCCAAACTCCTAGTATGAGAACATCATTTGATCTGGTATGGCCTCGTAAATCAGACATAATTTCCTGTACACGAAGTCGTATTCCCACAGGATAATCAGCAATAAACAAGCTTCTGTTGTCTATTTTGCGTGAAATATTCCTGACAATTTCTTCAATGCATTGCACTTCGTCCTTGCAAATAATAAGAAATAACAATCAGACAACACGAGTATCTATCATATAAGCATGACTAGAATTTATAAGTAATCAATAGAATAAAAACTACCATTTCAAAGTCAGAAAGAATCTCCAGTTTTATTTGTGTGAGCATTCGTTAGAATAATCTTGGCTACTACCTAACCAAAATCTTAAAATAATATGCATATGTCAAGGCATATATCCATTTCCAGTCTTTTAAAAAGAATGTCAGCTTACGACATATAGACTTAAACTTGTCACAGGCGGACCGCAAATCAATCAAAACTAATTCACCATTTTGCAGTCACAAGGCAAATTTGAGCAAGATGTGACATTGAAAATAAAAATTAAGCCTATATATGTGTCCGTAGATAATACTGGGGTTAAGATGCCACCTATTATGCTTATACTATTGAATCCGGGAAAATAATACGGAAGAGAGGTGGAGCATAATATTATCCAAATTCATTCAAGATTAAAACCGTGAGGGAAAGCTGTTAAATTTATTGGTTTGACCAAAGAAAATAAATTTAGATTACCACCTGGAAATTCGTAACAACATATCCACCAGAATTCCCAGCTTGAATGAGCGCCTCCCTACACCTTTGCTGAATTTCTTGAGTCGCTGAGATTCTCCCCATGAGATCTACAAATGTTTTTCCAAATGCACCCGTCTGCTTCCGCACCTGGGAAGGATCCACATGATAGAATACTGGGACAACCCTGTGATTCATAGTGTTGCGAAACTCCGCGATTTTCACTAGTTCATTCAAACACCACACTGAATTAGCATAATTTTCTGAAAATATAACCAGAGAGAATCTAGAGAGTTCTATTGCTTTGAACAGTGATTCCGAGATTTCTCCGCCCCTTTCAAGCCTATCGTCCATGAAAGTTTGGATTCCAGCTCTTGACAGCGCGGCATACAGGTGGGAAGTGAAGCCCTTGCGAGTATCTTCCCCTCTGAAACTCAAGAACACATCGTGGATCTTTTCCACTTTGCGTATAGCCATTGATGGGATGGCAAGAAAGAGTAATTGCGAAAGGTGGGTTTCCGATAGAGAAAGAAGAGAGAGAGTTAAGGCAAAGAGGGCGATGAGGAATGAGCCGGTCGCTTCTTTTTATCGGCTTTAATGAAACGCAATAGCAATGGTTGAGTTCACTTCCAAGTCAATATAATAATTGATATAATTCAAGTCTAATTATCTTACTCTGTTGAAACGCGATTATTTTAGCATCACGGTTAGAGGTACATATGGGAAGGGCGACGTGACTCGAAAAAATAGATTATTTAAATTTTTTTTTAATTTGATAGATTTGACGGAATTTTATTTTATGGTCCAATTAATAATTGAGTCGAACTCGGGTCAAGACAAGAAAGTCTGATAAAAGTATACAATGTGGCCTATGGAGCTTTTTTATTTTGATTCAACCCGATTATAATAATTTATTTTTAATAATATAATTATATCTAATTATTTTTAATATAAAAAATATTAATTTAACATATTAAATATTTTATATATTTAAATATCATATTATCTCTTTAAATATATATATATATTATTTGAAAATTTTATTTTTTATTAAAAATAAAAAAAATTATATTTTTCGGGCCGGCTTTTGAGCTTTTTAACTTAAAATTCGAGCCGGACCGGATCGGGCCAAATTTTTTTAAAATTTAATCGGACTGAGCCGAATTCAGACCTTTAATTTTATATGATTTGATCCAGTGGTCCAGCCTGGCCCGGCTCGGCCCATATTCACCTTTAATCATGGTCTCCTGCGACGTTGTACAAACCATTAACCCATGTGATTTTTCGTATGCATTGAGTTTATTTATATATTATTCATCTAATAATTTATTTTGAACTTTATATTTTTTAAATAAAAAATACTTAATTCAATAATTCATACATCAATAAAATTATTTTACTCTTACATCCAATTTTGCTCCATCTATAATAATATTAGCCTTGCATGTAATAACCAAGATATCTATCTCATACTAACTTTATCAAATGTAGTTTGTCTGATAATCCAATTTGAAAATACAACTCCCTAGCATATCCAGTTATAATTAGAATTATTTAAAAAAAAAAATTAATGACAATTTGACCACACAAACTTATGGCTAAAATTTTAAAAATTTCAATTTCATAATATCTTTTTTAAAACGTCTTAATTTTTCCACGTAAAGGAAAAAAAAAATTCTCCCACGCGCCACTCGTGGAGCCAAAACCAACGGCCCCCGATTACCAAAAGGAAAAACCGAACCATGCTCGATTGTCCAAAGGAAACTTCCGGATATCAATAAGAAAAAAAATAAAAAATTTATGACATATTATGAATATAGTAATATATTAATATATTACTAAATCACAATATTAATATGTTATTAAATAACATGCAAGAAGATCATACTTCAAAAAAGATTGCTGCTAAATATTTTTCTCATAAAAAGAGTGTTTTAGATCTTTTGACCAATAATAAGAGGGTAACATGTTGACCCACTTAGTGGCCATTGATTTTTTTTTTGGTATGAACAATAAGAATTGTTTGATAAATTTTAGGTGGGGAACTCATAGAATACGCTATGGTTGCATACATTTTAAATTATTATTCTTGATATATATGTTTATGTATGTATAAATTTATATAAATATTATTTTGAATTATCAAAAAATTTTGTTAAAATTTCATTTTATTTTTTTCAGTCTCTCAATTTTTCTCTTGTTTTTCATATAATCAAATAAAAAAATATGAAAATTTTTATTTTATATTTAATCTTTATGTCATGTTATATTTCAAAATTATTTACATTATACAATTCCAATTTGAAGCTATTTTTTTCACAAAATCAATTCCTTTTTTAATTTAAATTAATTTTTAAATATAATATAAAAATTTTAAGATCTACGGACATTTTAATCCTTCAGTATTTGAGTTGTATAGACCTACTATTGTCGTGAACCTTTCCCGTTTGCGTGTATCCATTGATGAGATGACAGGGAAAGAGTAATTAACAAAAGTGGGTTGAGAAAAATGAGAAGAGTAAAGGCAAAGACGTGAAAGAGTAATGAGGCGGCCACTTACTTTTAGGGTAAATCGCAATATTTAATTTATTATTTATAAATAATAAATAATATAATTATATGTTTCAAAATTTATAATTAATATTTTTTAATTTTAATTTTATTATAGTTATTCATTCTTTTATTTACTTATAATAAAATAATTAATAAAAACAAATAAATATATTTAATATTATTAAAGTAATTTTAATAATTCATTGTAATATTTTTATTTATTTCAATATTATAAAAAATAAATAATAGATAATTATAATAAAAATAATAATATAATATTAATAATAAAATTTTAAAAATATAATAATAATTATTTTTATAAATAAAGATTAATTATTACGTTCATTCTTTCTTTTTCACCGATAATGAAATGCAGTGGCAATGGCTGAGTTAACTTCCAAGTCATATATGATAATACGAGTCTATGTATCTTATTCTTGTGACCAGCTCCTACGTGTGACCAAACTATTGGCATATAATAAACTTGTTATCTGGATGTTACAGACGTTATCGATGGCAATTTGACTGGCAGTCCAATCTATAAGAATTGGCTTGCGCGGTTTACATTGCTTCAACCTACAAGGATTGGTTCAGGCGGTGGTTTCCGCGATGGTTGTTGAGGAGGTGGACCCACATAATTCTGCAGGCCTGATTGGTGCTGACTGCTGAGGACGATCAAAGTTTTTTTAAGTATAAAACATATTTTAAAAATGAAGTACAATATATTAATTTTTATAAAAGAATTAAAAATATAAATAATTATAAATTTAAAAATTATTTTTTAAAAATTTTAAAATTTTTATTAAAAGTTATAATATTAAGTTTCATTTTTAAATTATATTTTATATTTTAAATAATCCCATTCCAAAAAGAACAAGGAAGCACCCGGGAAATAGTTGGATAAGTGTGCGTGGATTGGTACATGACTTTTTTGTCGGGTGTTCATCACATCCTCTAATTGTGATGTAGACTGAAGTTGGCGAAACACGGTTACATGAAAGTAGGGAGCAATTGTTGACCTCCAGTGCTGTCTCTGGACATTCCGCATGATTACCCCGGATCGGTATGCATTTTCTTAGTGATTTCTTTGAAACGAATTAAAATGATATTTGATGTAATGCTATCTTTTAAAATTTTGGAGGGATTTTCATTCATCAATTATTTCAATGGACCGTTAGTTTAAATAGTTAAATTTTATTTATTCTTCACAATGCATCGATATAACTAATGCATCTTTATATTTACCGATATATGCGATTATAATTGCAAATTGTTTTTTCTTCAATAGCAACTTTGACCACGTAAAGTCTTTGTTAAAATTTAATTTTTAAAATAATCTAATTTGAAATTACTTCTGTAAAATATCTTAATTTTTTTCATAGAATGTCAAAAAAATTCTATCATGTTTTTTGTGATTATTAAAGTAATAAGGAGATGTTTGGTTTATACGAGAAATAAATTTTTATAAGAAATTAAACTTCTTAAAAAATAACTTTTTATGTAAATTTCTTAGAAAATCCTTAAAGTTATTTAATTAATATTAAAAAAGTGACACTTCTTGAAAAGTAATTTTCTATATTTTGTTTAATTCAACCTTGAATTCTTGAAAAATGTTAATAAAATAATTATTATATTCTTAATATTATTCTAATACATATTAAAAAATTTTAATTGTATTTAGTTTCTTTTTCTTTGAAATCATGTATCTAGCATCTTTTGCATTATAATTTTTATTATTTCGTAATTTTATATTTTACATAAAAATTAAATTAACTCAAAATTTTATACATTTCATCTAAAAATTAAATTAACATAATGTATAATTTATATTTTTTATCCTAAACTATATTATTTTAAAAATATTTATATTACACATCTATCTAAAATAATTTAAAATTAAAAAGCACTTAACAAATTAATTTTCAGTCATATATTGAAAAGTTTTATATTGGTTAAAACTTTTATTTTCGTTCCTATATATTTCATTAGTATTAAGTTGTAGATACAAAATTGAATCGAAACAAAGTTTTTGGCAAAAGTCTTTTTTTTTTTTTTTGCTAGCAATAAATAGAATCATAAAATTAAAACATTGTTTGAATGTTTTTGAGCATGTAGACACAACCAAGGAAGGAAATAATATCCGGTGATAGAAGAAGTATTTATAAAATGAAACTTTAGTAATTAAATATGAGGATGAAGTTGTTATTAATTAAAAATAATAAAGATAATATTGTATTTGTAATTATTAAATACATAGAAAGTAGAATTTATCAAAGAATAAAGTGGGTAAGCTAGTTCCTGTATTCTATGGGAAGTAAAAATTTCTGTCAAATCTTACTTCCTCTATTTTAACACATAATAACCAATTAAACAACTTAAGTTTTGTCTATTTTTTGAGAAGTTGTACTTCTTATAGAACTTCTATAAATCAAACAACTTCTAAATGTATGCAACATGACACATGCTATCTCTCTAAGACTTTGTTTCAATCCTAAATTTTTATAGGTAACTTGTTGCTATTTATCTTCTTCAATATTTTTAAATAATTTTTAAAATTTAAAATATTTTAAAAAATCAGAAGGATAGAATTGGATTGAGGAGTTATTTAGTTATATAAAAAGTAAATTTCTGTAAGAAGTTAAATTTCTCAGAAAGTAAATTCCCTTATAAACTTATTGAAAAGCATTTAAAGTTATTTGGTAATATTCAAGAAGTGATACTTCTTAGAAATTAACATGCTATATTTTATTTAATTCAACTTTGAACTTTTTAAGAAATGCTAACAAAATAATTATTATACACTTTATAATTATAATACAAAAAATTTAGAAATATTAATGAATTTCAATTATTTTTTTGAAGTGGTATGGCTTGTATCTTTTGTATCATAATTTTTTTAAACTTGTAATTTTTTATTTTTCATAACTGTAAAAAATTAAAATAGTTATTTAGTGAATCCATTTAGGTTATCATTTTTCTTAAAATTTTATAGACAAACACAAATGATAAATGAATAAGAAAAAATAAATAACTATTACCACAAAAAAACAAAAAAATTATAATATCAATCATTCTAAAAAATAATGTGAGGTGATTGAAATTTGTCTTTAACTTATCTTCATTAAAATTAAAAGAGTAATGTTGTCATTGATTAAAATTAGTAAAGGTATTTTTGTATTTGTTTTTAGAAAAGATATAGGAAGTTTAACTTATTAAGAGAAGAGCAAATAAACTACTTCCTATCCTATATTTTGTAGGAAGTAAAATTTTTTGAGAAGTCAAACTTTCTCAGAAGTTTTGCTTCTCCCATTTTGACATTTAGTGGTTAATCAAATGATCCACTAAGTGTTTACTTTCTAAAAAATTATATTTCTTACAAAAAAAAATATCAATCAAATGACTCTTGGAAAAGGCAGAGTTTAATATTTGTGAGGCTTATATTTTTTTTCTCACAATGATAGTTTATTTTCAATGTAAATTTTTGCTTGATTAATTTGATGACTTATAAAACTTGTTTCATATATGTATTTTTTAAATTTGAAATAATTTAAAGAAAATGAATATGTGAAAAAACATGCGGATTGTAGAACTCCTTACATTTTTTTAGCATAACAATCTCCAACTGTTTACTAAAAATAGTTCTAAATTTAAAAATAATAAAGAAAAAAGTGATAACTAGTTGCTTATGAAAAAAGAATTATGATTGAAATATTACTTTTAGATTTCAAAATGACCGAATCTGAATGCTAGCCTAACCTAATTTAAAGTACACAAGATTCCCACATTTGAAGGAGTTTGAGGACACCGCGGAATGTTTTTCACATTTTTTAGAATGTTACATTCCCATATTTAGTTTAAAATTTTGAAAAATTTATTTTGAAATATAATACTCTCAGGAATATTTTAAAGCCTAACTTTTCTCTCAAGTATTTTGATGAGGGAGGCGGGTATTTTAAATTCTCATCTCATAAGAACGTTGATGCTAAAGTAAAAAGATAATTTTACTTCTATTCTTTTATGCCCTAATTTATTCTAATTTTTTATTTTTATTTTTTATTTTAACTTATATTTCTCATTTTCAATTTTTTTATAATAACAAGTACAATTACACTAAATAAGTAAAAAAAAATAATTTCTATATTTGAATTGTAATTTAGTTTGAAAATTTTTTATTTTCATCTTTCACTTTTAATTTATATTTTTATTTTTAATTTTTCATGATAATAAGGATAATTATACTAAATAAGTAAAAAATAAATAAGTAATTTCTAAATTTCAATCCAATTAATTTATATAAAAAAGAATTGAATTTAAATTTAAGTAATATTTTTATGTTTAATATAAATAGAAGGTCCAAACAAGTTTTATAAATCAAATGAATTCTCCATAATTTTATTAAATGTCGTTTGAAATCAAAATAATTTTTAAACAATTGTTCACATAAATAAAGTTAAAATAGTACTTTTTTAATATTTGATTATTTTGTGTTAAATTTTGAATTTTTACTTTAATATTTTCACTGATATCTAATCTATGATGTAATAAAATGATGACAGTTATGATTATGGTGGAGTGATTCACTCACGATTCTATCATATTAATACTAATTTCAATGGTCACAAATATATTTGCAAGAGGTTACAAAAACCATTCCAGTAACATGAACTTCTATCATACATGTGACTGTTTCATGTGGGCATGTTCTTTCTGTTTAATGTGGGATTAATATATCTATTTTTTATTGTAAAAACTAATTTTTATAAAGTATAATTAGAAAATATTAAAATAAAAAAATATTTTTTATTTAATATTAAATATAATAAATTTAAAAAAATGATTTTTTTAATTTTTTTTAATTTTTAAATTTTTAGATATTATTTTTTAATCATCAATATAAATAATATATCATCCCTTTATAAATATATATAAATAATATTTTTTATAAAAAATATTTATCGATAAAATAAATGAATTCTTAATTTCTTCTCTTATTTGAATGAAGAAAAAGGAGGAAAAATATTTAAAGATAAAATATGTGATTATTATATTTTAATTACTTGAAAACTTAAATTTTTTATTTTCTTTTCAATTTAAATTTAAAAGATATTATTTCTCTTCTTTCTCTTTTATTTTCTTTTCAAAGAAAACAAAAGCTTCTTGTCAACAATGGAGAAATTACTTATTTATTTTATATAATTAATTATATGAAAAATTTTAAATTTAAATTCTTAAAAATTTTAATATTTTATATATTAAATTATTTATTACATTTTAATCAAATAGAATTCAAATTATTAATTTATTAAGTTTTTAAAATTCTTTATTTATATATTTTTAATTAAATTTATAATTTATTACAATTTATAATAAAAAAATTGATAAGGATGCTTTTTGAAAAAATAAAAAGATTACTAAGAATATAAAATGTGAACCAAACGTAGAAATATAATATATCTAAGAATATGTAAAAATATTTTTAGGAAATATATATTGAATCAAATATAAAAATTTTACATTCTTAGAAATTACATACCTCAAAATTACATTCCTAAAAATATGTACTTTCTTGGAAATATAAGATTTTACATACCAAATACCCCTAATTATTTCTGGGAGGTCAACTAGAAGAAGCTTTGAATGTAAATTACATCGCTTAATAATTTTGGTTTTGGAAAATATAAAAATAAAATCCTTTTAATGTTACATAACCCCTCAAGTTTTAAAACCTACAAATATTCTTTTGAAATTTTTAAGAAAAGAAAAATCTTGGTACTTCAGTTTTTTTTTTTTTTTTAAAAAAAAGGCATGTAAACATAACTATTTTTGTCTAACCATTGACCCATGTGACTTCTTGTACGCATTGAGTTTATTCATGTATTATTCATCTAATAATTTATTTCAAATTTTATATTTTTTAAATAAAAATATTTATTTTAATAATTCATAATTCATCAATAAAATTAATTTATTTTTACATTTAATTTTACTCCATCCATAATGATATTAGCCTTAGGTATAATAACCAAGTTATCTGTCTCTTACTAAAGTTATCGAATACGATTTAACTAATAATTTAATTTAAAAATACAACTCCTTCACTTATATCTAGCTATAATTAGAATTATTTTTAGAATATTTTAATGACAATTTGACACTCCAATTTAATAATATCTTTTCAAAAATGTCTAATTTTTCCACATAACGGAAAAAAATGCTCCCACGCACCACTCTCTTGGAGCCGAAACGCAACCACCCACGATTACCAAAAGGAAAAACCTAAGCCCCCCAATTGTCCAAATGAAAATTCCCGATATCAATAAAAAAAATTTGTAATGTACCATTCATATGGTGATATATTTGTAAATTATTAAATCTCATAATTGATATGTTATTGAATGATAAGCAAGATCCGATTCGAATATTTTATATGACAATTATAATAATTTTTTATAAACTTATCAATGTAATTTATATGACAATAGTTTTGTTTTGGAGATTATTATAAAAGAATTATAATATTTTTTCACTTAATTTGTGTTTGGCATAATAAATAAATAAATTTATAATTTATTAATCTAATTAATAAATTATACATTAATTCTAAAATTATTTGGTACACTTAAAATTAATAATTTATAAGCTCTTATTTTATAAGATTATCAATGTAATTTATAGTTTATAAGCTAGTAATTTTTAAATTTTTTTATTTTCTTTTGATTAAATGATAATTTATATTCTAATTATATAAAAAATATTTAATATATATACTCATTAATGCAATGTAAATAAATAAAATAAATAAATAAATATGTGTTATCATGAAATATAATAAATTAAATTTTAATTTATTATATTATTATTTTTTATATTTTGATTATATTAATATGATTTAATTTTAAAATAAATAAAATTAATTGTTATATCTATATATATATATATATTAATATGTTATTTTATATTATTTTATTTTTTTATTAATTCATTAATTAATTTTATCAAAATTTTTAATAGAATTAATTAAATTTTAAACAATAAATTATAATTTTTTAACTATTAATTATTAATTAATTTACCGATTATCGATTATTTCATCAGAAACAGTGATGACGGAGTAGTCGATCGGCCTTTGGTCCGTTGAAACGAAACGCAATGACCGCGGCAAAGTTGATTGACCCCAAGTCAAAAAGATAGTACTAGTCGAATTATTTTAATTTATTGTGGTGTCCAGCTACACAATTTAACAATTAAGATTCCAATCTCCAATAAAGTCACAGGTCAAAAGTTGAATGACCCCAAGTCAAAAGGCTGGTGCTCGTTTAATTATAAAGTCATGCAAGCAGGAGACTATTGCCATATACAAATACGTAAAGTTATATAGACTTTAGTTACATGTCTCTTGGCACTAACTTACGAATGATAATTGAAATTGAAATTGAAATTGAAATATTATTTAGAGGATAAAAAGCTAAAATTATTTTATTTTATCTTTCGAGATGCTTCCCCATCTTCTTTTTCTCTCGTTTCTTTCCGATATGAGATTAAGCTACAGAATTAGGGCAAAGTCCATATAAATAAGCTTCCTAAATACCACATCAGCCAACTTCATTATAGTACATTTGATATGATAAAATATACTAAAAATGAGAAAGTAAACGAACAAAAAATTTAGAAAAATTATAATATGTTACTGATATAATTGTGTATTAATTTATTATTAAATCTGATTGCATGTTAAATTTATTTTTGTCTTAAATTAAATTTAATGTGTTATATGATAACATATCAATAATTAAATTTAGTATCTACCAATACACTACTATTATGTCAATGGAATATTATAACCATCTCCAAATTTTTACTATATACTAAGAATGAGAAAGAAAACGAATAAAATATTTATTTGATAGAATGAAAATGATCATTTTGTCAAAAGAAAATAAAATCTTCATTTTATAATAAACTAATAGAATGCCATTCCATCAATTATGATAATTCTTTTACATGCATATCCTTCACTTTTTTTCACATATTTTAACATTATTTTTATTAATAAATAATAAAATAATATTATTTTTAATATTTTATTGTAATTTTTTATAATTATATTTTCATTAATAAAATTTAAAATCAAATATTTTTATATTCTTTATATAAAAAAATTTAGTAAAATAAAATTTTCTTACATTTTTCAAAAAATTTATTAATTATAACTATGATAATAAAATTTAAAATATGATAATTTCTATTATGATGATATCATATATTTGTATTATGTTACATTATTTCATAAAATATTTATTATTTTTTTATCATAAGGATATTATTATCATTAACTATTTATATTCCCATTTCTATATTATTTTGATGTGTCAAATATAAAAATAAAATGAAATATTCATTTCTTTTCTAACCATATCAAATATAATTATAAAATATTAATGATTCTATTTCATTTCTCATTCTCATTCTCATTTCCATTCTATTCTGCTCTATTTGCTATTATTATGGAGTGAATTAGAATACAAATGAGTCAAACTACTAGCAACCAACTCAAGTGGGATATATAAAAATGCTCAATTTGAGTTCGACTTTAAACAAATCAAATATAAAAATGTTCAATTTGAGTTCGACTTTAAACAAGTCAAATATAAATAAGCTAAACTCAATTAATATATCAACTAAGTTTAAATTTTATATTACTCGATTTAAAATATTCACAAACTTAAATAAGTCAAATAATAAAAAAATATTTTATTTTATATTATATATAAGTAATATAATACATATAAAAAATTCAATCACATTTATAATTGTTGTGATAGTACGAAAAAATATGATATTTTAATTAAAGTAATTAACTTTTTAGTCTATGTTATTTTTTTGTTAAGTGTATTTATTGGTATTATGGGATTATTATGCAACTATTTTTTTTATAGATTTGATGATTATAAAAAACTATATTAATAAATAAAATGAGATAAAAAATTGGACATCCTATTTATTTGTGAATGATAAAATTTTATGTGCTTAAATTTAGATGAAAAAATAACAAATTATTTGAACAAGGATACGTAAATTTATTTAGGTTCATATTAATTAGAAATTCAAAATCATTTAAATATTTCAAATTGGATAGCAAATTTGAATCTAATAATATATAATTTAAATAAATTTGTATAAACTAATTTAGACTCCTATTCAAACTAAATTTGAATTTGAATTTGAATTATTCAACATAATAAAATTTAATTCAAATTCAAATTTATTTAATTTTTATAAATTTAAATTTAAATATATAAATATTAGCTTGATTCCTTCCCCCAAAGAGGAAGCAATGCTCTCAATACAAAAAATATTAGGCTTACTAGTCCCGGAACTTACGACATCCAAAGCTTCTTCCGCTCAAAGCAAAAATTTGTGTCCCCCAAAAGAGGAATCTCCGCTTGCTTGGAGCTTATCTATCATTCAGTAAGATTTTTCGTTAACTTACAGGGCATTTTATATTCTTTTTCAATATTTTATATTGAAAAATAAATCATGACTAAGGGTATGTTTAAATGTATTATTGTAGCACCTGATCGATTCAAGGTTAATATTAAATTTTATTTATTTAATATATTTGAATGAAATATTATATTAAACAAAATTTACTAAATTAATTCAACAATATTTAGTTATTGAACATATTCAACAATTATTCCTACTTTAATGAGATTTTATTGAAAAATAAATTTAATATTATCTATTTTTTGTTAATAATTATATGCATATATTATTAAACACATCTAAATTTAAAGGGTTAAAAATTTTGTATTTAACTGAATGAATTTTTTAAGAAAGGAATGGTTGGGAAAGGAAAGTTGACAAAATTGTAAAATAATGGACTAAACATATTTTAATATATAATTGAATTAATTCAATGTCATTAATATAATAATAATGCCTAAAGTTTGTGTTATATTAAAATTCTAAAGTGTGTGCATATACCCTATTCTATATTAATTGTGATGGGCCAATTAATCCTAGTTGGGTTAGGGTTAGGATCCCTATCCACCTCCTTATAAGGTGAGCTGCAGTCTCCCATCAAATTGCAGTTTGTAATTCCAAATATTCTCTCTGAGACTCACCTGAGAAAGAGTGGGCAGTGATTCAACCAATTCTACAATCAGATATTATGGATGCAGCAGGAGGGTCAGGTAATTCGAAAACTCTTTATTTTATTTGTGCAATTATTGTACTCTTCTTTATGGATTTATGGTTGTATGAATATTAAATTATTTTGTGAATCCTAAAAATTTTCTCACAATTGGTATCAGAGCCAAAAATCCATATTGATGAGTTGAATTGTACAAATTATATTTTAATATTTTATTATATCTAATATGAATTCCTTATATGCTCCGGCCATAATACATCAAAATAAAATTATGGCGATATTATTCTAAATTTATTATTTGTTATTTTTTTTTAAATCAGAATGTTGTTCATTTAATTTGAAGTTAAATTTTAGCAATAATTTCAAAATTCGTTTCGGCGATATGAACAAACCTATTAAATTTTTACAATTTACTGCTTTTGAAAATTTTGACAATACGGACAAACTTTTTGGGTTTTACCTTTTGGTGATTTGATTTAAAGGTTTAACGTTCTGGTAAAACATGTGGCTTTTAACATACAGTTATCAGATCTTCAGTCTGACGATTTCCCAACTAATATATATGCATATATATATTGGTTTGTGGTTCTATATGTAAGTTTAGCATCTTGTCATGCTTTGATGTTTAGCGTTTTGGTGTTTATATAATGTTATATATATATAAATAAATGTTTAACGTTGAAACTCGTTTATATAATATAATATTATATTATATATTTGTGCGTTTGACCTTCTGTATACCTTGTTTGGTTGGTTTTTTATTTTATATTTGTTTTGTCATTTTCTATGTATTCTATAATTTTAATTTTTGCAGTATTAATTTAATTGAATTTTGGCTCAAAATTTTTTACTATATAATCTTTGTGTAATAATCTATTGTGTGAAATTTTTCTGGATGAAATATATATGTATGCATATTTTCTCAATTTTTGTCATTAATATGCAATTAATTTTAATACAGAGATTATAATTGCTCATATTATGCCTTTTTAATTTTATGTAATTAAACTCACCTATCGTGGGTTAGTTGCATAAAATTCTTGTAATGTTTTATTTGATATATATATTATGTAATATTATTGATATGATGATTTAATAATTAAAATTAGGAGAGTACTATATTAATGAAAATTGTACCCTATCGGTATAATTCTATTAATATAGTTTGTAGGTGATAATATGAGTGCTAGGATTATATGTTAATTTTCTAAAATTTTAAATACCCTATCGGTGTTAGGTTTTAGGACTTTAGCATATAGTTCTTGTATTATGTTATAATACTTATACCCTATCGGTACTAAGTATCATACCATTATACTGTAAATAGTTGCATATTTTGAGAGGAAAATTTTAAGCATGATTATTGTTCAAACATGCAATGTTGTTAATTTGTGATTAATTTCATAAATTTTAATAATTTTCCTTAGCTTCTGTTCCTATGCAACTGACTTCTGTGAAAACTTTAAATGGGACTAATCATGAGGACTGGGTGGAATCCTTGAAACTGTATCTGGCAGTCTCTAACCTTGATCTAGCTTTACGTGAAGAGGAACCAGAGATCAATGAGGAGTCAACTCCTGCTCAAAGAGCTCATCATGAAAAATAGACTCATTCCAATAGAGTTTGTTTGATGTTGATAAAGTACACTATGGATAAGACCATTAGGCAAAGTATTCCTGATAGTCAGAAGGCAAAAATGTTCCTGAATTCAATGGCTGAAAAATATGTTAAGTTTGATAAAACTGAAAAAGGGCATTTTCTGTCCTTATTGGAGAAGACTGTGTATGATGGAGTGAGTGGTGTTCGGGAGCATATAATGAAATTAGTGCATTATTATAGTCGATTGAAGAGCATGAATGTTGATCTGGGAGATAGTTATTTGATCTGGCGAGCCCTGGAGTCGCTTCCTCCTCAATTTGATGTGTTAAAAACATCTTACAACACTCAGAAGGGAGAATGGACTATTAATGAAATTATTTCTATAGTGACTCAAGCAGAAGAGGATATGAAGAAGACAAAGATGCAAGTGGCAAACTTCGTCTCTCATGGTTCGAGTTCTGGACAAGTAAATGGGCCCTTCCAGAAGGATAATAAGGGGAAATCACATCATGAAAGAAAGAAGAATGATATGAGGGAGCAACATCATAAACCTAAGAAAACCATGTTCAAAGGAAATTGTAAATTTTGCAAGAAGTATGGGCACAAAAGGGTAGACTGCTTCAAATTTAAGAAGTGGCTTGAAAAGAAGAAGAAAGGTAACCTTTTAGCTCTAGTTTGTTTTGAATCTAATAGTGTTGAAGTTCCTTTTAACACTTGGTGGCTGGATACTGGTGCCACTATCCATGTCACTAATTGCTTGCAGGCGCTGAGAAATCTGAGGAGGCCAAGTGAGGGTGAAACAGCTTTGAGATTAGGAAATGGAGACAAAGTACAAGTTCAACACATAGGAGATGTTTCTTTACATCTGTCTACTGGTCATATTTTAGAATTGAAAAACGTTGTTTTCGTACCTTCCATGAGAAGGAATTTGATTTCTATTACTTGTTTAGACCAAGATGGATATTCATGTTTATTTGGAAATAATAATTTTAAAATATATTACGACTCCTGTGTTGTTGGAACTGGTACTTTGAATAGTGGCTTATATAAAATTGATTTAGATAATACTTTTGAAAATTCCATCAACTCAGTTGTTGGAAATAAAAGACCAAGATTAAATGAAACTTCTTCAATACTTTGGCATAGAAGATTAAGCCACATCTCCAAAGAAAGAATGGAATGATTGATAAAAGAAGGAGTTTTACCTAATCTTGACTTCTCAGATTTTAGCGTTTGTATAGACTGCATCAAAGGAAAATTAACAGCTAGAGCTAGAAAAGGGAAGAGGTCCAGGAAAGAGAATATTTTGGAGTTAATCCATACTGATGTGTGTGGACCCATCTCACCCAGTGCAATGGGAGACTTTAAGTATTTTATCACCTTTACTGATGATTATTCAAGATTTGGATGGGTAGAACTTCTTTCTGAAAAATCTGAAGCATTAGAAGCCTTCAAAAGGTTCAAGGTTGCAATTGAATTGAAATTGGGAAAGAAAATAAAATGTGTACACTCAGACAGAGGTGGTGAATTTTATGGCAAATATGATGAAATTGGAAGAAACCCTGGTCCTTTTGCAAAATATTTGCAAGAGTGTGGAATAGAAGCCAGTTATAATATGCCTGGCACACCAGAGCAGAATGGAATCGCAGAGTGGAGGAATAGAACACTCATGGAGATGGTACGATGTATGATGACTCACTGCACTTTACCAGAATTTTTATAGGGTGATGCCTTAAGAACAGCTGCGTATGTGTTGAATCAAGTTCCAAGCAAATCTGTACCAAAGACCCCATATGAGCTAATATATGGTAAGAAACCTAGCCTGAAACATTTTCATGTTTGGGGATGTAAAGCTGAAATTAGACCTTATAACCCACATACTAAGAAGCTTGAAGCAAGAACAATTAGTGGGTATTTATTGGCTATTGTAATGGTTCAAGAGGAAGTAGATTTTATTGCCCATCTCATCCATTGAGAGTTGTTGAATCTGATCGTGCTGTTTACTTCGAGGATGAATTAGACAGTGGGAGAAAATCACTTCAGATCTCCCTAGGAGAAGAACAAAGCAACGTTTCCCAAATACCTGATAAACATAGTGTTGTTCCTCTGATAGTGCCTTCTGAAGAATCATCTTATACAGAACCATAAATTGATCCAATCTAACCCATAATTGAACCGATCTAATTAGTGAATGAACCAAATGAAGAAATTGAGGAAGTTCCCCTGAGAAGATCACAAAGAACCCGGCGTCAAGCAATTTCAAATGATTATGTTGTTTATTTACAAGAACATGAGTTTAATGTGAATGACAATTCTGATCCTATTAACTTTTCAGAAGCTATTTCGAGTCCTAATTCCTCAGAATGGATTCATGCCATGGAGGATGAAGTAAATTCAATGTACAAGAATAATGTATGGGATTTGGTAGAACTACCTGAAGGATGTAAAACAGTTAGTTGCAAGTGGATTTTTAAAACCAAATGGACTGCTAAAGGTGAAATTGAAAGATATAAAGCCAGATTAGTAGCTAAAGGTTACACACAAAAGGAAGGAATTGATTATAAGGAGACTTTCTCACCAGTCTCGACCAAAGACTCATTTCGAGTTATAATGGCTTTGGTAGCCCATCTTGATCTCGAGCTACATCAAATAGATGTGAAGACTGCATTCCTTAATGGTAACTTGTTAGAGATAGTTTATATGAAACAACCAGATGGTTTCCAAGAGAATGGAAAAGAGCACTTAGTGTGTAAGTTAAATAAGTCGATATATGGCCTGAAACAAGCATCCAGGCAATGGTATCTCAAATTTCATGAGATTGTGTCCTCTCTTGGATTTAAGGAGAATGAAGTGGATCAGTGCATCTATTATATGATAAGCGTGAGCAATTTTATGATCCTGGTGTTATATGTTGACGACATTCTCCTTGCGAGTAATGATATAAATTTTTTGAATGAGACAAAATTAGCACTGTCACAGAATTTTGATATGAAGGATCTTGGAAATGCATCTTTTGTGCTTGACATAGAGATCCATCGTGACAGATCCTGGGGTTTGCTTGGTTTGTCTCAAAGCGCGTATATAGACAAAGTGCTTAAAAGATTTAACATGGCTTCATGCTCGCATAGTGCTACGCCCATTCAAAAGGATGAAATATTTTTCAAAGCCCAGTGTCCTCAAAATGATGATGAGAAATCTAAAATGAGTATAGTCCCATATGCTTCCGCTGTTGGTAGCTTGATGTATGCCCAGGTATGTACACGCCCAGGTATTGCTTTTGCAATTAGTGTGCTTGGGAGGTACCTAAGTAATCCTGGTCAAAGACACTGGATAGCAGCTAAGAAAGTTATGAGGTACCTATAGGGTACAAAGAATTATATGTTGACCTATAGAAGATCCAATGATCTGATTTGTACAGGCTATTCAGATTCTGACTTTGCTGGCTGTCCAGATGATAAGAAATTAACATCTGGATATATCTTTATACTTGCAGGAGGAGCTGTATCGTGGAAAAGTGTCAAACAATCTTTAACAGCAACCTCCACTATGGAAGCAGAGTATGTCGCTTGTTATGAAGCCACTCGAGAGGCTATATGGTTAAGAAATTTTATCTCTGAATTCTGCTTAGTTGAAAGCATTTCAAAACCCTTAATCATTTATTGCGACAATACTGCTGCTGTTAGTTTCTCTCAAAACAATAAAAGCTCTACTCGTACAAAGCACTTTGATGTGAAATTTCAATTTGTGAGAGAGAAGATACGTGAGCATCTTACTCATATTGAGCATATTTCGACAAATTGTATGCTTGCAGACCCATTAACTAAAGGCCTAGCTGTAGGAATATTTAAAAGACATGTACTGAATATAGGCCTTATTGATTCTTTTGATGTTTTGGGTTAGTGGGAGTATTTATGAAACTAAAATTTTGTTAATCTCGAGATTTTATAATATTGCCATTGTGGCAGTATAAGGAGACATTAAGACCTCGTCTCAAACTGTTGTAAAGTATCTTGGGCGGATGCATGGATCATTTTGTATATTTCGATTATGCACACATTTTATATTGTTTGGTCTTTTGGAATGGGTATTTCATATATGTATATCTTTTCAACCCTATCGGATGATCAGGTATGCATTTAATGAAATCTCATATTTGACCTATGGTTGTAATGGTATGAATTGTATTAATGACATTGTTTAAAAGTGGCCACATATTGTAATTTAAATTATATATTAAAATGTGTTTGTCTAAGTGGGAGATTGTAAAATAATGGACTAAACATATTTTAATATATAATTGAATTAATTCAATGTCATTAATATAATAATAATGCCTAAAGTTTGTGTTATATTAAAATTCTAAAGTGTGTGCATATACCCTATTCTAGATTAATTGTGATGGGCCAATTAATCCTAGTTGGGTTAAGGTTAGGATCCCTATCCACCTCCTTATAAGGTGAGCTGCAGTCTCCCATCAAATTGCAGTTTGTAATTCCAAATATTCTCTCTGAGACTCACCTGAGGAAGAGTGGGCAGTGATCCAACCAATTCTACAATCAGATATTATGGATGCAGCAGGAGGGTCAGGTAATTCGAAAACTCTTTATTTTATTTGTGCAATTATTGTACTCTTCTTTATGGATTTATGGTTGTATGAATATTAAATTATTTTGTGAATCCTAAAAATTTTCTCACAAAAATTTCACAAAATTGTAGGGAAAGTAAG
Organism: Sindora glabra; assembly: GCA_020226215.1. NCBI lineage: Eukaryota > Viridiplantae > Streptophyta > Magnoliopsida > Fabales > Fabaceae > Sindora > Sindora glabra. Next base: position 14,979,319 of record CM035235.1, on the reverse strand, counting down.
TATAATTTTCTCTAAAATTGATTATTATTAATTTGTATAGCTTTGCTAGTCACCATCAGTATAAGTTAACAATAAGTACTCCCTCTTTTTATCTATCATTTTGGGAAAAAAATAATTTTTATCTATTATTTTAGAAATTTATTAAAATATTAGTTTTTTCAATTTTATCCTTTTTATAATAAAAGAGAGTAGGCGAGAGATGATAAAAGAGAAATAAATATATAGAGAAATAAAAGATAATTTTAAAAAGTAAAAATAATTTTTATGTAATTAATGTTATTAATATATTTTTTAGTCTTTGTATAATAATGTTAAATGATAGATAAAAATGGAGGAAATATATTGTTACATTGATTTTTTTTTTAAAATGAGAATATCACAGACGTTAATTTGTAAGTGGCATGAAATTCACGATGGGACCCAATTTTCTGTTTAGTTACGATATTGTGTCTTGAGTTTTTATGGAACCTTCCTATTGTTTTAGCAAAAAAGTTACTTCCTCGTGTTTAAAAAAAATTGGAAATCAACGTTAACATAGTAATATTATTATGAGAAAAATAATTACACTTGCCTTATCTTTAGATTGAAAATCTACATTGAACTTCTAGTTGTAAAACACGTTATATATAAATTAATATTGAATTTTTATATTAGTTTTTGATTAAAATAGTGTTTGATCTCTTTGCTCAATATAGGGCGGAGCCAAACACTAATGACCGATTTGTTTCACATAAAAAATCAGTTTTTGCAAGATTTTGAATTTTTTAAAAAATAACTTTCTATGTAATTTTTTTCAGAAATTTTTAAAGTTATTTTATTGATAGTGAGAAACTAATACTTTTTAAAAAGTAATTTTCTACATTTTATTTAATTCAACTTTAAACTTCTTGAGAAGCAGTAACACAAATTATTATATATTTAATATTATTTTAATACATATTAATAGATTTTAATTATCTCTATTTTTTATAAAATATTTTTAATTTCTTTTTTATCATCATTTTTTAAATTATTAATTTCTTATTTTTTAATTTACTATAAAAATAAAATGGGTTTATATAAAAAATTAAGATATATATATCTTAGACTATCTAAATATAATTAAAATAAAATATAATTTAAATGAAAAAATATTTGTTAAACAATTAATTCTATCAAATTTATATAAATAGACAAAAAATATATAATTTTTTAATTTTATAATTAAATGTTAAAATAACAAATAATAAATATAAAATAATATTGTATATAATTAATAGTTGTATTGATCATTAACAAAATATATCTATTATAATTTTTAAACAGTAAAAATAAAATATTATAGTGATTATTAATTAAATCAAATAAGGATAATTTTATACTTTTATTTTTGAAAGACATGGGAATTTTTTTTTATTAAGGAAGGTATTCGTAAGTAACTTCTCATAATTTAAAGGAAGTAAAATTTTTTGAAAAACTTTAATCCCTGCATTTTAGCAATTAGTAACTAACTAAATAATTCAATTATTTTCTACTTTTCAAAAAATTCTATTTTCCATGTTATTTTCGCAAATCAATGGACCTTTAAGGAGGGCGTTAACTGACCCCACGAAACTTAGAAACATATTGTAATAAACTATATTATACAAAAATATGATGCCATTAAAAACATGTTTTTGACCCCTTTGTTTCAAAATCATTCAAGGGAAGAAGTTTGAGAAATTTTATTAGCTAAAATTATTAAAAAAAACTCAATGTTTAACATATATATATATATATATATATATATATATATATATATATATATATATATATATATGTTTATTTCTTAGAAAGACCTAGTCTAAAACTCTATAAATCATAAATTTATAAAATTATGTTAAAATATTTTACATGTTAATTAATATACTAATAAAAAAATAGGGGAGATGGAGTTACAGGAAAATAATAAGAAGAGATAAAATAAGAAAGAAATAGTAGAAGAGAGATGAAACAAAAAGGAAATTGTTTTGAGATGTGTATTACATTTTCTTAAAAACTTTTATACCCTTAAGATATAACAAAATTGAAAACCCTCTAATACGAAACAATGAAAATAATATAATAAAAAGCCTTATTTATAATTATTGAATAAATGTGATTTCTCAATGGATAACTATTAGAAATAGTCATATTAATGGTCATATTTTTCATACAAGACAAGTGTTATAAACAATTATACCTATTTCAAAATTTTAAAATCTAAAATAAAAGAAATTTATTTGTTCAATAATTTAAATTGAAGAGTCATTGTTTACTCTTTATGTATATAATATTTCTACAAAAAGTCCATCAATAAACCCATTCCAAATTCTTATTTATATACCCTCTAGTATTAGCTTTTCTAAACAATGTAGGGCTTAAATGTGACCAATATTAATGAACTACCCACATATACTACATTAAAGATTTAACAATAATTTTAATGAGAAGGCTAATAAATTGCTTACTTGTATAGCTTGTTTGAATCCAATGTTTTATATGACAATTCATTATACTTTCAATAAGCAAAAACTTCTTTTCTTATTACGGTTTTATCTATTTGAATTGTAAATTACAAATCCCGTAAATCTTAATGATTAGCTTAAAGATCATATTAATTGTTTATAGGCTTATAAATGAGTGCCTTTACTTATTGAAAGGAATTATTGCTTACAAAAAAATTAACAACTACAGAAGAACATAATATAAGTTGGTTGACATATTTGCTTTAAGGTTAGCATTTGATTTACCTATCACATTTACAATAGTTGAAAGACTTTTTCTACCATAACTCTTATAAAGAATCAATTAAGTAATCAGATGCTTATAAATAAACGACTAATTATTTAGTTATATAATTCGAAAATGTCATATTTAATTAATATCATTAATGATGCATGGTATCATTGAGTAATTTCTATGAAAATATGACGAGAACATTATAATACAATTTAACTTTTTATCTTTGTATTTTATATTAATTTTCTATTGTGATATTCTTTTATATATAATCTTAAACTGACCCACTAATTTTATTTTCTGGCTACATCACTGGCTCAATATGATGTTATTTAACTAATTAATACAAAAAATTAACCCCTATGACTTGAACTCCTGTTTTGTCATTAGACTAAGTCTAGCATCTTTTTTTCAATTAAAAGTAGGTTTTATAGAGCAAAATTCTCTCCAACAATAATAATTTTGTCAATATCTAATTTTATGTGGCATGAAAATTCAAACAAAACATAGTTTATAAAAAAAAATATTATTATCATAAAAACATGGCGCTTATGTTAGAAATAACTGCAAAAATTGTGTTAATATTTGACAATGGCATATTTAATAAATAACTAAAAAAAATTCTTTGCAAATATAAAAAATTGTGTGCTAAACCAGAACATTCTAATTATGATAAATAAAGCACAAAAAATTATTATATATGTAGTAGATTGGAAAACTATAATCTTCGCTTCAACCACAACCCTAAAATTTTTAAAATCATATATGTATTAGTACAGTGTAAAAAATTTTAAGAATTTTATATGTCATTTACCTAAAAGAAAATTATTTCAAAATATCATCACTATCTATTATTAATTTTCAGTATTCAGTATTATGCAAAGATTTTACCTTTCATTTGGACTTTGAACACTTCTCTACCTTTTGCAACTCTAATCATGTAGTTTTTGTCTTCAAACAACACATTATGACATTTTTCCAACAACTAAGCAACATTCAAAAGGTTTTGATTAATTTTAGGAACATATAAAACATCATAAATTAGTTTTAAATATGTGTGGCCTTCAATTGCCATTGTTCCTTCACCTTTTTATTGCAATGTGTGCTCCATTCCAATATAACTTTAGAGATGATAGTTTTGTCGAGCTCTCTAAAGAGCTTTTGATTATATATCATATGATTTGTACAACCACTATTTATGATATGTACGTCGTAACGCACCAAAATTAGATTAAAAATTAGTATGCTAAAAAATAATATAGTATAGTAGCACAAATCAGGTTGTAACCCTAGTAATCCCTTGATATTATCCTTTACTATAATTTACTAATAGAATGCGAAAATGAAATGCACAATTTGATATGAAAATAGAAACCAAAATTAAGGGGGCTTGTTTGCATGAATTTAAAGCAATAGCAATAAACTAAATGAATGCAAAATAGAAGCAAAATAGAAAGTAAACAAAAAGGAACTCAATGTAATAAGGTAGTTTATTCAAGAAAATTGAGAGTTCTAGTTTTGATTAATCATAAATTACTTGATATTTGACTTTTCTAATAAATTCTTTAACTATGAATTACCTAAAATCCTTGCAATAATTCATGAATCCTGTGCTAAATGATCATCTAGAATTTGATTAATTAAGATTAGTCGATTAAATAATCGCTATAATCCTATTGGCTAGATTGAAACTAATTTAATGAATGAATTCAATTGAATTGATAAATTAAATTAGAAATTTTCAAATTAATCCCTTAACCCTCTACTTCTCTATGTAAAACTATGATTCATCAACCACAATTTGATATTAAAACAACAAAGAATTAGAAATTATAAGGATGAACATCAATTATATCAAACTAACATTCAACACAAGTAATTTCAAGAATTTAACATGAGTAAAAAAAAAGGGAAAATTAAAGAAGATTAACATTACAATTCATGACCTCATAATCCTTAAGAGGAAAGCCTCAAATTCCTTGAATTAACTTCATCCTTAAGTTTCCATTAATGAATAATAAAAGAGTAGACAAAAAAGACGAAGAGAAATCATGTGCTACTAAATCTGTTTGAATGGCCTGAAGCTCTTCAACTCTCTTGCCTCTTATATGACCTAATTATCTTAAAACCCTATTAGACTTGAATTATATGACTCTTAAGATTACAATAATAAGGCCTTCTTACTTTTCAGAAGCCCAAACCTATTTTTAACAAGGCAATTAAATCCAACAGTTACATCAGTGAATTCCTATAGGTCCGACAATGAAATAAATGTAATTTGGATAAATAATAAATATCAAACTGGTAGGCCTGTATCTTGTGAGAATTTAGGCATTGGTTTTAGGTTAATCAAACCTTTTTAGCTCTAGATATGGCCTAAATATAGACGTGGGTTTAATTAGGACAAAGACATGACTTTAGCTTTTCAGTTACATATGACCTCCAAAATGACTGAACTTGGCTTAGGCCAAAATATAAAAGTTATATTTCTCTTTTTAAGCTTTCCAATAATATAAAATTTGCTTCAATATGATACCTAGAGCCTAAGATATTATTGAAAAATAGAAATAGTATTAAAATCCAACATTTATCAAATAAATTCACAATATTGTAAAATCATCCCAAAATTATAAAACAAGGCTTAATCAATGAAATTAAGCATGTGTAACCCATTAAATGTCATAAAATAGGAGAAAATAAAATAGTAAATATTTTTCTTATCAATCTATAAGTCAACTTTTTGTGAAGCTATTAATGGTAAAGTATAATACCGTAAATAACTACTTCTCTTGAGGTTGATCCTCAGCAACCTTGACTTTTCCTGCTGCTGTTGAGACTTATATATTCTTTCCATGTGTCCTAGTTAACCACACTTGGTGGCATCAATTGCATCTAGTCTCCACCAATACTTTTTTTATTGATCATTATTTTTTTATAGTAGGAACAAAATGGGAAAATATGAGTGTTATTTCTTTTGTTATTATTTTTATGAATTTGAAAGCCTTTGGATTTGTTGTTGATATTCCCCCCTTTTTTCCCTTTTTCATCACCATTATTGTTCTATGATTTGGCTTAAAAAGCTCCCTTTGCAAATACTTCTTATCTTGTAAGCCTATTTTGTTCCTATGCTTGTAATGCATACAATAATTCTACTAATGTGATATTTGATAGGTCTTTTGATTTTTTCAAAGATGCAATTGTAGTCTCAAATTTTTCAAGAATTATAACTAGGATTTTTTGAACTATTCTAGAATCAAGAAAATTAGTACCAATGATTAATTTATTGACATGACTAAGTTTGTTAAGGTATTCCTTAATTGTTTCTAATTCTTTCATATTTTACATCTTAAAATCTTGAATCAAATTTACCATTTACATTCCTTTGACCCTTTTATTTCTTTCATATTCTTTCTTTAAGAAGTTCAAAAATTCATTGGTTGTCTTTAATGTCATTATTCTAGTAAAAATGGTAGGTGAGGGTAAGGTAACTTCAAACAAAGTTGCTTTTGTTTTTGATTTTCTTTGCTTCCTTTCTTTGTGAGTTTTGATTTGTGTAATGGTTGAATTATCTGGTGAGGAGTGAAACTTCATATTCTTGTTTGTCAACTTTTAACAAATCATTGGTATCAAGATAGGCTTCCATTTTAATAGCCTATACTTGATAATTTGTTAAATCACACACTAGAGGTGTAATAACAGTGAATAAAGAATATTCTAAACTTATTGGGAGTAAGTTGTGATTTTTTTTTCTTTTTTATGCAAGAACAAGTGATAAGTGTTTAGGAATTGTGTTTTAATTCATTCAATCTCATAGTTCCATTAAGATATAGCTCAAATACTAATTTATTGGTATTTTAGAAAACCAAAATGCAACAAGAACAAGATGTTTTTTAGACTATAGAAGAATTTGCATTTTATTAAGCCATAAAGCATCTATTTATATATGATAAAATGGATTGAATTGTAGAAAAATCTATTGTATATTTTGTATATCAAATAGCATAGTGAGATAATCTTAATCCTAACAGTTGCTTTAACTATTTTTTCTATTAAAAAATAGGAAATAGATTTTTCTTGACAACTCCATGAGTTATGTAGTCAATAAGTTTCATTAGCCTCTTGACAAATGTGGTCAATCTTTAACTATCAAATTTTCAATTTTTTGAATATATGAAAATCTAGGGGTTCGCTTCAAGTGGCTTAGATTGGGAATTTTAAGCTTGTGCAAGAACCAATAATGCTAAACAAAATTTTTTAAACGAAATGTTAGAAAAGGAAATGGAAAATAACATTGATAACATGAAGAAATATTAATGATATTAATCCATACCTAAGGCACTTCCCAAAATAGTTCAAGATAGTTACATTTTAATTTAACACCAATTAGACTTCCTTTGTACAAATTATGAATAAGAACCTTGAAAGGAATCCTAACCAAAAAAGCTACTTACAATTCTCAAAAAGACTATCATAATTCCCAAAGAGTTTTGTATGATTAAGTTGAAGCAATTTAAGTCTATTAATCTTCTTAAATCCCTTAGTAGGCAAACAAATCTTAGTGGTTCTTGTCAAAGCAAGTCCCTTGACCTCATTCATTCCTTGTTTATAGAATAGAAATAGATAAAACTAAAAAAAATTATTGTTACATATTAGAAAATAAATAATAATATAATTTAAATTAAATTCTTACAGTATTTCTTGTCAACATATTAATCATATCATAATGAAACCATAGTTTGCTATGCTTTCCAAGCTCCTTTGGCGAATTTTCATGAATAACTTCTCTTCCCATGTCTTGTAGCAAATCATGCATCCTAAGCTTGTTATTTCTATCTATTTTTACAAGGATTTGCTCATCAAGAGTTGATATTCCAATTTCATTATGTAATCCATAGCCATTTAATATAATTGTCACTTTATCTCTCTTCTTACTAATAAAAAAGCAACATATGTCTAGGAATATGTGCTTTTCTCTATCAAAGCTAATTTTTAGATTCCTATTTATTTTTTTCTTAGGAATCTTTTTCAATTTCAACAATACATCTTTCTATTATGGTTTAGGCCTTTTATATAAGTTAGAGCCAAGGACTTCACAAGTTGCCTTTCCCTAATAATAAGGCATGGAGAGCTATAAAGAAGCTATAATTAATCCATATTGATGTTTGTGGACCTATGAAGACAACATCTCTTAATAGAAGCAAATACTTCATATTATTCATAGATGATTTCAATAGGATGTGCTGGGTTTATTTTCTAAAGCAGAAGTCAGAGGTTGTTGATGTGTTTAAAAGGTTCAGAAACTTAGTTGAGAATCAATTTGGTCTCAAAATCAAAGTACTCAAATTAGATAATGGTACTAAGTATACATTAGAAAAAATTGATAACTTTTGTATAAAAGTTGGCATTCAACACTAACTAATAGTTCCTTACACTCCTTAACAAAATGGAGTGAGTGAAAGGAAAAATAGGACTATTATGGAAATGGCAAGCTATTTATTATTTGAGAAGAATCTTCCATAAAAGTTCTAGGCAAAAGCAGTTAATACCTCTATATATCTTTTCAATAGGCTTCCAACAAAGGCCTTAAAAGACAAAACTCCCTTTGAAGCTTGGTTTGGATTTAAGCCAACTGTGGAGTATCTTAGAATCTTTGGATCCTTGTGCTACTCCTATATTCTAGAAGTCAAAAGAACTAAGCTTGATCAAAAGGCTAAAGTAGGAATCATCTTGGGTTGTAGCAACAATGCTAAAGGCTATAGAGTGTTCAACTTAAAAATAGAAAAAAAAATGTTTGTTACTAGAGATGTTAAGTTTGATGAAAATGTTATCTAGAATTAGAATAAAAAGAAAGATGAGGAAGTGCCATTAGAGAAGAATACATTCCAAAAGCAAGATGAAGATGAAGAAAGGTCTAAATTTGACAGTGATATAGAAGTTACTATTACAGGCACTAGACTGTTGTCTAATATTTATGAAACATGCAATTTGGCAGCAGTTGAACCTTCCAATTATGTTAAAGTAGCAAGTTTAAAGGCTTGGATAGTTGCAATGGAGGAGGAGCTCAACATGATTGAAAAGAATCAAACTTGGCAACTTGTGGATAAATCTATGAATTAGAAGGTCATAGGTGTCAAGTGGATATATAAAACTAAATTCAATTCTTATGGTTCTTTAAATAAACTTAAGGTAAGATTAGTTGTTAAGGGGTATTCTCAGTAGTATGGAGTGGACTTTATTAACACCTTTGCTCCAGTAGCAAGGTATGATACGATAAGGTTATTAATAGCCTTGGTAGCTTAAAAAAGTTAGAAAATCTTCTAACTAAATGTTAAATTAGCTTTCTAAATGATTATTTAGATGAAGAGATTTTCATTGAGCAACCAGAAGGCTTTGTTGTTGCTGGCAGTGAAGACAAAGTCTATTTACTCAAGAAGGCTCTATATAGGTTAAAGTAAGCTCTTAACGCTTGGTATAGTAGAATTGATGGCTATCTATTGAAGTTGGGGTTTAACAAAAGCATTAATGAGTCCATTCTATATGTGAAGCAAGCTAGTTGTGATTTGATGATCATATCCTTATATGTTGATGATTTATTGCTAATAGGAAGCAGTTCTACTCTAGTGGATAAGTTCAAGTTTGAAATGAACAAGATGTTTCAGATGACAAATTTGGGAGAGATGACATATTTTCTTAGAAAGGGGATTCTACAATCACAGCAAAGGATCTTCAAATGTCAAAGGAAATATGCAAGGTAAGTTTCGAAGAAATTTGGCATAAAGAATAGCAAACCAGTAAGCACTCCTCTAATGCAAAATGAAAAATTAAGTAAGGAAGATAAAGCAAGGAAAATTGAAGCTGGTGTTTATAGAAGCTTGATTGGTTGTCTTTTGTATGTGACAGCCACAAAACCAGATATCATGTTTGCTACAAGCTTACTTTCTAGGTTTATGTAAGATCTTAGTGAAAATCATTTTAAAGTTGCTAAAAGAATGCTGAGATACATTAAAGGAATAGAAAGTCTGGAAATTTAGTTTAGGAAGTCTACTACTATGAAGATGATTGGGTTTTGTTATAGTGATTGGGTTAGTTCTTGTGATGATATGAAAAGCACATCATGCTATGTCTTCTCTTTTGGCTTAATAGTTTTTAGTTGGAATTCAAGAAAGTAAGACACTGTAGCATAGTCATCAGCTAAAGCAAAATATATATCTATTGTAGTTACTGTGAATCAAGCAATTTGGTTAAGAAAAGTACTAAAAGAGCTGAATCAAAAGCAAGACAAAGCTACTACTATCTTTTGTGATAACAAATCAATAGTGGCAATGGTAAAGAATCTTGTGTTTTATGGAAAAACCAAGTACATTAGGATTCAGTTCCATTTTGTTAGAGAGGCAGAAAAAGAAAAAGAAGTCAAGCTAATTCATTACAATTCAAAAGACCAAGCAACTAATATTCTAACCAAGTCATTACCCAAAACCGAATTTGAAACACTAAGAAAACTTCTTGGTGTTTCTAGTAAAAGTGCCAAGGAGGAGTGATGAAGTCATTAACACTTTTACTAAATATTAGGTAGTAGATTAGTGTTTTGTATAAAAGCATGTATGTAGTTGATTTTATAAGATCTTTTTCTGATGTAATCCTATCTAGGTGTCATTGTGACGTAGTAGGTAAAATGTAACTACTATGTACTTGTTGTATTTCCTTATAATTTAGTAAAATACAGAACCAGCTCTCTTTTTTTAGAGAAGCTTTTGACAACTTTTTCCTCTTCATTCTTCTTAGCTAAAAAGCCAACAGAATGACTGAGATTAAAAATTTTAAGCTTGTGCAAGAACTACATAAAATGAAGACAAATAAGAGAAGAAAATGAAAAATGACATAAATTGCAAGAATAAATTAGTCATCAATCTAGATAAGAGGATAAATATCATATTAGTGTGCCCTAAAAAAATCATAATGCCCTTGTAGAAAAAGAAAATTATTTTAATGATAAAAATTTAAATTTTTAATGAATACTATATGATAGATTGTTAAAATATATATACAAAATTAATTAAATATACATGATTTCTTCTTTTCCCTAAATTAGATAGAAGTGACTTTTGTTTTACTTTGTATTTTTTTCATCCAACTTCTTCTTTTTAATGTCTTGGATTATTTAGTAATTATATATAAATTTATAATTCTTAATTTTAATATTTTTATTTTTAATTTATCTTATTTATTATCATTTCTTGCAAGTTGTTGTGAAGCTCTATTATTCCATGGAGCATAGAGATAAGGCGGGTTTTGTTGTCAAACATGTGACATAAGATAAGGTAATATTCTATCTTTGATAATGAGGTATAAGACCAAAAAAAGTTAATGTGTTCTTATTCTGCCCTATTGTCATCCTTACTAAATGACACTAACTTTATGATCAAAAAATTAAAAATTCAATATAAATATTATTTAAAAAATGGAAAGATAAAATTATTCTAAGAGATGGTTATGGTGTATTATTGATGCAATGGTGCATCGTTACACCGCTAGATTTGATTATTAATACATTATCTTGCAGTGTACCAAATTTAACTTTTAAAATAATAAGCTTAATGTATAATTAAATTTAGTGGTGCACCAATATATCACTATATCAATAATATGTCACTATCTCTTCTATTATCTTATTATTTTATCTTGAATGTGGATAAATAGAGGAAGTTAGGTAAAATAAAAAGGAAAAGTGCCCGATGATTTAGATAAGTAGTTCATAGGCTTTTTATGGATTGAGCTTATCAAAAATATATTTCCAAAAAGCAAGCTTAAATGGCCTCTACCCACACAAACTGAATCCACATGGGCTATGAGCTAATTGCCTTTTTAAAGCAAAAATCTATAAAGCTTATAAGCTTTCAATGCAAACTAGATTAGTCAAAATAGGCTCATTTAAAATGCAGATCTTAGTGAACCAAGTCTGGCCTGCATAAACTTTAACTTAGTTCGATTGGCATGGCTCATTTATAACTCCTATAGATAGGTGCCTATCAAGATAATTTGATAGCCAACTATCTAATTGTTGATTACCTTTCTTATATTGCTTTTATTTATAAGCTTTTTCTTCATCGCCAACACCCTAATATTTTCTCCTCTTAAGGTCATTATTAGTGTCCTGGCTGATTATGATCAATTTTTTTATCACCTTTTTACAATCAAGAATAATGAAAAAGCAGTCATTTTTCATAGATACTTAATCTTTTCTTTTTTCTTTTTTTAAGCCTAATTATTAATTAGAGATAAAAAATATGATAAATAAATTTAATAGATAATACATATATTAATTATAGATTTGTCAAAATAGGCCAATCAAGTTAAATCAGACTAGCCTAATAGGTAGAAGTTATACGTTAGATCAATATTAGGTTAGACTATTTTTTTCACTAAGTGTGATTGCTACAATATTAGTATCAATCCTAATCTCAACTTGACATTTACTTGATCATCCCAATGGATTTTACAACCTATTAAGTTTTAAATATTAATTTCAAATTAGTAGTAGTTAATCAAAATTTATTATTATTTTTATTATTGATGTTATTATTATTTTAGATAAAATTTTTATTTTTGGTTAAAATGAAACTATATATAAAAATAATAACAAAAAATAACAAGTTATAAAAAGAACTTTAATATAAAATACTATTTGAAAATCACATTTCAAACTTCTAGTAGAATTAAAAAATTATTATATAAATTCTTTTACTTTATAAATTGTAACTTTAATATGAAATATTGAAATTTTTTTAAAAAAATTAGCGCAAATTTAATGGAATATATTATTATTTTTAAATAGGACTAGTATTACAATTGAAAGAAAATAAATCAATAGGGTAAAAATTGGGATCTTGTTCAAAAAAATTCTACTATTTGTAAATGAAATGAATATAATTGTTTTGCTTAGTAACTTTCTAATTACAATATATAAATATATTATTATTTTTAATTTTCACTTCCTTAACTGGATGATGATTAATCTTCTCTAAAATTGTTTTGTTATTGATCTTTAGCATCATACAAATCCTTTAAACAAATAGTCATATCTAAATTCCCATGATTCATTGATGAACATTTATCATTCAAAATTTGCTCACCAAGAGAAAATAAACTTTCTAATACTACTTGGATATTAGAAAAGTTAGTACGTCACAACTTACAAGAAAAAAGTATAGGACATTATATCCTTTGTATTTTCCACCATTCTAAACTATAAAATTTTGACAAATTGGTTACAATAGTTATATGTAAATAAGAAATAATTTCATTGTTAATCAAAGAAGAATTATTAATCACACTTAATAAGTTATAATATCATTCAAGATATAATATAGATGTTCTTGAAGAAGATGAAAAACCTAAACATGAATATGAAGAATTAAATTTACTATTATATATATTAAAAATCTCATGCAACAAGTTATTCACATTTTGTATATATGATTTTACATCAAATTCATATTGCACATCTGCATAATATTTATTTAGTGCATTTTTAGTCCTAGCACTGCTACATTTTTTATATATAGCAACAATAAAAAACTATTGCTTATAGTTCAAAAAGTGTTGCCTATGCCTAAAGAATAGGCAACATTTTTCAAGTGTTGTTTTCTTGAGTGTTACCTATTCTTTTTGGCAACAATTTTTTTCAACTTTTAGCAGCACTTTTTCTCTTTTCTCTAAAGCAATGGTTTTTTTACCATTGTCTATAATAGAGTATAGGCAACAATTTTTCCTTTCTTGATTTTTACCTTTTTAGAGTATATGCAACAATTTTATTTCAATTTAACAATAGTTTTTTATTGTTGCCTATTCCTTACTATAAACAACAATTTTACTTTGTATTTAACAATTGTTTTACTATTGCCTATAAAAAATAGGCAACATTTTTATCTTTAGCAACACATTTTGACTATTGTTTATTTGTGTTTAGGCAACTATTTTAACCTTATTACCTTTGAACATTAGTATATCTAATTTTTTTATTTTCATTTATTTTAAATAATGATAATATGCATAAACTAAAATATTAATATTTCACTTGTCATAAATTTTAAATCAAATTCATAATATGAAAACATATTAAAATTTAAAGTAAAAATGAAATTTCAAAAAAAGATATTTATTTGTTCATTAATTCAAGTCAAGAAATTCATACAATAAAGATCCAAAAGATAGTATTTTTTTTAACTTTCATACATCAATAGCATGAAGAAATTTAAATATCCTCTGCATCTAGGTTATGAAATTCTTCCATATAATCTTCACCATCAATTCTTCCCTGTCACAAATTACAAAACTAAAATTAATTATTATCAAATATGATTATTAAAGTACACACTAATAGAATATTTTGAAATAATAAAAGTCCAAAAATTGGAATGAACCATGTATTTTAAAGAAGTAAAAAAAATGAAAAATGAAGTAAAAAAAATTTTAGGCTCCTGTCTATGTACACTGTTTCTAAACTGCCACTCTTATCTTATACATTATTAAGACCCTTGCTTCTAGAACACTAACTACTCTTTGATATAGCACCAAAACAGGAGGAAGTTGATAGAAATCCTACTTAAAACTAAGTCAGACAGGCAAAGTATATAGGATCCCTTGAGTAATGATTACATAGCATAAACCTTGGCTTCCCTCAACATGGAAAGAAAGAACATCACCCTAATGGTTATGCAGCTAAAGCTTAGAGATTAATTTTATGTAACTTGTAATAAAAGCACCAAGATTACATATTAATTATTTATACCAACACCTTCTTGACAGCGGTCGTCATACTTAATCTTGTTTTAAGGTGGGAGATGAAATTAAATAGCTGCCAAAGAAGCCATTTAAGCATGCTCCCAATTGAACTCACACAACTTCCCGCATATAAAATGTATACACAATTTATGTTAGGTCTTTCAACAGAAGCATCCAGCACAAAATCATAGAGAATTAACTTAAATTAACAAGTCTGATCCTCTTAATATGCTACCATATCATAAAAATAGAAAATAGAAAACGTTACCATCCAGAAGCTAAATTTTGGGCATTCATATTGCTGTAAATTTTAGACAGCTAACCAATTGGCGGTTTAGAGTTGGTAGTGTTCTTTTTGAGACCAAATATCTCCTGCCCCAAAGGAACATGAACTAGGACTAGTTTCCATGCCAACAACCAACTGATGCCAAAATCTATAATAAATGAACCAATCAATTTGCATATTTATATAAAGATGAGATCACATGCACAGTTTCTGGCTAATCCAAATCCAAAAGCAATCAAATCAAAACTCATGTTTTGCTATAAAATGATAGTATCTTTTCTAGTTTAGTTATTGAGAAAATGCAATTGCAGGTTGGTAGGCAAACAAGGAACAAGCTAAAAAACCTTTTGATGCAAGTATGGAAGCAAGTAAAATGGATGTTATTCATATATCTTTGAACAAAGATTGATAAAAATATGGATGTTCAAGAAAAATATAAAACCATTTGAGATAATGAATCATCATTTCTTGAGCTTGTGATTAAACCTAGAAACTTGGTAAGTGAAACCAAATGTATATGGGGAAAGATTAACAGCTTTGAAGTTTAGACATGGAAACTTGCTATAAGATATGATACAAGACAAAAATAGCAACACAAGTTTAGACATGGATACTTGCTATAAGATATGATACAATAAAAAACTATGTGTCCAATAAGTGAGCAGAGCTGTGTAGATTGCAGTTAATAATTAGACATGTTTCTTCGTTTAATAGCATTTTTCTCTTCTCTAAACTATTTTTGTATCTCAAGTGTTTAAATCTATTCTTATTAGTCATAGCTGATCTAAAAGGATTTGCAAAACCTTTTACATTGAACAGACAGGCATCTCAAATGTGATGTGAAAGTTACATGTAGGCCTAATAATTTTTTTTATAATAAAGCATAATAATATTTTTTATTTTTTTCATTGAACAAATAGGCATCTCAAATGCACTTCTTTTTTTAAAAAAAATTGAAGATACAAGCTTTCAAGATGAAATTAAACAGAGAAAGAAAACATTAAAATAGATAATACTTTAATAGAAAGGAAAAATATATAAGTTGCCAATAAAGATTGCCAAAGGTGATCCTTGCTAAATCTAGATGAAAAAGTATAAGCAGAGCATAATCAGTGGCAAGTCCTTTCTCACTCTTAAATAAGTCACTATTAAAGACTGTCACAATAAGCAAGCTTGACCTTTCCACAAACTTCTCTAGAGCTTCTACAGTGAAATCCTGAAAGTGCAAAACATACACAAGACACTTATACACGGTAGAGTGAAAACAAATGAAAAATCTAAATTATGTATAATGCAATTTTATAGGGAGAATTTCAAATCTATAAAACTATAGAGTTCCAGTTAAAGTATATCTTGAATTATTTTAATAGCTAAGCAGTTCAGATCTTAAGTAATGTCCACCCAAGTCAAAATCAAACTTTGCCCTTGCTAGTTCCCTTAAATTCATGCAAAAAATTTTATATTAGCTAAAAACTAAACTCAAAAATCAAACTTGGTGAAGCATATTCAAACTTAAAAATCTATATTCTAAATGGAACAAGTCACTACTAAAATCCAATATACTTACACAATGTTTATCTCATTCTGTTATAACTTCATTTTGTAAAATAAAAATGGAAAATAATTTCTTAAATATTATTCTACATTTACGATCAAAAGGGCCATATGCCAGATACTTTTTAATCCCACTATTATTGCAATTTAGGAATTTTTTTCCTTTTGAACTAGGGCTTGTTGCTGGTGGGAGAAAAAATTTCTAGTCTTATTGTAGCATTAAGATTTCAGTACTACTTTCTATTATATTTCTAGTCCTAGTCCCACCATTATTGGTTCTACTGTAATCATCACTTGACATATGAAAAAGTCCAAAATTTTATGGTCTTGACTTCAAATGGAGCCCTTAGTCTTCAGGCATATCTCATTCTATCTTCTTTAGTGGTATTATAAGTGATCTAACTTGAATATTGTACTTAACTACATAAATTTATCACACATTTATAGACTATAGGTCACTTTAAACACCATGTGCTATGCTATCTTATTCTTTGAAGTATTGTGTAGCAACTACATCATTTACCATTAATGGAAGATGGGTAGAATAGTGGACATAATCAAAGCCTATTCTCGCATAGCATAATCAGTAACTGATGAAGGAATTAATTATGCTAAATATAACATAATCAAATGCAATATAAAAATACTTTCTAATTTCTAACTTTTCTTTTGGAGATTACTGATTTTTATAATCTTCTTTCCTTATAAAATACAAAGATTTCAATCGTGTTAAATCCAAAAAGAATCAAGAAAAAGATTTTGAACTCTAAAAGGGCATTACAAGATGAAAGCAAATGTTTTTCTTTTCTAAGACATGTCTAATAAAGTAAATTAGAATGATTGACAAATAGACATATGTTCCTAAATAGGCTTCAACAAAAGAAATGTATAAAAAAGGTGGAACTAACAAAAGATTGTTTAAGAAAATTCACCTTTGTCAAACAATTGATGCAAGTAACAAGTGTTTGGTAACCAGCAAAGGGATGATAACTTGAAAATTTTGAAATTCTGAGCATTAGTAATAAATTGTCAAAGCAAAACTCCCCTGTCTCACCTTTGTTAAACATTTTACAAGCAAAATGGATTGACATTAAGCATATGACTTAAGAAATACATACACTTAAACATCAAAATGGATCGTACCAAGATAAAACAATAATCACACAGTGCATTGTTTCATTTGAGACTAGAATAAGGACAAAAGAGACTAAAGGCATAGCACACGATACTTGTGCTTTGCTATTAAAGGCATTTCCTTAATTTTTTAGATTTACTGGCTAGCCCAACTTCCTAAGTTAACATATATAATACATTACTCATTTTCAGTATTTAGTTCTAACAATTCCACCTTAAACACCCCCAACCAATCACCATCTTCATGGCAAAAACTAGCTTATACTAACTCACCAACCTAAATGTCATTGTGACTGTGTGAGAGTGACACAGTATATAACAAACAGACTTTGGGAAAGCATGCATTTGGGGGAAGAACACAAGTTAGGGCATTATCATTATCACCCAAAAAAACTAATGTAGTAAATTGAATTGCAACACAAATTTAAGCAACTTGAACTCCTTTTTAAGAATTTGCAACGTTTGTTAAGAGTGAGCCATCCAAATTCCAAAGTTTAAACCTTATAGGAATAATAATATGAAAAAAATACTTAAGACTGCAGTCCATACTTCATTGATTAAAATGCTTAAAATTTTTGTCTATCCTTGGTTATACCAAAAAACTCCCTTTAAAAAATACTCTAGTTGCCCTGTTCCAGCTTCAAGCTAGCTGGATAATAGCTTAATTTGAGCTGCTAAACTGCATCATATATGGAGGTAAGTGCACTCATACTATTAGATTTCATATACAGTATCCGTAACCTTTTCAAGATAAGAATCCAAAATCCCTATCCTCCAATTTCATAACTAATGAAATATAGTAAGATCAAGATGGAATTGAAATAGAATAATGTAATAGAACAAAGCAATGGAGATAGAGAAAAATAGGATAGATCAAGAGAAAAATATATCAAGTAAAACAACAATAAGTAGGAATTGCGGAATAAATAGGACAAATGAGGAGAAATAGGATAGATTAAGAAAAAGTCAGTTACTGTGGTGTGAGCGATGAAGAAGATAGAGCAATGAAGATGAAATGCAATGGTGAAGCATGGTGAGAAACTCAGTTGATACAATGAATTGATGAAGTGGTGAAACCCGGTGAGAAGAGAAGTCCTCCTTCGATGAGAAGACAAGTCCTGCTTCGTTTTCAGACTTCATCTTCTGAAACGTTGAAAGTGAATTTTTGTTGAAAATAGTTACTTTGTTTTTATACTTAGAGTAGAATTTTATAAAAACATATTAGAAAATGAAATTTCTTTTAAAAAAGTGCTAACAAGACATCAAACCAAATACTATTATATTTTAATCATTTTTTATTTTTATTAAAGTATATTAATCTTTTTAAAGCAAAATTTTAAAAAAATATATAATTAAAAATTAATTTTAAATGTATAATTTAATAGTTTAAAAGGAGAAATAAATATATCATTTGATATAATATATATATAATTTTTAATACCTATAATAATTTATAAAGGTAGTACAAAATTAGTGTTGCCTATTCAATAATAGGCGCTAATTTTAATATTGTTTATAAACCATCATTTGACAACAATAATTTAGTATTGTCTATTTATAATAGGCAATGATTTTATCTAACAGCAGATGTTAAATGAAATTTTAGTTGAAAATAGTTACCTTGTTTTCAATCTTAAAGTAAACTTTTAGAAAAACATATTAGAAAATGAAATTTCTTTTAAAAAGGTGCTGAGAAGAAATCAAATCAAATATTATTATATTTTAATAAATTTTTTATTTTATTAAAACATATTAATATTTTTAAAATAGAATTTTAAAAAATATAATTAAAAATTAATTTTAAATGTATAATTTAATAATTTAAAAAGAAAAATAAATATATCATTTGATACAATATATATAATTTTTAATACCTACAATAATTTATAAAGGTAACACAAAATTAATGTTGCCTATTCAATAATAAGCAATAATTTTAATGTTACTTATGAACCATTATTTGACAATACTAATTTAGTGTTGTCTATTTGTTAATAGATAATAATCTAGTAACAGTTATTTAAGTGTTGCCTATGAACAATTTTTTTTAGTGTTGCTTAAAAAGTGTTGCCTAAGTCAAAAACAATAGACAACACTCAAGAAATGTTGCCTATTTAGGTTTAAGGCAACAATTTTTAACCGTTGCTAATTTTAGTGTTGTTATAAGTGAAAAATGTTGTAGTATAGTTTTTTAAATTTAGGATCCATAATTACAATTATAATATATAAAGAATGAATATTTCTAAAATATTTATTCCATTTTGATAACCATTGATCAATAACAATCTAAAAATCATTAATACTACAAAAATATAAAAATACAAAACTACAATTAAACTAAACTCTAAGCATTGTATAAGATATAGAATAATAAAAACTAGATAAAAGATTAATTGATTTATAAAATGTTTGCAAAATTTGTATACAAATTTTTGCCTTTTCCCATTTAGTATTTTCAAGATGATAATCAAAGCATAGCACAATAAAGCAATTTTCAAAAAATTGTATAAAAAAAGGAGAGTCATGTATACATCAACAGACAAATGCAAAGCGTAGCACAATAAAGCAATTTTCAAAAAGGGCCATGGCTGAGTATTTAGTCAACAGGTAGTTTATTAATTATCAACCACCAAAAAAATGGATCCGGTTCTTCTAAGAGTGCAAGATAACAAATGAAAAAATCAAAGCCACGGATAGATACAAATTTAAAAATGATCTTTTTAATTGATTATCATTTATTAAGTTCTAAATCTTTGATGACTATAATATCTCACTTTATATGTAGTCATTAAAAGAACTTTAGTTCGAAACAAAGCAATAATATAGCATTTATTCTCAAAATAAGATTGTTGACAGCAAGTAAATCATTTGATTAATCAAACAAGGAAAGAAAATTCTGATTACCCTCCATGTAAACTCCACCCGGAAAACTCGCTGCCTGAAAGAGTGCATTCCTCCATTCTCAAAATAAGCCTCTCGATTACTGCTCCAAAATTGCCATTCTGGTGACGCACATGGGATGGATCCACGTACCAATATTCTTGTCAGTGCGACACTCAATGATTTTAGCCAGTTCATCAAGGCACCATCTTGAACCAGCGTAATTAGGGGAGAATACAACAACAGAGTATCTAGACCGTTCGATTGCTTTCAACAGTGATTCTGAGATTTCTTCTCCCCTTTTAAGCTCGTCGTCCATGAAAGTGTAAATTCCGGGAAATGAGAAGTGAAACCATGGCGTGTATCAGTTCCTCTGAAACTCAAAAATACGTCATGGATCTTTCCTCCTTGAGGTATATTCATCGGTGAGAATGAACAGAACCCTTGACGAAGGGGAACTGGGTTGATAGAAAAGTAAAGGCAAAACAAGGCAATGACTCAGGGTCAATCCCCCTTGAATTTTCCGAATGGAATTGAAGTAATAAACGGCCACCGACAGACAGTTATAATATGCAATATGTTGATAGGATCCTCCATTGTTTTTATAATTGGAAATATCACCGGAGAAAAAGCGGACTTAGATCCGTCTTGCTCCGTTTATGGAAAAAGATGGATTTTTATTCACTTTTTTATGGTGATAGGCGGTGGAATTCTCATAATTTGCGAGGAAAAAAAAAGAGTAATAAATAAATGTCTAATGGGGATTCCTAAGGTACTCATGTGGCATGTGGTACCAAATCCATGTTGGGGTAACAATATTGAGAATCATTGGATGAGAGAAATTCTTCTAAAGACTTAGCCAGCCCGTAAAGTCCAAAAGAATCTACTTTTCTTTATTTGCTTTGTACTGTAGAATGCTTTAGTCTATTGGGGATTTGCTTTGTACTATAAATTGTTTTAGTCTGTCGGGAATTTGCTTTATACTTTGTACTTAGATTGCTTTAGTCTATCGGGAATCTGCTTTATACTATTGAGGGCTTGTCTGTATTATGAAAATTTCTCTATAAATGGCAATGAAATCTGCTCAGTTAAGCAGAGAAGTTTGAGAAAGAAATTCTATCTTTCATCCAATGTTCTATTTGGTGCTTTCGTTGAGAGATTTGGTTAACCAACTTCTAAAACTATCTGTGTATGCTCTGTGGTTATAGCTTTGATTGATCTTCTACATCAAAAGTAGTTAATTCTCTGTATAATTGAGTACTTAAATACAAGTATATTTTCAAAATAGAGAGTATAGTACCCTTGAGAGTTTTGCTCTGAGGTGAGCGTGTGTGTCTCAGGCTATCTGCTCATATTTTGAAATCATTACCCTTATCCTTTGTCTTAAAAGTCTTCCTAACCATGTCGAATTGGCTTACTCGTTCAAACTCCACCTCATCAAGATCTTCCACTTCTTCTAGGCCTTATGTTTCTTCCTCAGACTATTTTCTACCTTCAAAAACATCTTCATTTAGAAAGTTTGTTGCCTAGAAGTTAGACTATTTGTATGAAGTCTCTTACCTCTCAGAAGAGAGTAAAATTTCGATCTCCCAGCATCCATTGATAAATCCATACCGAATTTTTGAGAAACAACAACAAACCACCCTTACAAAGATCATTAAACCCCTTTGCAAGCCAAAGTAGCATCAAATTAAATAATACATCTAAGCATCTTCTTTTGATCAGCATTTAGTCCAAGCTATTGGTGCTGAACAACTGTTTTCTATCCCATTCCTAAAAGAGCTTATTCCCCAATAGTGTAAAAATGGGTATACCCATATCCACTTTGGTGCTATTAGGGTTGCTCTAACCTTTCATGGACGAAAAGGATTGCCTATAGTCTCTCGAACAACCATCCTAGATACCAAATGTGACCAATACCAACAAGCCTGCCTAGTTACGATTCAATCTACACTTAATATAGGAACTATTTTTGTCACCATCTTCCCTAACTTTAACATGCCTCTCAAAGATCCTACTCTCCCCACCTTCCTAAAGATCCAAGTTCAAATAAATAGGTGTCCGATGACCCATGAAGCTTATGCTGCTATGCTCCACACTCAATTCGCCTATCATCTTCAAACCCATTTAGTTGATCTTACTTACCCAAAAGAAAGTGAAAGCTCTTTGTATATAACCATTGACCCCAATCAAGATACCATATGTTACTTTGTTCCTAGACAAGCCTTTCGGGATGAACTCTTTTCTGTTCTTCCTGAAAAATGGGTAACACATTATGAAAATTATAAATCTACCTAAGCTTCGCTCCAAATTGTAGAACCATCTTTTCAAACCAAAGATAATGGATCCATTGAGATAGTTTTCCCAAAACAATCAGTGATGCAAGCAAACTTAACAACCCAAGAACCTCCACCAGCTATGATGATCTCTGATGGCATAAAAGTTCCTATTTTTGCCTTTAATGTTGATGAACAACCAATTTATGCAACCACTATAGGAAATGGCCATAAATGGTATGATCTTGCTGCTTGCACTTATGAAGACTGCTTAGCTTGGAGTGATGATGAGGATAATCGCCCTAGCTCCAGATAGAAAACTAAAAAGAAAAGTTCCTAACAACTAATGGAAAAGGAGTATAAGGAAGGAAATCCTTCCATAGGACTTGGTAAACCATTTGGCAAATTCGATTATTATGTGAAATATTCTGCTCTAAAAAATGAGTTTGTTGTTCCTATCTGTATTATGCAAAATAAGGACAGATGGAACTTAAAAAAGGATTTTCCACCATTACAGTTTGTTTCAAAAGAATAACAAACTTGCAATGACTGGAAAATTAAAAGTAGAATGACCTAATATCTAGACGGATCTCAAAAGCCAAAAGCCATAACTGTTGAGCAAACTTTAAATTAACAATCTAAAAATGCTATCTCATAAAATAAACTGCTGTGCCGGATTGCTGATAATCAACAAGAACTTGCAAAAAGAATTGATCAGCAGCAATCATCTGAATCAATTCTTGTCCAAAAGCTAGAGGAAAAAATTTAGTCCCTCCATCAAGAATTAATGCATCTTGTATTTATAGGACAATTTTCTACAATAGCTCAGAAAGAGATTGAAATGAAGATCCTAAAAGATCAACTCAATTCCTTGATCACTCCCCATTACTCTCCCTTGCAACCTCTGGGATCGAGTCTACTTCCTATAGTCCAACCATTAACTCTGACCAAAAGTTCGTATAATTTAGCTACCTTCTTACCTCCAGAATTACTAAATCCAAAACCTTTACCTTCTCCTATAAAGGTCTAAGATCCAAAACAAAAATAACAAATTGCAGTCCTTGAGGATAATCATTTGGTACAATTTCTCACTCAAATGATGAAAGATGACTCTTCTTCAGATGATGAATCACCTTCTTTACCACCATTGCCCATTCTCATGATAGGAGGTTTAGGTGAAGAACATTCTGAGGTTTATGATCACCAGGATCAAGAAGAAATGACAACTGATAATCCTTCCTCCACTAAAGATGTTTTCTAGATTCAATTAAAGGATTTACCCTTGATGATATCCCTTCAACCTAGTGGAGAGATAAATTCCTTGAGTTTCATTCTTGGATGACTGTTGCCCAGCTTGAACAAAGGTGTTCTCATAATTAGCTCTTTCATGCATTTGCCTCTCAAATGCAAGGAAGAATGAGATATTATTGGATAAATCTTGGTGAATACCAGTAAATGATTTATTTTAATTCAAACAACATTGATGAATTTCTTAGCCGGTTGTATCAAAATTTTTAGGAGCAGCATCTGACTTTATGGTATAAGTAAGGAAAGAATTCATGCAAATAAGATGTGTCTCTTTCAAAAGAAAACATCTCCAGCAACACTTTAATGCAATGTCAAAGAAATATTACCAGATCCATGGGATTGATGAAGTCAGCCTCAAATATATTTTCTTCGATCATTTCCTGAACCCTTAGGAAAGCAAGCTAAGGTTGTGCTAAAAAACTAGGGTCTAAACATGCCAAGTACTTCCCTAGGAAGTTTATATCAAGCTATAATTGCTGCTCTTGATCACCTTTGTGAACAATGAACATTTTTCAAACAATTCAACAATTTGAAGTTAGGACTAGCTTGTGGACGACCTGATCTTATTACAGGCCGTGAGTCCCTTAAGAAAGATGGGTTTAAAAAGTTCATACACAATAAACTCAAAGCTCGCTTCTTCAAAAGAAAGAAGAATAGAGGAAGCAAGATTATGAACACTACTTCATCTGTAGGAAAAAATGTCATTTTGTTAAACGATGCCCTCGAAGGATATCCTAGCAGGCAATTGTAGAACAATTTTGTAATGATGAAGATGACCTTGAATCTCTTTATGAAGAAGAAAAGGAACTCACCCCAAACACCATCTTCTATATTCGAGAAGAATTTGAAGATACTGAATTAGAAAATGAATCTAGAACTAAACCAGATTCTTCTCAAATGATGCAATGCCAAAACACTTTCCTGGCTAAAGAACAACTTGTAGTCCCCCTAGTGAAATCATCCATTCTCATGGATAAATTTGACAAACTAATCAAGATAATTACTTTCTTCAACACCGGAGCTACATGCTCAATGATCAATCCAGATATCCTACCCCTTCTCATTAGTCAAAGACTTATCGACCGTTCAGAATAGCTAATGAAGAATTGATGACAATCACAAAGATCTCCAAAATAGTTCCCTTACAGCTCTTTCCAAGGTATGTAGTTATGCATAAATTTTATGGAACAATTGGACCTGGTCGGGATATCCTAATTGGATTTGATCTTATTAACAAGATGTTAGATAAAAAGGTCAAGCTTGAATCAGATAGAATTCAGTGGAAGAATCAGTTTCGGCAATGGAAGACAATTCCTAATCTCTATTTGTGCACAGATAATTTCTCTGCTTTCATGAATGAAATCATTCAACAATCCTGTGCTGACAATCATGTCGAATATATGCAAAAATGCCCTCATCCATTATAGTTCAATCAAGATTTCTTCATTCATCTTCCATTAAAAAAGAATGAAGATATAAATCCAACAAAAACTATTCATTTCAAGATGCACCTTGACCATAAAAAATTAGCTGAAGAAGAATTATTTCTGCTTAAACAACAAGGGATAGTTGAAGAAACCAAATCCCTCTGGGCATGCCAAGCCTTTTATGTTAATAAAAGATCTGAACAAGTTTGAGGAAAGCTAAGACTTGTTATTGATTACAAGTTGTTCAAATTATTCCTTGTGGAAATTAAGTTTCCTTTCCTAAGAAGAGAAGTCTTCTTAAAAGACTCCTTGAAGCAAAGGTCTTTTCAAAGTTTGATCTAAAAGCAAGATTTTAGCAACTTGAGATTTATTCGGATGAAATATTCAAAACAATATTTTGTATCCCTAACTTCTATTACCAATGGATGGTGATGCCATTCAAGTTAAAAATGCTCCCTCAAAATTTCAAAAAGCCATGACAAAAATCTCTGAGCCCATCCTGCACAATGCCCTTATTTACATTGATGATATCCTCCTATTCTCCATTAATCCTAATGACCACCTAGCTCTTCTACAAGATTTCCATGATCTTGTCAAAAAATATGGAATTATGCTCTCTAAAAAAAATGGTAATAGCCCAATCTTCCATAGACTTTCTTAGATTATCCATCAAAGATGGCCAAATATGCCTTCAGCCTCATATTGTTGCCAAAATCCAAGAATTTCCTGATAGGCCATATATGACCAAATAGCTTCAATAGTTTTTAGGCTTAGTAAATTATATGAAAGATTTTATTCCCAAAATAGCCTAATACAAATCTACCTTATCCTAATTGCTTCATAAAACTCCTCCAACTTAGTCAGGTTCGCATATTAATACGGTCAATACATTGAAAAGGTTGTCTGCTAATCTGCCAGTCCTATAGATCCTTACTATTGATGGTAGGCGAATTCTCCAAACAGACACCAATTAATTTTACTAGGGAGCTGTTTTACTTGATGAAAGCATCAATCACGCCATTTATGGATATCAAAGTGGAAAATTTAAAGATGCTGAAATTCATTATCACTCCATTTTTGAAGAAATCCTTGTAGTAAAAAAGGCTATTGAAAAATTTTAATTCCACCTGGTTGGTTGTCATTTCTCTATAAAAATGGATATGTCTGTCTTCCCAGCAATGCTGAAGCAAAAAAGGACATTGGTACCCCAGCCGCAATTAATTTGTTGGAAAAATTGATTTGAACAATGGAAGTTTGATGTCAAACATGTCAAAGGAAAAATGAACTTTCTTGCAGACTCTCTTTTAAGACCTACAGAGTTTAATCCAAACTCCCCTCACATTGTTCTTCCAATTTTCATGATTACTAGAGAATCTTTTAATCCACTTCCACCATACCATAGTCTTCCTTTTTATCTCAAAGAGGATATCCTCTGCCTATGGTTTGAAGGACAAATCATGCCCTACAATGCTATCTACATTAGGCACTATGGTCAATCAAGCTCTCATATCGTTAATCCTAATTATCCATATTTTACCATGTTTAATCTTACTTATCCTTTAAGCCAGCCAAGTAAATATGGATACACTATGATGAAAATGATGATAAGAAATTATACTATTGGGTGTTATATTGACAAAAATGTTGCTTGAGCACTGCTAAACCTCAGTCTCATTGGAAGACTATCACAACCCTTTTACTTCTTGATGTGGCTCTCTCTCTTCAGACCATTACAACAATAGGTCGACTACTTAATCCAAGTCCCTGAACAATATGTCTTGGTAACATTACATTCTTATTGGTACCTCACTAAAAATGTTTAAGAAAATCACACAATCACCCAATTTTATGAAGAATTTCATCATCAGCATGGACCCCATTATTCTTATCATATTTTAGCCTATCTGTTCATATCCTATGATCTTTGGATAGAGATTCATGCTACCCTATGCTAAATGAATAATGTTGATCCCCATGGCCTCTCTCTAGATGTCTGGCACATTGTCAAATGGCAAGATTGGCATAATGATCTCTTTCCATCCCATTGTCAAGAATTGTAGCTTTTCAATCCTAGTAAAGGCAAAATTATGACTCAGATAGTGATGATGAATTATGGTTTGAAAGAAATTTTGACAAAAATTCCTCTAAAGACCCAACCAGCTCGTAAAAGTCCAAAAGAATCTACTTTTCTTTATCTGCTTTGTACTGTAGAATGCTTTAGTCTGTCGAGAATCTGCTTTATATTATTAAGGGCTTGTTTGTATTATGAAAATTTCTCTACAAATGGCAATGAAATCTGCTCAGTTAAGTAAAAAAGTTTAAGAAAGAAATTCTATCTTTCATCCAGTGTTCTATCTGGTACTCTCATCCAATAACTCTCAATGCTACTACCTTAGTATGGGTTTGGTACCACATGGGTACCTTAGCGTGCACCATGTCTAATAATACTTTTCACATTTTTTTCGTAGGCAATTTTAAAGTCATTTTCTTAAATAAATTAAGATAATAATAGTTTTGTTAACTTTCTATCAGAGAGGATCCTTGATATGCATTATTCCCTTCAAATAAATACAGAACCTTATATCAGTTATGGCTACAACTTCTTAACAATACATACGATAGAGAAACTTATGAAAAATAATCTTTCTTTCTTTCTTTTTTAAGAATCAAAAGAAGCCATTTCCATTAAAATTTATTGATATTTCCAATTTTTTGTATTGCGATTCTAAGGAATATAGTAATTATTTTGATGATAGTTTGGAATAATTGAAAGACAACCCCAACCGAAACATAAAAATTAATTCCTCATAATTGTTAATTTCTTATCCTTTGTTTGGATTTATGAGAAAAAAAAGATGAAAAGAAAAGATGTGACAAAAAAAGGAGATTAAAAATAATTTTTTTTAATATTTGGATGTTATGAGAGACTTGATACAAAAAGAAAAAATATTGAAAAAATATCTCAAGAATCAGTAAAATATCTTTTCTATCAAATAAATGTAAAAAAATGATAGAAAATTTTATAGTTATAAAATTACCCTTTTATGAAGTTTATTGAATAATTTTTATGACTTGAAGTATGAGCAATTTTATCATTTAACAAATTACTTCTTTTATTTTTTTACTTTTCAATTAAATTAAATAAAATTAATATTTTTTAATTTTTCTTTCCATCTATTTTCTAACATTCAAATAAAAATAAAGCATTTTTTCTATATATTTTATCTTCATCTTTTTTTTACCTATTTTATTTTCCTACTTTTTCTCATTACATCCAAACATAATAATAGGATCAACTAAATAATTTTGAATACTTTTTAAAAATTTAAAAAAATATATACTTTTTGAAAAGTTAACTTTTTATATAAACTTATATGCAATGTGAATTAAAATATTCCTAAATTTGTAAACTTTAGTTATATGTCACTTAGTGGCATTAATTTACTAATGATAATTCAAATTCGAATTAAAGTATTGTTTAGAAGATAGAAAGATGAAATTATTTTATTTTATCTAGAATATGGATAGGAAGTGGGAAGGTAGGTAGAAGAGAAAATGACAAGAAAGTACTTTTTTTGGGATTAATTCTTTTTATATTTCCCAAGACATATGAATGTTATTATATCAGTGAACATTTGATTAGTGCATTGCTTTTGAAACGTTCCTTTATCTTATCAATAATCTTTATATAATTGCAAATTGTTTTTTAATCTTTGAAAATAAAAATCTATCTTCGTTTACATCCTCATTTTGAAGAAATAACCAAAGAAATGTCAACTCCAAGTAATTGCATCATGTGCAATGACATCAAATATTGAGGTCCGTAATTGCTTGATACTTTCACGTTTCGCCAGCCCAGTCAATACGATATATACTTTCAATTTGAGGATGTTCCATTCACAATTATCCAACCACTTCCAAGATGCTTCCTCATCCCCTTTCTTCTCATTTCCATGCTCAACGTTGAGAATCGCCTGCAGAATTATGGTGGGTCCATCTCAACAAGCCTCCAGGAAATGACTCAGAAAGAGGCAACAAACCACCGAGCATCGCACCCAAAAACAAAATTATTAGGTTCAAGAGGCGTAATTTACGACATTCAAAGCTTCATCCCTCCGGCACCCAAGAAAATCTGTCTTATAAAGCTACATTTATTTTGGTAGAAGGTATTTATTTCGGTGAAGGGAGAAAACTGGTAATATGAGAGTTTTGTTTTATATTGAATCCAACAAGATTTAATTTTGAATTAGTCGGGATTCAATGTGATTATGAATCAAGGAGTCATCGAACGGAAGAAAAAACATATATATTAGTAGAAGAGTTTTTGTATAACAATATAGTTAGAAAGTTTTAAAATGATATAAAATATTATATCTATATATATATTATGCTAAATGTAGCTACAGCGGCAGAATGACATATCTTAGCATGGTCATGTACTCTCATTAAATTTTTTAAAATTTTATATAAAATTGTACTTATTATTTAAAATACTTACACTAAATTTTAAATTTTACTCCAATTAAAATATTGAAATATATTTACCTAAACTAACTATTGGGTCCTAACTCTACCACTGCCTAAGCAATTTGATTTAAAAAAATTTCCTCTTTTCCAAATTATTATTATTTTAAATATTTTTTATAATAAAATATGGGTAGAGCTAGAAATTTTTTCTTTGGGGGAGGGACAAAATTTTACAAATACATAAAAGGTTACTAAAAATATTATTAAATATATTTAAAATAATTAATTATAATATTTTTTATTTTCTTTTAAATTTATGAACTAAAAATTTAAACATTAAATAATTTCTATGTACTATAAAAATTAATTTAAATGATTGGATGGATAAAAGTTAAAATAAAAATCATGAATTTAAAATAAATCTATGATTTTTTTATGCCATAAAAATAGCTATTGTTAAAATTTCTTACTAAAAAATCATCTAAAAAATAAAATGCAAGGAACATAAATTATGATGAATATATATAACAATGAAATTTGGAATACTTTACATAAGATTGTAAAGTATAAATACATATAATTTAAGAAAATGAGAATAGACATGATTTAAAATACATATATATAATGTATTAAAGAGATTGTATTTTATATATATTCAAATCAAGATCCACTTATAATAATTTTTTTGATTATGACTTTCATGTTGTTAGTGATATATTAAACATTATTTTAAAATTATTCTTATAAACTAATAGATTTTAAAAAAAATTACTTGTTATTCAATGTGATCGTTGGAAGAATAAAGTAAAATATTAAGTAATTAACGGCATTACTAATTTAAGAGAGAAAGTTTGATTTAAATTTTCGGACAATATTAAAATTTAAAGAGACAAAATATACAACGTACAAATAGGTGTGTGACAAAACCTCGTGACTTGAGAGGTCAAGCCATAAAGTCGTTTTACCTTTACGTCACTCGTATATCAATATAGTGATATATGAAATTTTCAAATGAAAGATATCTCCCCAAAAATGAATAGAACAAAACTTTTTATATTTTTAACTCTCTTTTTTCATTCACAGGCTAGGGTAACAACCTTTATTAACTTATAGAACATTTTAGAAATAGATTAAATTATTAATTTTATGTCTGAAATTATATGGTATTAACAAAATAGTCCTTAAATTACATTAAATGGCTAATTTCATCTCAAAATAATAGCTCATACAAATAATTTTATCCTTCCATAGAGATGAACATGAACAGAATTGGTTATTTAATATAATTTAAGAACCATTTTATTAGTAACATACAATTTCAAGGATGAAATTGATAATTTTTTCTCAATTTTTTTTTTTAATATTCTACGAAAAAATAGTTAAAATATGATTCATAAGAATTAACTTTTTTATTAAGAGAATGAATTTTTCATAATTTTTGAAAAGAGATATTTATAAGTTGGCAAATGCTAATGGTGATTTTTGAACTTTGATTAAATTGTAACAATAGTTTCTAACTAATCACATTAAAAATTAATAATGGAATTTCATAAAATATTTTATTCCCACTTTTAATAACATATTTAATTAATTGTAAAATGTCATTTAATATTTTATTT
Source organism: Sindora glabra (assembly GCA_020226215.1). Lineage (NCBI taxonomy): Eukaryota > Viridiplantae > Streptophyta > Magnoliopsida > Fabales > Fabaceae > Sindora > Sindora glabra. The sequence goes on along the minus strand of CM035235.1, from coordinate 14,947,848 downwards.
ATACTTTTAGTCGAATCACATTTAGGTTTAGTCTAATAACTACTGTAGTAATTGCTGCCTCTTGCGGTCCAAATGTACTTTTTGCATTTTTATGAAATTCACACTTTTAGACTACTATATGTTGTATCTAGTTGTCAAAATGCATGGGATTTCCCTGCATTTTATGGAATCCACATGCTAATTAATGCATGAATGCAATAACTAAAAAAAGGAAAAGTTTCAAGTCAATTCGAATGGTCCATGCTAATCAACTTCCAAATTGTTTTTCTTTTTATTTTTATAACAGTAAAAGTGACAAGTAACCTAACACACATACAACATTCCAATTTTGAACCCAAGACGTTTAAAAGGCCAAAAAAAAAAAAAACTGTAAAGTAACATCAAATGCTATATCTCCTTGATTTTAACATCCATTGCCATTATATCAAAATAACCGATTTACTAAAATATAATAAATAAAATAGGGTAAAGACTACAATATTTGAGTTAAAACTATGTTATATTTGACTCTCACAAACCAAATCTGGACCGATCCCAAGTGATCCATTTTTCTTTACAAGTTTCGCAAAACTGTCAAAATTAGACCAGCTTTTAAAAACTAGGTAGCAAGTTCATTTATCCGAATTATACTTGCAAGGGGATTTGAACAGAAAACTTTTAAGAGGTACATTATGCACCCATCGCTAAGCCAACCAAAACCTTTATTTATAATTGTACAACTTTAATATATATATTATAATTTTAATATAATAGTATTTCATAAATAATAAATAATAATTTAGCTTTTTATTTATAAAATTTATATGACATAATCAATATTTAACAAAATAAATATTATAATATTTAAAGTTATTTGATTTCGTTATGTAATTATTTTATTATTAATTGAAGTTTTTATTAATAGAAAAAATTAATAAGATTATATATATATATATATATATATATATATATATATATATATATATATATATATATATATATATTACAATGCAGTTCAATCTTTGGTTTAATTAATAAATCAATTGAACAATGATTGAATAGTATTTTTAGTTTATTGTCCGGTCCATATTTTAAAATATTGGAATTGACATATATATACGTTAACTAGTGCAAATGTAGAATGTGTTGTTCCTTTTGATTTGTGTGGATAACTACAAAAAATTATTTTTATGATCAATTAATTTTAAGAAAATTATTTTTGAAAAAATGAATTTTATGCCTGTGAGCAAAAGTTCAAACTTACTTTAAATATGAAATGATAAAAGGATGGCTTTTTCTGTCCAAACTTTTATGGATATTGATATTTTAAATTGCCTCATGATTTTATTTTTTAGGGAAAGATGCCTTTGGGAAAATATAGGTTTTAAAACTTGACGCATGTGGCAAACTGTGGAATTGGCACTTGTAGAAGCAATAGACAAAAAAATGTCTCTATAATGTATATAATAAGTTCGGAAAAATTATAGAAAGAACATAAGTGAAATAGATGAGGGTACAGGACTTGAGTTTGGGAACCCAATTGCTTTATTCTATAAGTTGGAAGTGTTTGCATTTTTTAGCTAGTTTTACCATTTTATCAAACTGAATAGATTAGTCCTAAATAATTTTTAATTACAAAAATACAGATATATGAATTAAGAATACATTGAGTGAACTGCAATTTTTAATTATCCATTTTAAAATTTTGAAAGAATTTTTTCAATTAATGAAATATATGTATCTCAAATGAAAATGGACTATTACAGTTATTAGTGTAAAAATAAAGTAAAATAAATAATTATAAATTTAAAAATTATCTTTTAATGGCTTGTTATTTATCAAAATTTTGACTTTGGATTTCGATTGTCACTATCTATTTTACCCTCTTAATGTATTTTTTCACTTTAAATCAAAATGGATTATTATAGTTGTTATTGAGAAAATAAAAAAATAGTTAATTATGAAATTAAAAAATTACTTTCAAAATAAATTATTATTTATCAAAATTTTAAATTTTAATTTTTTATAAGGATAGTGATTATTCAAGCACAATGAAAGAAGATGTCATGTTGAATGAATATTTGATTGCAAAAAAAGAAAAAAAAGGGACCGTAAATTTCATGGTGATAAAGATGGCTTAAGATCCTAAAGTGTGGTAACGTTCAAATGGAATTCAAGCCTTTGAATTTTTCTAATAAAAGTGAATTGCGAATTAGTCTAAAAGAATAGTCTTATTATTGAATCTTTAGGCATTATATTGTCTAAAATTTTAAAAATGGCCTTAGAGATTAATTTTCACGTAAAATTAAAATGAGTCATTACAAATACTGACCAATTTTTTTACTTTTAATTTTCTATTCGTTGATTGTAATTACTGGGTGACAAAATAAGAAAGTATATAATTATAATTTTAAAATTTAATTGTAAAAAACTTGCTATTTATCAAAATCAAAATTACTATTATACCTTCTCAAGCTTATTTTTAGAGAATAAAATTAGATAATCATGATTTTTTACTCAGAATTAAAAGTTGTCAAAATTAGATAATTACTCTCAATTTCAATATTTCAATATACATTACACAATATAATCTAACTCGACACAAAGATGCATTCATACCTGAAGTCTTATTTGCAATTTTCCTTATCTTATAGCCACTTTCAAAAAATTTCACTATTATGACAAATTACTACTTTAATTAATGACAATAGTTTCATCCATAAAAACAAATGCATCTTATTGCGTCACAACACTTTAGGGACCTAAATTAGGGTGCCTTAGAATTCTCTTAACTTTTATTACAAAAGTTAAGACTGCTGTGAATCTTGGGTTTAGGAACTTTGAGCACATGGCAATTTATTATTTTGCTACGTGTCAAAGCAGTGGTATGAAAAATATATTTAATAGGTTAATAAGATTTGGGTTAAATTTAAGAGTGCTCCAAGTTTTAAAACTCAAGACACAAGTGGCATAAAATGTTTTTCCGGTTCACGTCTTGATCATCCTTCTTATCAGAAAGTACTCGAACTTGGCAGACAGAGTAGTCTTTGTCCTGTGCATATGCTTTATCTTTTAATTAATTGTTTTATTTAGTTATATCGTAAGAAGCTTTTATTAAATTCTTATATAATAAGATTAAATTTATAATGAAATTAAAAAATTATAATCACACAATAATATAGTTAAAAGACTCTTGTAACTATTAGCTTAATGAACATGTAAGTGAAATTTATTTTATTTATAATTTTACATTAATGAATATTGTTTTTAATATAATATTTTTTAAGTTACTGCAAAAGAAATTATTAAATAAATAATAAAATGTTATTTGAGTAATTAGAACCATCTTAACTACCAAATTAATACTTGAAATATTAGGGAAATATTAAATTAGCACTAAAAAATATTTTAACATCAATTTCGTATTATTACCACTAAATTTTGCATAAAATCATTTTTTACTTGAAAATTTACATTTAGTTTATTTAAATATATTCATTATTTGAAATAACAACATAAATTAATTTCAAAATTCATGAAGAGTATAAAGAACTGAAAATTTACTATTCCACATAAGTGAAATATTAGAATACCATATAATAATAAGCAAATTTACATACCTAATGAAGTATTCATGTTTAATCAGTAGAAGCAAATAATTTGGTATAAGTTAGGACTTCCTCTTCGCTCTTTCCAATTATGGCTACTCTCAATAGACAAAATTCATTCATTCAAAGTAAAGAAGGGACTTAGTCATAATTTTTATTAATAAAATCCTAATAATCCTCCTCATAAAAAAATTATTAGGCCTTAGTTCTATACAACTGTCAAATCACACTAATTCATATGGATATGTTAAGCATGTGTCTTATTAGATCACAATTTTAATTTGAACCTTAAGCATGTCTCAAAATAAGATTAAATTTTAATCAAATTATATTATTAAATTAAATTTTTTTATTAATAATAGTTCATTGATAGAAATTCTAACATTATCCCATTTAAGCAATATTAATTAGGTTTTGTAAGTTTTAACAATCATGTTTTAAAAATAAAACTCTAGACTGATTGATTAAATACTTTTATATGACCATAGTTAAAAAAAAAAAGAATTTAGCCCTTAAGGACAACATCAATTTAATCTCATCCAATATAATCGTTAGAGACAACATAATTTTAATCTCATCCAATATAATGATAACATCATTTTAATCTCATCCAATATAATCATCTAACATTGAATTATGATGATTATCATGCCTCTTATTAGCATAAAACAATGCAAGTTACAAGTGTCAATGACTATATTGACAATGGATTTCTATATGATTGTATAGCAAGAAAATAGCATCAGATGTGATCATAACATACTATTTGTCATTGTTGGTTCTCCTTATGATTTCTCTAATTCTTAGGCGAGATCTATATACTATATAGTATGTATGTTTTTACCTTATTCTCGAGATTACTTGATAGTGTCATTCTATGAGATATACTTTATTGCCATCAAAAGTTACACTTGAGATAAACACTATAACCAAAAAGATTTTTAGCGATGACAATTATCTTTGGTGTAGAAAACTCAATTGCCGTTGAATACTCAAAGTTGTCAGAGAAAAAATCATTAGCATAGGTTCATTAGTGAAGGTCCTAACATTGATGACTTTTTATCGTCAATAAAAGCTCAGGTTTCTCTAATAATAAAGTCGTCATAGAAAATATTTTAAAATTTTAAAAAATTTTGATTTAAAATTTTTAACAATGACTTTTGTTATCGCTATTGATTCATTTTGAAAAAATGATAAAATAATAAAATATGTTCTAGTGAAGACTCTGTTGTCGCTAAAATTTTAAACTTTCAGCAGTAATATTATCATCGCTAAAAGTATAACTTTCAATGATAATAATGTCATCACTGTAGATTTTAAATTAAAAAATAAAAAATAAAATGAACTTGTTAATGATGACATTATCGTTGCTAAAAGGTGTTTTAAAATTTTTACATTTTTTAATTTAAAACTACAGCGATGATAATGTCATTGCTAAAAGTTTCAAAAATGAAATTTAATAGTATTATTTTTATAATAAATTTTAAAAATATTAAAATAAATTATTTTGAATTATAGTTATAATTAAATGTAAGTAAATTAATATATTATATTTAATAACATAGATAAGAATATTCTTTATTTCAATTCAATTGAATTAATTTGATATTTTTTAATTTAATTTTATCTAATTTAAATTATACAAATAAAATACGCTAATGGTACTAGTAATAATATACAACATGATCACATGATCCATATAAAAAAAATGAATACTCATAAAATAATTGTATAATTATTTATACATAGAAATAAAAAATTATGTATACATGGTTCATACAAAAGTCTTTACAAGAAAAAATTGTATATACATAATAATCTAAGGATAAGAGAGGTGTAAATATCCTAATGTATTGTTGTTTGTGCCAGGACTATCATCATCATCATCATCCTGACAACATGGACGATACATCAAAGGTAATGCCTAGGAGGGACCAAGTGGCCGAGCGGAGGGTACAATCACAAATCTTCTTGGCCCAAGCAATGCAACAGCAAATGGAGGCACATATAGTATAAGGCCCTGCTATCTAAGTAAGGAGGTGAGCTCCATGAAGTATATCCCAAATTACTATTGCATTTGTTGTTGCTGCTACTTCTCCTAAATCAAATGTTAGCTCTGTTAAAGTTGTTCTTGGCTCTACTCCAATTATTATTAACTCTGCTACAATTGCTCCTTTAACTTACCCACCTAAGACATGTACTGTGAGCTCGTCCTGGAGCTAAAGGTGCTTGCCAAATGATATGATTGGCTAACTAGCACACAACTGACTGCCTTCCTATACCCTCAATATGTGTCAAGCACCTCATCAGCGATGATAGCCTCATTAATCTATACAAAAGTGCCAAGCGAACCAGTGGATGATACAATAGATTGCACGTATTGAGTCGCCAACTTAGTCATTCTTGTCTTCAATTATTAAAAGAAAAATCAATTATAAATATTACAAGATATATTTATAAAATTTGTATGGTTAAAATATAAGGTTTAGCTAATTTATATACTGCTCATTGGGGGTCGAATGCACCCACTCCTTTGTCTTATACGTGTGTTAGTCTCTAAAATTCTCCGCACTAACTGCAGCTCATCCATCTCTTTATTTCTTTATTCATATTTTACAAAAGAAAAAAAAGGATGAATATAATTATTGAGTTAGTAATAGATTATACATTTAAATCATGAATAATAAGTTGAATTACCTTATCATAATGATGTGTGGCAATGGATTTCGATATATGCCGATCATTAATGATAGAGATCTAACCAGCTAACCTAAAGATCCTTTACATAAAATTGGAGGACCCATGACTAGAGCTAGAACTAAGAGGATGAATCAAGCTTTGCAAGGCCTAATTATGGATATCAAAGGAAAGGAAGATCAACCTAGAATAGAGGCTGTACCAAGATAGGTTACTTTCTTACATCTTGAGGATGGTTTGAGCCTAACTTGAAGACTTCAATTTGGAGAACCTAATTTGCATGATCAGGATGCACTTATGGGTTACAATTGTTTAGTTTATTATTTAGTTTATTATAATTATTCAATTTATTAGGCTATAATTTGTTTGGACATGATTGGATAATGAATAAGCCCAATTTCCTATTTTTATTTGAATTTTCATTGGTATTTATGGGCTGAATTTCTTCAAATAGTCTTTGTTTTTGTTATTTGATGTATTGGGTCATTTTGGAGTATTTTAGGCTTTAGTTTAGTATAAATGTGTTTAAGCGCATTTTTATTTTAAAATATTTACCATGTTACTGTGAGAATTTTACTATGTTTACTTAGAGTTATTTAGAAGGTCTTTTATTTAGTTTAAGTTGTTGAATTAGATTTAGGCTAATTAGAGCCCATTTTAAATTAACATTTTAGAAAGTTATATGAGGAGGCTTGTTCCCCATGCCTAGTAGACTTTGATGATTAATAAAATTTGAGTATTTCTCCATTGTGAGAGCTTCCCCCTTATTCTTGGGTTAAGAACTAAATTTTATAGTGTTGGTTCTACCGACAGGTCATGGTTAGGGTCACACTTTGCTTGATAACTTTGGTTCTATCGACAAGTCACGATTAAGGTCAAGTTCCTCTTATCCACTGCCTATTTTCAAGACAGTCCAATTAGTTCTCTTACATCATAAGCTGGTCTAATCTCATCATTTGGTATTAGAGCTTCGGCTTTTGAAATCAGGTGATATCTATCATTTTTTTATTTATTTGTTTTCATTCTATTATTAAAAAAAAAGTTTTGCTCCATTGTTGTCTCCTTTTTATCTTTGTTTTTAAGTCATCTTCCTCTGTGTCTTGTTTCAATATTGCATCTGCATTCTATCTATTGTGTCTTTATGTCTTTTTGTGTTCTTGTATCTGTGTGCCTTTTTTACTTTTGATTTGCATTTGATTACCCTAGTTTCTGATTTCCTTGTTTAAGTTTGAGTCCTACTGTGCTAAAAAAAAAGAAATTCGCACAAAAATGTGGAAAAAAGTGAAATTCATTCAAAAAAATGTGAAAAAAAAATGAAATTCGTTCAAAAAAAAAGAAAATGTGAAAAAAGAAGAAGTGAAATTTGTGCAAAAAAAATTTTGGGCAGCAATGTGCAATAAAAAAAAAGAAAATTGTGAATTGAAAGGACTCAGGAACATTGTTGGAGTTAGCAATTCTTTTCATTAATCCTATTCTCATTTCACATTCCCTTCTATTTTTTTTCTTTCCTTTTAATATTCTTGCTAGTTCTTTCTCACTGGAGTTATCACTAATTCCTTGCTACTTCTTGATTGTGTAGAATCAACAACAAAGGTTCTTACTTAAGAGCTCATAAGGTGAAGTTAAGTGGTAAAAGGCAAGAGTGGTGAGATTATTATAGGGAAAAAGCCAAGTTGACTGAAACACAAGTGAATAACTCATAATTTTTGTGTTTGTGAGGAATTTGAGTTACAAACACAAGTATACTATAATTTTTGTCCATACATAAACTTTCTTAACATCTTTTCTGCAGCATTTAATCATGAGTAAAGGTGAAGAAAATGAAGTTGATATGAGATTGTTTGTGAAGGCTGTTCAACAATAAATGCAAGCTATAAACCTAAGGTTGGATAGTTTAGAATCACCATCCAGACCTAGAACCCCCAGGCAACCTACCTTTGAAGATGAGAAAGAAGAGTATTTTAATGATAGTACTAGGAGGGAACGAAAAAAGAGGTGGATTAAGGAGGGATAGTCGTTTGGGTAACATTAAGATGACAATTCCAGCATTCCAAGGAAAAAATGATCCTGAGTTGTATTTGGAGTGGGAGAAAAAAGTAGAATATGTTTTTTATTGTCATGACTATTTTGAGGAAAAAAAAGTTAAACTAGTAGTGTGGAGTTTACTGAATATGCTAGTATTTGGTGGGACCAGTTTATGATTAGTAGGCATAGGAATGGTGAATAACCTATTCACACATGGGAAGATATGAAGGTAGTAATGAGAAAAAGATTTGTACCCAGCCACTACTATAGAGATTTACATCATAAATTACAAAGTCTATCTCAAGGATCCATGAGTGTGGAAGATTATTATATGGAGATAGAGATAACAATGATTAGGGCTAATGTAGTGGAAGACTGTAAAGCTACTATGGCTAGATTTATTGAGGGTATAAAGAAAGAGATAGTTGATGTAGTAGAATTGCAACATAATGTGAAAATAGAGGGTTTGTTGCACAAAGCTATCCAAGTAGAACGACAATTGAAAGCTAAGATTACTTCTAAATTTACTTCAGCTTCTAGCTCTTCATGGAGATCAAATTGGAAGAATAATAGAGCTATTTCCAAGCCAAAAGAAGATATAAGATCCAAACATTTAGTTGCTGCTCCTAAAGGTAAAAATAAAATTAATTCATCTTCTAGATCATATGACATTAAGTGTTTCAAGTGTCAAGGAGTTGGAAATATTACTTCTTAATGTCCAAATCGAAAAGCTATGATTATGCTAGATAATGGAGACATAGAGAGTGTGAGCTCAAATGATGATAAAATGCCACCATTGGAATATTGTAGTGATGTTAATATTGCAAATCTTGTAAATGGAGATGTGCTGGTTACTAGGCATGCTCTTAACATATAGCCTAAAAAAGATGGTGATGAAGAGCAACATAAGCATATTTTTCATACTAGATGCCATATAAATGACAAGGTATGCAGCATGATTATTGATAGTAAAAGTTGTACTAATGTTGCTAGCACCTTGTTGGTTGAGAAATTGAACTTGCACACATCAAAACATCCTAATCCATATAGACTATAGTGATTGAATGAATGTGGAGACATAAGGGTGACTGAGCAAGTTCCAGTTTCATTTTCCATTGGCAAATACAAAGATGAGGTTCTTTGTGATATGGCACCTATACATGCTGCATATCTACTTCTTGGGCATCCATGGCAATTTAACAGAAAGGTTGCTCATGATGGTTACAAAAATAAATACACCCTTGCCATAAATAACTGTATCATTGTATTAACCACTCTCAAACTAGTTGAGGCATATGCTGATCAAATTAGGATTGCAGGAGAGTGTAAGATGAGAGAAAAATAGTTAAGCATTTAAGAGGAAAAGAGGAAAGATAAGAAAATTGAGCTTAAGCTAAAAAAGAAAAATAAAATGGTGAGTAGTAAGGAGAAAAATTCAAAGAATAGTGAGAAAAATAGAGAGAAAAATAAGAAAGTTAGTACATTTGCAAGAAAAAGAGAGCTTAAGAGTGCTTTGATGGCAAGACAACAACTACTTGTACTTATGTACAAGGATGTTTATTTCACTAACAATCTCAATTCTTCTTTGCCTAGTTTGGTTAATTCTTTATTATAGGAATTTGTTGATATTTTTCCAGAAAAGATATCTCATAGATTACCACCTTTAAGAGGTATTGAGCATCAAATAGACTTCCTTCCTAGCTCTTCACTCCCAAATAGACCACCCTATAGAATAAATCTTGATAAGACAAAGGAAATTCAAAGGCAAATAGATTATTTGTTACAAAAGGGATTCGTAAGGGAAAGTCTTAGCCCATGTTTTATACTTGTGATTTTAGTTCCAAAGAAAGATAGGATATGACGCATGTGTTTTGACTGCAAAGCTATCAATAAAATCACTTGAAAAGCTTAATGGAGCAGTATTGAATTATCCTACTTATGACAAGGAGTTGTATGCATTGGTGAAAACATTGCAAATGTGGCAGCATTACTTGTGGCTAAGGGAGTTCATCATTCATTTAGATCATCAAAGCTTGAAGTTTTTTAAATCCCAAGGTAAGCTTCAAAAGAGACATGCCAAGTGGTTAGAGTATATTGAAATGTTTCCTTATGTAATCAAGCACAAGAGTGGTAAGGAAAACATTGTGGCTGATGCATTGTCCAAGAGGTGCGCATTACTTACTTCTTTACAAACTAAATTACTTTGTTTTAAACATATTAAGGACTTGTATGTCAATGATTCTAATTTTGGCCAAGTGTGGGATTCTTGTTCTAAGCATACTTGTGGGGACTATTATAGGCATGATGGATTCTTGTTTAAGAAAAACAAATTGTGTGTGCCTATATGTTCCTTGCGTGAAATGCTAGTTAGAGAAACTCATGGTGGTGGGTTGATGGGACATTTTGGTGTGCAAAAGACTTTAAAAATTTTATTTAAGCATTTTTATTGGCCTAACATGAAGCGTGATGTGCAATCTGTTTATGACAAATGCATAATATGTAAACAAGCAAAATCTAAAGTTAAGCCTCATGATTTCTATACACCTTTGCCTGTACCTAATTAACCTTAGACTAATATCTCCATAGATTTTATGCTACGATTACCTAGGAATCAAGGTGGAAAAGATAGCATATTTGTTATTGTTGATAGGTTTAGCAAAATCGCATATTTCATTACATGTTCTAAAACTAATAATGCCACACATACTGCTGATTTATTCTTTAAAGAAGTAGTACGTTTGCATGGTTTGCCTAGAACAATAGTAAGTGATAGAGATGTTAAGTTCCTAAGTTACTTTTGGCGTACTTTATATGGTAAGTTAGGAACTAAACTCTTATTTTCTATTGTTGCACATCCCTAGATTGATGGATAAATTAAAATAGTTAATAGGACACTTACTACTTTACTGTGTGCTATCATTCAAAAGAATTTGAAAAATTGGGAGAAATGTTTGCCACATGTTGAGTTTGCTTATAATAGAATAGTTCATTCTACTACTCTTTATTCTCCATTTGAAGTTATGTATAGCTTTAATCCCTTGACTTCATTGGATATCTTACTTTTACCTATTAATGAACATACAAATTTGGATGGTAAGCATAAAGCAAATTTTGTAAGGGAGTTGCATGCAAGAGTTTGAACCAACATTGAAAAAAAGAATGAGCAATACTCAAAGCAAGCCAATAAAGGGCACACTAAAGTTATTTTTGAACCTGGAGATTTGGTTTGGGTTCATATGCGAAAGAAGAGATTCCCTACACAAAGAAAATCCAAGCTGCAACCTAAAGGAAATGGGTCATTTCAAGTTCTAGAGAGAATAAATGATAATGCCTATAAGCTAGATTTACCAAGTGAACATGGTAATGTAAGTGCTACATTTAATGTTGCTAATTTATCTTTATTTGATGTAGGTGATGGGTTTGATTCGAGGACAAATCCATTTCAAGAGGGAAGGAATGATAAAGATCCAACTAGCTAACCCAAAAATCCTTTACATGAAATTGGAGGACCCATGACTAGACCTAGAACTAAGAGGATGAATCAAGCTTTGCAAGGCTTAATTATGGAGATCAAAGGAAAGGAAGATCAACCTAGAATAGAGGCTGTACCAAGATGGATCACTTTCTTACAACTTGAGAATGCTTTGAGCCCAACTTAAAGACTTTAATTTGAAGAGCCTAATTCGCATGATCATGATGCACTTATGGGCTACAATTGTTTAGTTTATTATAATTATTTAGTTTATTGGGCTATATTTTGTTTGTACATGATTGGATAATGAATAAGCCTAATTTCCTATTTTTATTTGAATTTTTGTTGGTATTTATGGGCTGAATTTCTTCAGATAGTCTTTATTTTTATTATTTGATGTATTGGGTCATTGTGGAATATTTTAGGCTTTAGTTTAGTATAAATGTGTTTAAGCTCATTTTTACTTTAAAATATTTACCATGTTACTATGATAATTTCATTATGTTTACTTAGAGTCATTTAGAAGGTCTTTTATTTAGTTTAAGTTGCTAAATTAGATTTGGGCTAATTAGAGCCCATTTTAAATTAGGGTTTTAGAAAGTTATATGAGAAGGCTTATTCCTCATACCCAGCAGACTTTGATGATTAATAAAATTTAAGTATTTCTCCATTATAAGAGCTTCCCCTTTGTTCTTGGGTTAAGAACTAATTTTATAGTGTTGGTTCTACCGGCAGGTCGCAGTTAGGGTTAAGTTCCTTTTATCCTCTGCCTATTTTCAAGATAGTCCAATTGGTTCTCTTGCATTATGAGTAGGTATGATCTCATCAATTGACCACCTTCTTCGCCTTATTATATGTATTCTTTGTTGACAGCTCCTCATATTAAGAAATAACCATATAATATAGTTGCATTTATAATTTAGATATATGAAATAATGACATAACTTTATTAAATATCATACTTACTCTATAATCGTCACTATCAAAGAAGTCCACACACCTTTATCACATCTAAGGCAAGACAGATCGCGACACAGTACCTAGCATAGTCTAGGTTGAAATCCTACTCCTGATCACCTCTATGCTATACAAAGTGCCTGTTCAACCTATATTTCCAATTTTTTTATAGGTCAGCAACAATTTGCATCAAACCACTGAGCGCTCTATCACACTCAGTTTTAAAGATGCCTTGGAACTCAAAGTGGGATTGCATTAGAGGTCATTTAACAAATTTATGAATACTATATCCAAAAATTTTAATATCAAATATAACTAAATGAAGATAAGGAGGAGATGGATACTTATGCAGACCTCTTACATGACTCTATCCTGCAATTTTTGAGGCACCAATTGCCATGATTTATAATAAGGCGGCATGTGAACTTGAATAATACTGTCTATATTGCAAGAAAAATGGCTAACATTCTCATCGACCATATGCCATATCTTAATCATATCAAACTATATAAGCATCGGTCTCCCTCACTCCTTTCCACCTTCTGGTATAGCCTAAAGGACCTATTTAAGCCCCTTTTTATTAGAGCTGCAGCTTTGATGGATAATAAAAAATATTAATATTATAAATTCATATTTAATAAATAATTAACTTAAATGTGCATAATAAGAAAAGATATCTTTTCCTTCACACTGTAATGGAATATAGGTAGGTTAAAGTGGAGGGTCTTTTCCAGCGTTACCTCTATGGTGTTGTGTCTTGACATTTTCCATGACTGTGATAATATATGTTATATAAGTATTTAAGAGAAAAATCCATAATTGAATCAAATGATGATAAGATATAAATTAATGTATTCATATAATGAAATTACATAATTACTCATACATAATTATAAGTTGTAATATAAAAAAATATTATTTCCCTAATCTGAATTAGTGTTGGTGAACCTAACAGACTCATCCTCATGATCACCAATTTCTCTATCATCATTAGACTATAAAAGCCTTTTCTTCATATAATCTTCATTTATTTCATCTTTGAAACTGTCTTTGTCATTGATGAAGACATCCTTCATCATCATGGTCACCAATTTCTCTATGGTGTTATGTCTCGACATTTGCCATGACTGGGATAATATATGTTATATAAGTGTTTAAGAGAAAAATCCATAATTGGATTGAATGATAATAAGATATAAATTAATGTATTCATATAATGAAATTACACAATTACTCATACATAATTATAAGTTTAATATAAAAAAATATTGTTTCCCTAATTTGAATTAATGTTGGTGACCCTAACAGACTCATCCTCATGGTCACCAATTCCTATATCATCATCAAACTATAAAATCCTCTCCTTCATATAATCTTCAATTATTTCATCTTTGAAACTATCTTCATCATTGATGATGACATCCACTCCTTTTGCGACAGATCCAATATTCTTATAAGGTGAAATGATTAAAGGACCATTTCTTTGATCCCTCAAGTTTACTAAATGGAAATCTCCAAGATCAACTATAAGGTTGAAATTGGAGAAGTTGCTTTCCTACAAGAATGGCAAGTCTTATAGACTGACATCATCATCGGGTAGATCTCATGTGTCACGATGCACCATATTATGGACGATCCTTCAATTTGGCCACTAAAAAGATCCTTAATGTAAAAGACTTGTTTTACTTAGGTTGCAAGTATGTAAGGATCATCTTTGTACCATTATCAATTAACAGAAATGCTTGTAATGTTCTTGTCAATGCGAATTTTCTTCTTTCTAAGATCAATGTCACACCATTTGTATTTAAATTAAGTCACACTATAAGTTAACTCTATGATATCCTCTAGTACGCCATAAAACATGTTATCGTCAGTTCCTGGAATGGAAATGCCACTATTTTATATTTTATGCTTTGCATCCCGAGTTTCAACTACAAAGCATACTTCATTTACAATACATGTTGAGTATATCATAATAGTAAAATTAGGACTGGAAGCTAATGATGATAGCTCTTCAGCGGCTTCCAGGGAACTATTCCTATGTAAATAGTACATCTATGAAAATAGTATTTCTATATAGAGTTAAATTGGAGAAAAAGTACGAGTAAGGAACAATATTTACATGATTAGTATAATACAGCTGGAAAGAACAAACCTTTACCTTAGAGTAAAACCACGCAGGGAATTTTGTTCTTTGTAATTGATCAATGTTTTTAACTTCACTTTGTTTAAGCTCTTGTTGGTACTCACTACATAATATATGTATTTTAGTCCATTATATCTAACTAGGAGAAAAGTACAAATGATTATAGAAACTTACTGAAGATACTTTTTGATCTCAACACAGTTATTTAAAATGTACCATATGATAACATTTCAATCCTTCCTATCAAAGTAAGAAATAATCCTCTTCTTTGTTGGTCGACATTAAAATCTGAACATTAACAATGCCCTTTTTATGTGTTTGGATGCTACGTCCTAGTTTTAGGTAGGCTAATTGAATCTAGTTTCCACTCCTTCCAAGTACATAAAATAAAATGTTAACATCTCATCAATAACATATTCTACAATTGAACCTTCAAGTCAGGCATGATTTCTGACATAATCTTTCAACTTTCTATGTATATCTCATATAGGTACATCAATAAAAAATGAATGGGATTGCTCTGTAATGCTTCATCAGGCAAATGCATCACCAAGTGAACCATTATGTCAAAGAATGCTGGAAGATATATCCTTTCAAGCTTACATAAAATGATGACAATATCTTACTTGATTTGTAAGACATCCCTCCTATTAAGAGTTCTAGCACATATTTGGTTAAAGAAGTTGCACAACTTAACAATCAAATATGATAGTTCCTTTAACAAAAATGCTTGGATCGAAAGTTCTAACAATCCTTGCATGATAACATGACTGTTATGTGATTTCAACCCTTTCAACTTCATATCACGATCAGTTAGATTCTTCTCAAGACTCCTAGTAAACCTATCAAGAAATCTCATATTCTTTATAAACTTATAAAATTGTCTTTATTTTTCTTGGTTGAAAGTGTATGTAGTATGTGGTTTAAAAAGCTAGCCCATCTCTTCATACAGATACAAGTCTAGCTTTTTTTTCATGTTTGCCAAGTCTCATCTGGCATTGTTTGTGTATTTTGTTTTATGCTCAATATCTAATAATGCACCTCGAATATTGTCACATACATTCTTCTTGACATTCATCATATCAATATGATGCCTTAAGTTCATTGGTGACTAATATGGAAGGTAAAAAAATATGCTTCTCTTACTCTAATTAAGTTTATCAGTACCCCTTTTCCACTTTAAACCATCAAATTGAGCATGTTTTCTAGGCAGTCTCTGTGCCATCTTACCCAGTTGGTCCATGATAATTTCATTAGTAAGAAGATGAGGAGGGGCTCTCCTTTCTGGCCTCCTATTGAATTCCCTATTATTTCTTTATGTGACTCCTTGGAAGCTAACAACAATGACCAACATAAGCTATTTTCTCCTTAATTCGAATTAATGGAGTATCGTCATTGCACATAGGACATTCTTTATAGCCTTATCCACTCTACCTAAAAAGATTGTTTCGAGCTACAAAATCGTTTACAATCCACAATAGAGCTGCTCCTATGTTAAACATCATATTTATATTAGTATCTTGAGTCTGAACCCCCTCTCTTAAAGATATCTTGAGTCTTAACTTTTTTACAACCAGTTTTAGGAAGATATCATTATCCTTGTCCAGTGACTATGGTCCTAGTATTAATAGGGTCAACATATAAAAGGACTAATTCATTTAAATTTATGGTGGTAAGTTATAGGTAGTCATCACCACTAGTCATATGTTGTAGGATGAGTTCCTATCACTAAAAAGATTAAATCCATTTGTACTTAAGCCCAATCTAACATTTTATGATTTAGCAAAAAAATCAAGATGTCCCCTATTGAATTCCTATCAAGCTTCTCCATCAATAGGATGCCATATTACCTTATCTTTATTGAACTATGATGTCATATCATATCCTTTATAGTATGCCTTAACCCATACAATCACTTTAGCCGAGAAGTCAACGAAAAATATTGAATGAATTTTTAAGGTCTACCTATCGACTCTCCCTATAAATTAGGTAATTATCCTTTGAAGCATGTTGTTTTTTAAAAAAATGTATAGTCATTCTTGTACACATGGATTAACTTATACCCCAACCTTAACTTGTTAAGCCATTTGTTTGCAGCATAGTGTGATTTAGGTAATTTATCATCCTTTAAAAGTGCTGCTTTCAATAATTTTAAAAAAGCATCAAATGACTATTTATTCTACTTATGTGGCACCTTCAAGTGCATAAGTTTTATTAGAAAGTTCAAGGTTGAAAAATGATATGCATCCTGAATACAATTCTATTTTCACTTGTTCAAATAGGTCATCATAACTGCTATAATTCAATCTAATGTCCCTCTCAAACATGTCATTCCCTTCTTTTTCATCATGAACTATTTCTTTAGTTACATAAGGGCCAATAAAATCATGTATAATATCCACCATCTCATCTCTATCATTAGGAGATAACCCCTCGTCCCCTTAAAAGTTAAAACATCCGCTTCACCTAATTTGTGTATAATAATTATCTATAATATATGCCTCTAACATTCCCAATGTTTGAAACAATAAATTCATGCACTTCTTACATGGACATCTTATTAAATCCTTTTCATTAACAATGTTTTTGGCTCTCTTAACAAATGCCATTGTAACATTCCAATACTTATTCGATAAGCAATTCCGTAGATGTATCTAACTTTTATTTATAGATATTGTACCACTGAACAGGAAGAAGATAGCTTTTTATAGAATTAAGTGTTATGATCAATGTTTGTTATATGCCTTAAATCCATCTTATCACTCCACATCTAAAGGCTAAGGTCTTATTTCGTTTGAGATATTTTTGTAGTTATGATTTTGTCAATTTATCGACGCTCATTGTTTCTTACAAGTAGAAATTTTAGCAGCATCTCCCTGTAGTTCTCCAAGTATGTAAACGATACATCAGTATAGTTCATACCCGGAGAATAATTAGGATGCTAAAAAATTTCTATAATGCTAAATAAGAGCTAGATAAATTGTTAATAATAACTACAAAATGTATCCCAAATGTCCATAATTCAAAGGTTGGTCAATGTATAGAGATCAATTAACCCTTGAATAGGTCTAAGCTTACAATGTAAATGTAAATGTAAATGCAATTCTATTTAAAATTATTATAAAAATATGTTATAATAATTTTAAACTTACATTATAATATTTTATGAGTACAATTATTCAAGTGTATTATTATCTACATTATTGAATTTTTAAATATCCACATAAATTGTTATGTTTAATATTTTGGAATTAGGAATTTAGTTTTGTAACCTACTATACTACATTCATAAAATGCATAGTTCAACCCTTTTGATGAGACGTATATTTTATGAGTACTGATAAATTTTTAAATTTATATTATTATATAATCATTAAATTGACATGGATTATGTTTTATATGAAAATTCTTAATGATGTAGAAATTTAAATTCTCACAATCTTTTTAAAATTCCTATTCATATCATAGTAATATCTTCATTAAATACATTTGTAAGATTTAATTTTTTTATTTATGCATTTTTGTTAAAATATAGTTACTAAGTTATATTTTTTTCAATATTTAATCATATATTTAAAATTTTGTTTTCATGTTAACAATCAAGGATTATGTATACTATGTCAAAATAATTATTATATTTTGTTATGATATCTTTATGATTTGTGATTTACTTAAAATATGTAATTATATATAATCTTATTGTCATTACTCTGTATGTAATTTTCATATATTTTTTTATTTTTATTATGTATTTATACAACATCTAATATTATTATTGAATATATAAAATATTTAATTTTCAAATATTTAATATTCTTTATTCATATATTCAAATGAAACATTTTCAAATAGGTTTCATTGTATAAAAAAAGTTATCATATTTGAAAATATTTTTATTGTATAAATACAATGATCAATATTGAATAGTTATTATTTTTATTATTTTTTCAATGAAAATATTGATTATATGGGAATTTGAATGCATACTAATCATTATTGAATAATTATTATATTTTGTTGTGATATTTTTATAATTTGTGATTTTCTTAAAATATATAATCATATGTAATCTTATTGTTGCTATTATGTGTGTAATTTTCATGTATTTTTTATTTTTATTGTGTATTTATACAATATCTAATATTGTTGAATATATAAAAAATTTAATTTTCAAATATTTAATATTTTTCATTCATATATTCAAATAAAACTTTTTCATATATTTAATTTTTAAATTTTTAATGTATTTTTCATATATGCAAATGAAACAATTTCATATATTTATTTTTTGAAAATTTAATATTTTTTATTCATATATTCAAGTGAAACATTTTCAATTAGGTTTTATTGTATTTATACAATATCATATGATATCTACTTTTATTGATCATTGTATAAAAATAATAACCTTTTCAATCTATTGAAATGATTTATTTGTATATTCAATAATTTTTTATGTCTTCTATTTTCAATATTTCAATACTTCCTAACTCATTTAATATACTAATTTGTTCTTTACATATATAATTGTTTTAAATTTTTAAAACTTTCAAAATATCTTATTTATAATATCTTAATTAAATATATTTATAACATTTGCTTTCTTTATTATACATTTTAATTGAAATATTTTTACTAAGTTATATTGAAAAAAATTAATTACATACCTAAAAGTTTATTTCCATGTCAATATATTTTTTAAAATATATTTATATAATCATTCTAATTTTATACATTATATTATTTCAATGAAACTAGAAATTTCCATTAATGACAATGTCATCGCTGAAAGGTTAATTTTCTAGCCTATATATTTGAAGTCAGTCTTCAACGATAACAATTGTCATTGATGAAAATGTAAAACCTTTATTGATGACAATTGTCATCAGTAAAAGTCATATGATGAATCATTAATAATCAAATATTTGTTATTATTAAAAGTGTTGTTGGTGTTGGCATATTTTCTTGTAGTGTAGGCACACTTATATATGAAAACATAAGATGGCATGAAATATTAACTTTATAATGATCATCAGTACAATTAATTATTCGATAAGCATTCCAAAAACATAAAAGGGTCTAACAAAATAAAACATAGTGTGAAAGTATGTGTTGCCACTAATCAAGTACATTAAAATGACCCTAGACACCTATACTTTCAATAAGTTTATTAATTGATTTTTATACTTAAGAATTCAACATACATGCTTATGTATACAATAATAATTATCATATATGAATAATTATTAACTATATGCTTCAAAAGCAAGTGGAATTTACTAAGCAATATGTAAGAAATTCTAAAAAAAAAAATAATTGCAACTCTCATCAATATGATCATACTACATCTCACAAGACACCAATTCAATATATATTGAAGTGTCATGATAATAGGTGCCACAAAATAAGATTGACACTTATGGCAATTCATAAATGTGTTAAAGAATATCTAAAATATATCATAAAAATAGAGCCAATCAAAACACATTCACAACCCTTAATAATGAAGTAATTCCAAAGATTAACTGAATATACGATACAATATGCTTTACAATTTAAAGTTATATATTAAATAATAACTTGATTGAATGGATAGTTACATATTTGCACTAATATAATTTTTGTAATAAAAACTTACATATTCCTATTTTTTGATAAAGTATTAATTGCTATGATTTAATTATAACTAATAATTCATAGTTTAATAATACCTAACAAAACTAAAAATATTTCACACTAATAATTATGCAACTAACCATAGTATCATTATTGTTTGTGCAATAACCAATTGGTAAGAGAATTCATTTTAAACAATTAAGAGAACCTTAATATTTAATGTAATACATAATCTTAATGATTTCATAAGATTACTTAATTTCAAATAATTACTATTTGGTACAAAAATTCTTTAGAAAAATTATATAAATTTAATATCTATTATTTTTCACAAGCACTTAAAAATATTATTTTTTAGAATCTTTAAACAAGAGTAATTGTATACTCAAAATATAAAATGGTTGCATAAAATAAGGATCAAGTCAATTTGTAGTATGATCTAAATTAGAAGTCACGAGATTTCAATACTAAATCAATTAGAAATCTTATAACTTACATCAAATCAACTTTTAAATTTGAAGCCAATAATTTTGACATAAAAGCAAATATAAATATTAATGTACTCCCACTAAAATTTTTTATATTTAAGAATACCATCCATATGATTTGCTAAATAATAGTCTATAATCAACAATATTCTCAAACATCATAGAAATTGATCTTAATAGATCCAACTAGGAATATATAGTGCATAGCAAATTTGTGTAAGAACTTTGTACAAAAATATATTTCCAAGATGTAGATTGATGATGGAAATAAATCATATGATCAAATTAAAATAGGACAATTCTATCATATACTTTGTCATACTAACATTTGATAACATGTATGGAAAGTACAATTATGAAAAAAAAATTTAAAAAAATGATAATCAAGCAAAATTTATCAATACTTCATTTTAATCCAACCTTTAAATAAAGAAAAGGCATATAGATACTTAAGGTATCAATCACATCAAAGTAAATTAAAAAACTTTAAAATGAAGTATTTTCAAGTTTCTATTTCATTAATAAAAAAAATCATTTGTACAGTTGCAATAATTGCATATGTAAATTTTATCAAATCATAACAAATAGTATACACAAATGGATGTTAACAATTGTGCTTTTTATATAAGTACCTATATCATTGGTAAGACATCAAACATACCATTAACAAGAAAATAAGTATATATAAATCACAAATTAATAATCTTGCATTAATTCAATGTATCAAAATTTTTTGACAAACTTATATTAACAAGACACCCTTTAAAATAATATAAGTCTAAATCATTTGATTAATGAATTATTCGAGTTTAAACTTATATAACAAAAATTTATATTATCACAACTAAATCGAAAATTTTTCCTAAAATGACTTAAAGTCAATCTTACAAAAAGTGCAAAATATATTTCAAAATTTAGAAAGTTATTTACTAATACTAAATAACATTATTCTATCACAATGAGTAGGAATAAATCATTTAACATATTTATTATAAAATATTTTCTCCAAATAAGGTGAAATTTCATATATATATATATATATATATATATATATATATAAGAGAAGTTCAAATTTCTAATAAGAGAAAGAAATTTTTAGGACAAAATATTTTACCGTTTAAAAAAATAAAAAATTATATCAATTTACCTATGGGCTCTATAATTGAAAAATGATATAAAATCATAATTCTATTAACATAAATAAATTATTTAATAAGTTAAATTAGTCATTTATTGCTCAGGGGATATAAAAAATTTATACTCAAATAAATAATAATTAATCTTCAATCTAATTCATGATTAGAAAAAATAATGCTAAGTACCATAACAATATTTGAGTCAATGTGACCTCAATAATAGCATAAAAAATACTTACAAAGAAAATCTCTAAATAATAAGAATATAATAAATATATATATATATATATATATATATATATATATATATATATATATATATATATATATATATATATATATATATATATATATATATATATTCAATTAGGCAATAAAAAGGAGCCAATGAAGAAAATACACTAGCATAAAAAATTTATCCCCTTTAGGCAAATAAAGATCCTAAGCTAGTGTATCATCCACTCCAAAAAGCTATATTTCCTTCCCATTAGGACACATAATGACTTTTTTTTGGTAGGTTATTGTATGTAATAATAAAAACTTTCTCACAATTGGATGAGAAAGTGTTACTAAATTTCATGAAGAAATCATTTTGCCTCTAAACTATCTCTTATGAAGATATATACTACCTCAAAAATCCTATATACTCAACTGAAATGTATGCATGTGATTTAACTAACAAAAGGTAATAAACATATATCTCACTAGATTACAAGATCATAAATTTATTGCATTTTAATAGTCATAAACATGTAATTACAAGCATGTTTAATCACATGTGGATCAATTTAACATGTACAACATGAATAAACTCAAAATATTATTTTATTTTGGAAATTCATGCTACCATTAAATTGAGATCAATAATAAAGGGATAAATATTTAAAATATATATATATATAACTTTAATTTAATCATTGTCAACTTGTTTCTCAATAGAAACAAATTATTCAATTTAGAGATATTCAAAAAATATTATAGTAATATGGCATAACTTAATTAGTCCACCTAAAATTCATGTGCCTCAATTTCTCTGTCTTAACAATGCTTGAGACTTATGAGAGATGTTTGAAATTTGAAACTCTCGACCATAGTAGAACACAATTTAAACAAAAGAATTATTGATTAATATCAAGCACAACTTCTAATGAAAAAGGTAATACTCATAGTAAAAGTCCCTATTCAAGATAAAACACAATACTAGCTAGTAGGCAATTCCAATTTTATAGCAACAATTCTTGATATGCCAATAATAATTATTAGAGATCATAGGTGCATCATAATCATATTCTCCCCTTTAGGTTGAGAATATGATATGCTAGTAAGTACTTTCATCATAAGACTAATATGAAAATAGCCTAATTATAAAAAATCCATCTCTTTTAGTAAGATGAACTTTCAAAATTAATGTATCCTTTGTCATGATGCCTTATATCCAACACTAAAAATTACCTTATATAATAACTCCCTTTAGGTATATAGTTATATAAGATTACCCAAGTACAATTTCATGACCTTCAAATAAGAAAATTATATTTCACTAATCTTTACAAATAAGCCATTTCAGTAAGTACTTATAACTATTAATGAAAATTTCTTAAATCAAGAAATTAAAATAAATAAATTATTGAAATTCTTAATTTGCATAACCAACCATATGTATGCAATAGACCACTTATGATGAGATACCAAACCTTGATGTATCTCAATTGGCCTTTAAATATAATTTATAAATTTTAAATAAGAAAATATATCTCACCAATATTTATAAGTAAGTCACTTTGATAGTTAAGTACTTACAACTACTACTGAAATTTTTTTCTTAAATTGGAAAAATCAAATTAAATTGTCCAAATTTTAATTTGAATACTCAAGTATATGTATGCTATAACCCTAATGTATTTTAATTGACCCTAAAATTGTGTTGCATAAAAGGCCTTGAATATAATTTAAACTTCATGTATAGAATGGACCACTCCTATTGAGATATTAAGTCTTGATATATCTTTAACTAGCCCTTAAATAATATTGCACAAAAAGTTTGGGATAAAATCTAAACCTAATTTAATTAAAATTTTAAATTATGTTCTATCCTGAAAATCAAATATGATTAAAAAAATTATTTTGAAGGGAGTGAACTTTATCAATAGGTTACAAATATATCACTTTATTTTTTCAAAAAAATTTATAATTTTATTTAACTAAAAAATATTTTTAAATAATTTAAAATCACTTAAATATATAATAAATCTTACTTTAAAGCTTTGAATATGCACCATGTTAGCCTTAGAAGAGTAAGTTAACGTATTAACCACCATATTGGCCTTTAGTAACAATATAAGCTAGTAACATATTGAAACTTTTCTATTTTTAATAAGAAAAAGGTTAATCAAAAGCATTTGAACCATGTAGAATATAATAAATATTACTTTAAAACTTTGGTAAAATGTAATAAATATTACTTTGAAGCTTTGCATATGCACCATGTACGTCTTAGAAGGGTAGGTTAATGTATTAAGCACCACGTTGGCTTTTGGTAACAATATAAACCAGTAACATATTGTAACTTTTCTTTTTTAATGAGAAAAAGGGTGTGATGGAGGAACAGCCGCACACATTTCCCAAAGCCTCAATCGAGGAGAATGATCTCCTCTTGAGAAGCACAAAGAAGATCAAGCAGGGAACAGATGGCTTTTCTGCAGAAGGAAGGAGGAGAATTTCATATGCTAATGTTGAAATTCCAATTCTAGCGAGGATAATCTATGAAAACAGGATGCCGAAATGAAATCGTACAAAGAGTCACTGATGGGCAAAACTAACGGACAATGGGGAGCAGAGAGGAATTTGACTGAGGAAGAAGAGATGGAGGATGATGACTTCAACGGTTTTGAAATTGTAGAAAAATTGAATGATGGGCACCCTTGCCCTAATATTATAATTTCCAGAGAGGAAGAGGAGCGAATGAGCAGACCCTGGAAATAAACCTTAATCATCAAACTTCTGGGAAGACATATAGGATTTAAAATCCTGGAAAAAAATTGCAGCAATTGTGGGAACATGATGGTCTCATTGATATAATAGATGTCTCAAAGGATTATTACTTGGTTCGCTTCAATGCCTATTCTGATTGCAAATTAGCTTTGACTGGGGGTCTATGGCTCCTTTTTTATCACTACCTTTCAGTCCGCACATGGGATCCATCATTTAACCCATCTGAAGATATAATTGAGAAGATTGCTGTCTGGATTCGCATCCCCGAGCTTCCAATCAAATGCCTCGACAAGAAATTCCACTTTCCTAGGCAATAGGGTTAGGAAAACGTTAAATATAGACAATACCACGAGAGAACAGGCCAGAGGTAAATTTGCAAGAATCTGTGTTGAGGTTGATCTAAAGAAGGTTTTATTATCTGAATTTACTTTTCAGGGGCAGAATTACCATATCCAATACGAAAGCCTACATTTGATCTGTTTTATGCGTGGCATGTATGGACACACCGTAGACCATTGTACTAACAAACTTCAAGAGACAGATTCGGGAGAGCAAGTCAACGAACAGAATGTCATGCCTCAAAATTATAATGGCCCTCAGGTAACCACATCCAACAAGTACGGTGATTGAATGATAGCTTAAAGAACTAAAAGGGGACGAAGGAGCCCGACACCAAACACTCCTCCCTTGCAAACGTGACTCCGTTTAATAACATGAATGACAGGAGGAATCATTTTGATGTTTTGTCAAACCAGGCTTATGAAGAGGCAACAGATAATAATGGTACTGAGTCAATTATAGCAGAAGGCTTCAGAATTGATCGCACACAGGAGCCTAAACGTGTCTCAGTCTAAGAACACACAAGGCAGTAAAAAATGAAAAGTTAGGAAAAGTCACGTGTAGCCTTGAGAGATGTAACAAAATAAAAGCCACCTACACAGGAGCATCTCTCATTAATCAACACGATAGCTAAAACTTATCAGAGAAAACAAACAGAAAATTCTTAAAAGGAGTCAAGCGGTGACATCCCAACTGAAGACATAAGGATGAACCATCAAAAGATAGAATTTTCTCATGTTTCTGAAATGCAATACTTAAAAGTAGAAGCAAGTTCCTAGGCGTTGGAAGTGACTTCCCATAGAGGAGTGTCTCAGTCCTACAGACATCCAAGGAATTAAAGAAGATCCTCCAAATAAACAGAAGACCTCCCTTTATGATATGGAGGTTGAGGTAAATGAAAATAACATGTTATATGTTCTGGAATCTGCTGAGAAGCATAAGAATCAAGAGTTCATGCTAATGCATGTGGACTAACTCCAAAAGATTATCTTTCTCGATCTTAGTGTTTCTACTGTTGAAGAAAATTGTAGTTTGGAATTGTAGAGGTGTAGGAAACAGGAGTTTTGCTTCCAGACTCAATACTGTCCTAGATAACAACAACCCAGACATCCTTGTTATATTGGAGACAAGAGTTGAATGTGACAGAGCATAACAAATATTTCAGAGGATTGGTTTTGATTCCTGGATTATTTCAGAAGGTGAGGCATACTCTGGAGCATTTGGATGGGCTGAAAAGGGAATAAAGTCTCACTGGAATTGATAGAGAAAAACTTCCAACTTATACACCTGAAAATCCTAGCTGAGGCAGAAGCAGATTGGTTTATTTCTTTCGTGTATGCCAACCCAAACCCTGACATGAAAGCAACCTTATGGAACGACCTCCAGCGTATAAACCAAACCATGGACTCTGCTTGGTTGGTGGTAAGAGACATGAATGACATTAGGGACCCTTCGAAAAAAAAAGGTGGAGCTCCATTTAACTAGTAGAGCTAACCTTTTCAATAACAGAATAAACAATTGCAATCTTATAGAAGTGGAAATGCAGGGAAGCAGATTTACGTGGATAGGACCTAAATATCCAGATTACCTCCAATTATTTGAAAAGTTAGACAAAGCCTTATGCAATTTAGAATGGTGTTTAAAATTCAGTAAGGCTAATGTGAAAACTCTTCTAAGGTTCCACTCCGATCATCACCCAATCCTCATTAATTTATTTCACTCTCGAGGAGATAGATTGAAGAGGCCTTTTCGTTTTGGGGCTGCCTGGTTAACACATGAAAACTTCCCATATTTTCTACCCTCAAACTGGAATTTAGAAGGGAATATTAATACTGAACTCAAATCTTTAACTCCTTTATTGGTGGAATGGAATAACAACGTGTTTGGTCACATAAGGAGGAGAAAAAGAAAACTTTTAAATAGAATAGCAGGTGTTCAGAAAGCAATAGAACGCAAGTACAACCCCTTCTTGAGAAAGCTAGAAAAATAATTGCAAACTGATCTTGATCAAGTTCTTTGTCAGGAGGAGATAATGTGGCATCAAAAATCCAGAACTCTATGGATCTCTGAAGGGGACCATAATACAAAGTACTACCACACAAAAACAATAGTTAGGAGAAATAGAAATAAAATCAACATGCTAAGGAACCAGGAGGGCCATTGGGTAGAAGACAAACAATCACTTGAGAACCTCATTGTTACCTACTATAAAACCTTATTCACGGATGATATGGCTAAAAGACAACCTGCTAATTCTATTCTTTCCTATCCCATCATAACGGAGGAACAGAATATGCAATTGAAGAAAGAAACAACTGCTGACGAAGTCAGAAAAGCCATGTTTACAATTGGCAATCTCAAAGCTCCTGAGGATGATGGCTTTCCAGCCATATTTTACCGGAAGAATTGGTAAACAGTAGGAACCAATGTGTATTCTTTTCTTAGAAATGTTTTCACGGGGGGAGACTTCAGTGAAATCAACAAAACCCTCATATGACTAATTCCAAAAACTGAAAAACCGGAATTCATTAATCAATTCTGGCCAATTTCTTTATGCAAGTCATATACAAATGTATATCTAAAGTGCTTGTCAATAGAATCAAGCCCATCCTACCCCAGTTAATCTCACCTTTCCAAGCAAGTTTTGTGCCAAGTAGATGCATTCAGGACAATATCATCATTGCTCAGGAAATGTTCCATTCAATGCGAAAAATGCGAGGTCAAAGAGGGTTCTTCGCAATGAAAGTGGACCTTGAAAAAGCCTATGATTGATTGAGCTCGGACTTCATTAGAAAGGTTCTGAACCAAATAAACATGCATATAGAGATAATTAACCTCATTATGAAAAGTATATCCTCCACTTCTCTAAATGTCTTATGGAATGAAAGTAAGACAGAGCCTTTCTCACCTTCAAGAGGTCTCCGACAAGGTGATCCCTTATCACCATACCTTTTCATTCTTTGTATGGATAAACTATCACATATTATTTATGATGTAGTAAATGACAAAAAGTGGAATCCTATGAAAGCGGGTAGGAGGGGCTTGGGTATTTCTTATCTGATGTTCGCAGATGACTTGCTCTTGTTTGGTGAGGCTTCACTTCAACAAATTGACATAGTATTGGAATGCTTAAACAAGTTATCTAAGATGTCAGGCCAGAAGGTCAATCACTCCAAATCCAGTATCTTTTTCTCTCAAAATATCAAACAAGAAGTCAGAGATGCAATTGGTCATAGAAGTGGTTTTTCAAGCACTAATGATATTAGGAAATACTTGGGAGTTCCCATCATACATAGGAGGGTAAACCACTATACTTATTCGTATCTAGTAAAGAAGACTCAAGACAAATTGGCTGGATAGAAGATGAAATGCCTCTCCATAGTAGGAAGAATCACATTAGCCAAATCAGTAATAAGCGCTATTCCTACCTACACTATGCAGTCCACTGCAATTTCAAAGATTACCTTAGAAGAAATTGAGAAGATCCAACGAAGCTTTGTATGGGGACATGATGCTGATGATTATAAACTTCATACCATCTCATGGAGTACCTTCTGTCTTCCTAAAGAAATTGGAGGATTGGGATTTAGAAACTTAAATAACATGAATGTAGCTTGTTTGATGAAACTAATTTGGAAGCTTATTACTGATGAGGAAACTCTCTAGATTTCTGTATTGAAAGGAAAATATCAAAGAAAGGTTAACTGGCATAAAGAAGTCCATATGCAACAATCAGATTCCTTTCTTTGGAAGAATTTGTGCAAAATTTGGCACTTAGTTTTAGATGGATTATCAGTGGAGATCAATAATGGCCTAAACAAATCCCGCTGTTTTGACTGATGGATTGGTAATCAATCTATCCACTCTCTAATCAGTGACATCCCTGAACATTATCATTCCTCGACAGTCGTAGAATTTGCCACGAATGAAGGAGGTTAGGATGTATCAAAATTATAACCATGGCTACCACAATAATACCTTTCAAAAATTGAAGCTATCCCTCACCCTCTATCCAGGCTGGGAAAGGATGAGATCACCTGGGATAAATCACCAAATGGTCAATTTTCCATTAGCTCAGCTTATCACAGCATAAGCACAAAAGGGAATCATGAAATTGACTCTATCTAGCATTTGATCTGGAAATTAAAAGTTCTAGAAGAATAAAACTCTTTATCTAGCAATGTAGCAGAGGTGGAGTTATGACAAATGTTTTTAGAGCCAGAAGAGGAATTGGCAGCCTAATTTATACAATCTGCAAAAACAAATAAGAAGACTTACTCCATGCAATAAGAGACTGTCAAAGAGTTAAAGGCATCTGGTTGAAGTTATTACAAACAACGAGAAGAGCCTTCTTTTTTAGCATGCAAGGAAGAGATTGGATTCATATGAATATAGTAGAAAATCTTGGCAGAAACACTAGTGAGGACTGGTCAATCACTTGGAGTATTGCATTATGGTGCATATGGAAATGGAGAAAATCCTATGTATTTTAGAATGTATACACCCTACCAACAATGCAGCCCTCCAGATAAAAGATTTTGCATTAACTACTACTGCTGCCTTTGACTCAGGAAAACACAATCACATGAACCAGAGGAGACAAGTGCAAGTGAACTAGATTACTCCTCAAGATGACTAGATTAAACTTAATATTGATGGAGCTTCAAAAAATAATCCAGGAGCTGCTGGATGTGGGGGAATTTTCAGAAATTCGAAAGGAAAATAGATGTATGGTTTCACAAGAAATCTGGGAACATGCTTTTCATTCACTGCTGAACTATAGGGTGCATATCATGGTTTATCTATAACTTAGGAGTTAGGATGTAAAAAGTTGATCCTGGGATCAGATTCAAAACTACTTGTAGACCTACTCAGCAAAGACAACATAGACAAATCCAACAATTCCGCCCTTCTTATGAGATGTCAGTCTTTAATCCAACAGAATTGGAGGATTTCCATTCTTCACACTTTTAGAGAAGGGAATAAATGTGCAGATTGGATGGCGAATTTCAGTCTATCCAAGGAAAGAGGATTGCACATAATGGATTACCCTCCGAATGGTTTGAGTAATTTACTTCTACATGATGCTTTAGGGGTCACTACCCCACATCGTATTCCTATGTAATTTTGTTTCTTTTTCAAGCTTAGGCCCCATCGATTCATTAAAAAAAATGAGAAAAAGGGTAATCAAAAGCATTTTGAACCATGCATCTTTAATGCCCATGCTATGCATTTCAACGTCAAGTCAAATGCTCTTTTCTATTATTATCATTCACAACTCCTCACTAAATAAAGAATAAAGTAATACTACCTTTATCTCGTCTTCCATTAGCTATTTTGCTACTAAAGGCTATTTAAGCTATTTTGATATGTGATACTGAATGAGAACATCAATCCTCCACTAGCTAGACAAATTCTAAATAAAAGCCGTCGAATCGTGATTGCAAAAGATGTTATCACATAATGCGATTTTGTGTGCAAAACAAAAAGGAATTGGTTAGATGCATCCTCCAAAATTCGATGGTTCACCTCATTTATTTAATAAATTTAATAGGTGAACTATGCTAATTATACCTTATAAAAATTTTTGCACAAAAATAAACTAAGCGTATTAATTTAAAAGTCCTAATTTAGGAACCCTCATATGAATTAAGAAAGCAAATTCTAAAATTTTGCTAGTACAATATTAGATTGGTTCTTTGAATTTTCTTCAATGAGAAATTATCATAAAAATTTAAATTTTTGTAGAATAACAATAACTAATAGATAGTATGATTTTATTGGGGGAATCATACATGTGAAGTCTCATCAAGAACCATAAGCAAGTCATACAAAATAAAATTAATAATTTTGAATTCTAATTACATATATGTAGGCTGTGATACCATAAGTAAAAAATTCAACTAAAAACATATGTGTAAAGGATTAGAACATTATATAATAATAACAAATAAATTTACATATTAATGAAGTATTTATGTTTAATCAGCAAAAGCAAATTATTTGGTGTAAGTTAGGTCTTCCTCTTCATTCTTCTTAGTTATGACAATGTTCATTTGAAGTAAAGAGGGGATCAAATTATAATCCTTATTAATAAAACTGTAGTAATCCTCCTTATAATAGGTTTACTGAGTCATGGATTTACATAATTGGCAAACCACACTAACTCCTATGAATGTACTAAACTCATATCATTTTAAATCATAATTTAATGTGGGCCTTAAATATGTCTTAAAATATGACTATATTTTAATCAATTTGTTTTATTAAATTGAAATTCTCAATTAATAACAACTTACCTAATGTAAAATTACAACATTATAACTTTAGTTAAGAAAAGAATTTGGGTTTTTGAAATTTCAATAAATTATTATTGATAATCATTTTTAAATAACAATTTTGTAATGGAATTTAACTTTTGGGTTAATTAAAATTCTTTAAATACATTCTATGTACATAATTTTAGTGGATGAAGTAATGATAGAACTAAATGAAGTGTGATTTTTAGATGTAAATTTGGAATTTCCAAAATTTATGATCCTATTCTTTAATTTTTCCCTCCAACCAAAAATTATTTTTCAACTTGAATAATTGAGATTAAATTTTATCAATTTGTTGGCTCTCTTTTAACCATATCAGCCAAGATACCTTAGAATTGGCCTAACCTATTATAAATTGAACTTCAAGGTTATTCTAATTTTATCTTTGTTCCAAACCAATTCTTTTAACAAATTTTGAGTGTGTCTACTTTTGTTGTATTTTGTTTCCTCACTAAAGCACATATACTTCTAAGAAAATATCTTTACATTGCTTTTGTCATTTACATTTATAAGAAATGAAATCTTTATTTTTGAAAATTTATAAAACATAAAAAATATATTTTTCATATTTTCAATTTTATATAGTGATTATTTGAAAGTATTTAAACTTATTATAATAAATTATTACTTACCAATGACTTTCACTTCTATTGCGGTCACTATCCCTATTGTCACTACTAGCATCATCAATTCCATTATTATCATCATTGTTGCCGCCCTTGCCTTTAATCTCCATTGCTATTAATACCAACATCACTCATGTCACCACATCTACCACCACCTTTACTACTTTCTCCACTGCCACCACTTCTTTAACAAATATGGCTTATATATTACTATGTTTTTGTAACATCATCCTAAAACCTCTTTTTACGTATTTAATTTTTATTAAATTGAATTGTTCATAAATGTAGAATTTTTTTTATGTGATAATAAAAGAAATAAATGGTGACAATTAAATCCTGTATTAATAGGAATTAAAACAAAAATTTATATAATTTTTTAAGTAATTATGTGATCTTTTTAAATGATTATGTAATTTTTAATTATATTTTAAGACAAGTATGTTAGCCCACATGATTTAAATTACCTTGTACATGCCATTGGTTAAAATAGGCTAATTTGTTTAAACTTACATTTAAATTTATGTTTCAAAATTTGGATCGGATCAATTGGTTTAATAAGAAAAATATGAACCAAGCATGTGATTAGTTTGCTTAATCCTTAAAATCAGTATTTAAAAAATTAGTTAGAAAATCAATGAATCAATGATGAATTAGTTAAATTGTGTGAATCAATCATGATTTCATGGTTCAACTGGTTATTTTTTTTAAAAAAAATATTATTATTATTAAAAAATTATTATTTTTTCTTTTATATATATATATATATATATATATATATATATATATATATATATATATATATATTTAAAAGTCCAAGTAGTGAAAAATGATCTTGCCTCTATAAATAAAAATCACAAAATAAAAAAAAATTGGGTTCAATATTAATTTTTTATGATAATTTGAATTATGAAAATATGAAATTATTAGATAATGTTTGAAATATTTTTATATTTTATATGCATAAGTTTAACTGCATGATAATTCAATTATTTTTTATTGTTGTATACTAAAACTTTTAGTTTATATTATATTTTTGGTTTAACCCTAGTTAAACCATTAAATTTAAATCGCTCTCATTTTTAATTTAATGACTAATTTAATTTTTAAAACATTGATTTAAACAGACATCCCTTTTTTCTAAACAAAAAATGAGTGTAGATATGAGTTAGTGTGAAAGCTTAAGCCCGTATTCCTAATGCTATCTATTGTACTAATGCTGAGAGCCTATTGCATTTTGTTGAGTTAAAAATTCACTTCCTTAATAAGTTATTACAATTGTATGCAAGAAGTTTAAACTCAAGATATAATTGTATGATATCAAAATTCCCTTCCTTAATAAATTATTAAACGATATTAAAAAATTTTATTTGTGGAAATTTCAAACGTATAATTGTACGCGAGAAGTTTAAACGGGTCATGGTGGGTATATGGGTCAGATTTAAATGGTTGATGCAAGTAGATGTGTCAGGCATCATAGTGCATGGCCTGATATTTAAGTAGCACTGGGCTCATACTACAAGAAAAGGCATTTTTATCAACAAGCTTTTTATTACAGCCGAAAACATTATGACAAAATAATCGATAATAAAGACTTATTATTATTTCAAACAAGGTTTTTAAGAAATAGGGGTGACGTAAATTGATGACAATATTTCAAAGAAGATATATCAATAACTGAAATTTTCTGTATCGATAAGTAAAAAATGTGTTGTCAGTATAGGCTTGCATTTAAATTTTGGTAGAATGCCATTTTTGCCATTATCACACACAAGTAGAAGCAAATGGGTGCTCTTCTTTAACTTTTTAACGTATGTTTTTTCATTCTTTCTTTTTCATTGTTATTATTTATTGCTCTCATTGTCATTGTTTTCACCATTTTTTCCATCAAATCTTAACTTATGTTGATCCATTTATTCTATAATTTTTCTAATGATTCATTATTATTGTTATCATTATTGTTGGCATTGGTGGTTTACTTATTTTCTTGTATCTGTAAAATATTGTTGGTATTTTTAATGCATGATAAATTGTGTAGTTCCTATTTACATTATGCTTCTTTTTTTTTTTTTAACATAATGTTTAGCGTTTCTTTTTTATTTGCATGATAGTTCTATTTTTTCTAGCAGCAATCACGGCCCATTTATTTGGCTGTTAAAAAAGGATGGGGCGATAAAATTAGCCTTTTGATTTCTTTCGCCATAATGTCTATTGTTAAAAAAATTTTCAAAATCAAACAAAGGATTGTATCCCTTTCATCTTCACAATTCAATTTTACATGAAGTCTCACAATCGAACATTTAGCACAATAGTACCCTACTCTATCTCATTTGATACTAACCCTCGTTGTTAAGAAAAAAAGGGGGAAAATTGAGAAGAAATTGGGATGGAAAATGGGATTTTTTGTTGTTTGGATGTAGGAGAAAAATGGGAGGAAAGAAATTTGTAGAAATGGCAGATTGTGGGACTCACCGTTTTTTTTCTCTCCTTAGCTAGGGAGAAAATGACAGAGAACCATGCTCTTCAATGATTTTTTCCCACTCTGCCCTCATTTTTCAGGACCTCTTGCTTCTTCTTCCCATTTTGCGATCCGACAATAGTGCTGCTTCTTCTGTTCCGTTTCTTTACTTCTGAAGGCTTCTGCTTCTACTTTTGTATACTACTAGTGTTACTTTGTCTGTGCTTCCTTTGCTCATTTATGAGATATGTTGCTACTTTTGCTTTTGTTTGCTTCTGTCATTGTATATCCCACAAATCACCTGTTTACCGTTATGTCTGGTCTAGGATTTAAAAAACGCAATCCGCGATCCTAATATTGCTTGCAATATTATATTTTCAGGACAAATCGTATCCCCAATTTTTCATAATTTTAGACTGTTTTAATCGTAATTTTCCGCATTCATCCGCATCGCGACGCGACCGCGACTGCAACCACAATTACAATTTAAATCCCTGGGTCTGGCTTCACTATCGTTGACGAGTGCCTTATACGACAGATCCGCTGCAAAAAATTTGGCGACAGGCCATCGTGCACCGTTGAGCTTGGATGGCTCATGCGCAGAGGTGACTAGTAACCAATATGAAGGACGGCACCAGATTCGTCATCGTTAGCTGCTGCCGATATGGCTGTCCGACAGGTCGCTCCATTGAACCCACAACTGGGTTGTGACTCGGTTTAGAACCCGAGCAGCCCCTTTTTTTTAAGGAAAAAAAATTATTCTAAACTTATTTGTGAAATTTTCTTTTCGGAAAGGGGTAATTTTCTTTTCTCGAAATAGCAACAATTTTGAAAGAAATTTTCTTTATCTAGAAAAAATGGATTCTAGGATGTCATTCCGTTTTCGTAAGGCTGATCATGGATTGGCATTTTGGTTGTGATTAAGGGCTTCTGATGACTGTGCAGGATTGTGTGAATTTGGCTCTATGTTTCTATGTGCATTTCAATGTTTTAAGGTTGAAATGTGGTAGGCATTGCTTTTCATCATCATTTTCGCTGAATTTTAAATAATTTTCCACACACTAGCTGCTATTGTGATGTGAAATTTACGTGTAAAAATCTATATTTCCTTTGAAAGCTATTCAGTTGATCACGCAATTAGACTGATGCAATCTGTTGGATTAATTTGCTTGGCATTATAAAGGGAAATAGAAAGACACATGGACGAACAAGATTTCCTACTAAGAAAGGCTTTCATGCTTTACACATCAGATTATTGAAGGCTTCAATGGTCGGTTACCTGATTACGTAGGCTCTGGAAATGATAAATATTCTTTCTGCCATATTGATGATGTAGTGGAGGGGCAAATTGCTACAATGATGAAGGGACAATCTGGTAATCGGTATCTTCTAATGGGGGAAAATGCATCATTCAGGAATGTTTTTGATATAGCTATGCTCATTACCAATGCTAGAAGACCAATATTTAACATCCCTTTGTGGTTAATTGAAGCATATGGCTAGTTTTTAGTTCTAATCTCTTAAATTACTGGAAAGCTTCCCCTGATCAGTCCGTGGGTAAGATCAAACGTTTTAACTCTGTTTATTTGTTCATCTGGTGTAATATGTATTGTAGACTTTGAACCCACCTTAACATTGGATTATTCTAGTTTTGATTATTTATTTTTAGCAAATTAAGCACTTAAAGTTTATCAAAACCAAATTGCCTTTAACATTTCAATAAGGGCTTCTTGTATTTGTTAAAACTTAGGCACAAGGTTTGAAGGATTTGGGCTTAATAAGATATCATATAGAAGAAACTTCATTGCGGAGCACCCGGTTAATTGGCAATATATCAATAGTACATTACGTAATCTAACATGGCCAAGTAAAGATACGAACTATAGATGTTGGACAAAGTTAAATATAAGCTTGCTAGTTGCCACTTTGTGAAAAACACCAAAATAAATAAAGCTAAGAAGCTAGAATTATTATGTGCCTTATTTGGTATTGGAATTGATGTGATTTGAGATCAACGTTAAAGCCGGAATAGATTCAACTCTTCTCTTGTGCTTGTTAGGTTGAACTTGAGGGTTGTGATTGATTGAGTGCGAGAAAATTAATTGAGTGTATTTAATTATAATTATAAATGAAAATAATTTATTATAAAATTGATTGAGTAAATCTATTTTATGATTGTGATTAGCAACATTATTCAATGATTCTTTAATTTTAAAATATAACTTTGCAATTTTCCCTTTAAATTTAATTTGAGAGGAAAAAAAAAGCTTACTTTAGATGATTTACTAATAAGCAACTAAACATGCTACTTGGAAGCTCACAATCAAATTTATAGTCTAAAATTAATTTTGTGAAGTTAAAAGTATCTACCATATATATACTAGAGTGTATGAAAATCAATTGTACTTTTTCAGATTTTAGTGAATCAAAAGTTATATAAATCTTTCTATGGTGGGTTTTGAAATTAGAAAAAATGATTTTATGAACTATGCAACTTATTTACAAATTCTAATTTTTTTATGCACCCAACATATTTCTGTATCTTTTACTAAATATGAAACTAATTTTTATTTGGAACAGCAATCATAAAGAATAAATTTCCTCTTTCATAATATCATCTTCAAGAATTAAATTCAATATTTTTTACTGGTCTAAAATATTTTAGGTCTCAATCTACTATCACTAAACCATTCAATTATTAGTTAAATTTCTAATTCTTGAATATTATTTTAAACAAAATGAATATTTGAATTCGCATGCAATGTTAACTCAAATTAGTTGTAACAATCAATGTTTTGTAGTTTGATAATTTCAAAGACTTAAGATCTTGAATAGCATGCATGAGAGGAAAGCTGCCTCAAGGTTTAATTGTGGATAAAATGTAAAGTGATATATTAACAATAAAGATATATCACATTTTATAAGAAAATTTCATCAAACATTTTATTTAAAAATATTCCATACATATATATATTGAGTTATTTTAATATAAATGAATTAGTACAAACTCTTTTTATTCAATGAGTTTGATGAATTAATAGTATAATTAATTTTTTATTTTATACAATAAGAGCATCGTGGTTATTTTACTCTAATAAATTTTCTTTCTTTCCAATTGTATCTTCATCCAAATAAAATGAAACAACTTCTCTCCCATTTTTTTCCCATTTTCTCTCCCACCAAACATAACCAAAGAAAATATCTTCTCTTCCATTTTCTCTCTAAAAGAAAATATCTTTTTTCCTATTTTCTTTATTCCCTTATTTCTTTTTCTCCCAATTTCTGCTATAACCAAACAAACCCTAAATTTCATCCTCATCTCGATTTCTATCATCTGATTTAATCTCTATTATTAAAAAATTTCAAGGTTTGCACTAATTCAAGACATAAATTTCAGGAGTTCTACGAAAGCTTGTGATTTCATTTGCCGAAATGAATTATAGGTAATTTCTCATGCTTACACTACTTGAAGAATCCAATTGTTATAATTTTGGTCTTGAACCTTTTTATCGGTATGACATTTTTTATGTCTTCCGTCACTCTTAACTCCACAGGCCACAACCGCAAGGTATGTGCAAATCGCAGCCAAAACAGGTATAATTACAATCATCTTTTTCCACTCTTACTAACTTTAGGTTCTCTCTCTCTCTCTCTTTTAAGAAAACGAACAGACTAACCAACACCAGAGTTCACAGCATTATAAGGAATAAATCTAGGAAAACAAATTAAAGAGGAGTCATCATAAAACAAAAGGATCATGTTTATTGGAGGATTACAAAATAAGGATAAATTTAACTATAACTTGGGTTATTTTTAAAGATTAATGTGCACGTCCGTGTGCGCGTGCACATATATTGGATGATTGTAGCAGAATATTAACTCTAGCAATTTGAATGTTTGCAACAAACTGGAAATTTTTGGTATAGTCTTTTTCTTTTTTTCAAAAGACTGAAATAGACATCCACAAATGCAAATATTTCTGAGATCAAAAATGTAATTATATAATAACTGCCTAATTGGGTAATCACTGTTCAGCCTCCCAATTTAGATTATTCTCCCTTCAGTACTGACTTAAGCAGCGGGAGTGCACCGCTCTCTGATGATGTGTTCTATGTTGCTGGTATATCGAAGGGAGAGTAATCCAGCAGCTTCACATACTCTAATTTCTTTTTTCTTATATTTCAATTCTCCTGGAAAAACTTAAATTCTCTTTTTGATCTTGACTTATTTTCCCCAAAAATTCGCCAGATTGTTATAATGAATTTTCTTCATGGGAAGTTGGGAACATTGTGCAATTTCTTTAGTTAATTGAGTATGCTTGGTTGGATTTCAGATTTCCTTGATCGGATCATATGCAAGCCGAAATGGCCATCAATTTCCTCAGGAAAGGTCCATCTGAGAACATGAATGAAAATCCTCAAGGAAACGATTGGAAAATCATCGGAATCAAAATCTTGCCTTGGCGACACAATTTGAAGCTAACACATGCAATGATTAAAAATGATATCCTCAGAGGTATGAGATTTTCAACTCAAATTTATAGCAGAATTGCATATTATTCTTTTTCTTTCTCGTATATCTGGATTCATGTGTGAATCGTAGTCCTTTGCATGCTGTTTGATAAAATGCCTCACTATTTGCTAATGAAACTACTTTGTTCTTTGCACTAAAAAATTCATGATTTGAATTACACACACAAGTTGTTGTATAATTAATTTACTGCGTTAATTCTTGAACATTGTGCATTGGTTGATATTCATGTCTAAATTCTGAAGATTTTAAACCAACTTTAGCTTAGAAGTGTTTCAGTTGGTCTGTTATTTATAGATGCAAATGTGGACAAAATGCCATACTGTTGTACTTTATGTATTGAAACAAGGTTAATGTTAGTCTTTTGTTAGTTATTATAATGATACACACGAACACTAGGTTACTACAACAAATAAGGATTTAATCCCGGTAGACACACATTCCTTTCATAATTGGGATATCAATGGTGACTCAACACATGTACTTTACACCTATTATTCTTCAGTGAGAAGTGTACGAATCATCCAATTTGAATTTGTTTGGCTTTTCTTAAACCTCACAGTCACTGCAAACTATTATATGCACCCATGATCAGTTTAATAGCCTATATGTTTAAGCATAGCTGAATTATGGACTAAACATCTTTTCATGTTTAAAGCAATATTATAACCTTAATATTTATTTGGATTTAATTAATTATAATCTCAATCTCATTCCAAGCATAAAATTGTTTACAGCAAA
Organism: Sindora glabra; assembly: GCA_020226215.1. Lineage (NCBI taxonomy): Eukaryota > Viridiplantae > Streptophyta > Magnoliopsida > Fabales > Fabaceae > Sindora > Sindora glabra. Next base: position 14,907,722 of record CM035235.1, on the reverse strand, counting down.
AGAGCATTACATGTTTGGGAGATCTCAGGATTACAAGAAATTTATATACTGTTGGGCTCAGTTGACTAAAGCCATGCCTTGGCTTCTCTATTCTTAGAATTGCAAATTTACTAGCTATATAGGTTCGTTTTGAATATGTTATAGTAATATACCTTAGCCTTTCTGTTCTTAGAATTTTTTACAATTAACTTGTAATATACCTTAGCCTCTCTAGTCCGGCATCAAAGCTTTATCTTTTTGTAGTGCATGTTATTTTGTTAAAAGAAAAAGTAGGACATTCCTCAAACACTTTCTCATGGTTGTTTGAAATTTATTATAGGAATTATTGGATTGGAGTTTTAAAAAACTCAATTCATGATAGTTTCATCTACGTATATTTGGTTCTTCTGCATTGAATATTAATTAATTAACTATATCAGCTTAACCCAAGGGTTCAAATATATAAGTTTAGTGCAATTGCTTAGCACCCTATTTGGCATTGCTAAATTTATTAGTTTTCAAGTCACACTCATACTATCATCACCTTACCACTCATTAACTTACTAAATTGATGGAAAAGCTTGATTACTAATCATGTTTTAAGGCAAAAAATTGGCAGAATTAATCAAGTCCCTATGTTAGGAGATCATATGCATCTCTTTGCCATTTGTATAAGCTCTGCTAGATTGTTGTGTTTTTGCTTTTAGGCTTTCATCTAATATCAATATTTGACACTATGTTAGATTCTTTGTCACCATTCATGGAAATCCAATTTTATCATTCATATTACTTTTCTGACACTATTTCTATACAAACCACTTCTTTAACTTCTAATAGTTAGTTATCACCTAGTAAAGTAATGGTTATGTTCCATTTGAATGCTTTATACTAAGTTGATAATGATGCAATTATAGAATGCAAAAATGGGAAATTTGGATGCTACTAGGAAGCTATCTAAACAATATAGTACAGAAAGATGTTATCTTCTAAACCTCTATAGTCATAGAGTTGTATCTATTGTATAATTAATACATATATTAATCAACATTAGCTCTATATTGTTATTGCAATAATTGATGTATACCATTGCCAAAATCAACATTAAGGCAAAGGCTGATTACATAAAACCAGTGCCACCCCTTATATTAGAGGGTCATTTTCACATGCATAACTATAAATCTAATAGGGTATGGCATGTAAGTTTGGTTAATTTTAATAGATGATTTAAAGGCCAGATACTTGCATTTTGTACAATTTGAAAATCATTAGGGATTGCAATAAGCCAGTAACATGTTTTCATTTTGACAAGCCATGTCACAAACATATTGGTGGCCTATATCTTCATTTTAAAGTCAACAAGAGGTATATATTCTTGCATAGTACTATAACATGTAAACTTGATGTTGATTCTCCAATGCTATGTAGATCCTATAGTTAAAATTTTCTTATGTGAAAGACATAATGACCATGAAGGATGCTATTAATTATTATAACAAGCTTACTACTAAAAATTGTTAAAACCATTTGACAATATTGATCAAGTAAGGTATGAAAATTTAAGATTCAATGATGTTCAAGTGTGATAATCCTTGATTTTTGAGGATGAATAATTAATCTACATGTCACTTAGAGTTATGCATAATAAGTTCTAAGATTAAAGGTCCAGCTATAAATTGTGTTGAAGGCCAATTTTCATAGCCTATGCTTTTCTTCTAAAAATTCTATACACCAGGAGTCATCACTTAGAATATCATGAGATTATCTATTAGTATTCTTTTTATCATCTCTTTGGTTATTACCACTTCATATTAATTTAAGTACCCTGATGCTTGTTCCTTAATGATAGGATTTTCACTGCATAAGATAAACTTGAGTACACTATAACTATGTGTTTTATGTTATGAAAGTAGGAATTTTGGTTAAATTTCCATAAAATAGCTGGTGCTATAATGCCTATATATAGACATACTTATCTTAGAGCTTTTAACAAGCTTGTTCATTAAAACAAGATTGTGTTGTCTTATAGATGTTAAGATTACAAACATTCAGTGTAGTAACTTTGTATTTAAGAAAGTAACTTTCAGTGGTAAATGGACAATACTGCTATCAGTTTTATACTAACTTAGTATCCTTTGAATACAAGGTACACCACTTAATTCAAAGTACATCTTATCTACAAGGAAGACCACACATGATCTTAAGGACCTAAATGATCATCAACCCTTGAGAGAGGGAGCATTATAGTACCAATATTTTGAACATCATTTATGGATGGGGAGTAAGAAACTTTTAGAACCTTTATAATATCATTTCCATATGATTGGACATGCTTTACAAAATCTCATGATTATTGCGACATTTTTATTAACTCCTTATCATTCTATGCCAATTCATTATTACATTAGAAGCTATCTTTTTTAGGAACCATGTATATATATGTAAAGTACATTAGCCACATTTTATGATAGTATCCTTTATGCAAGGTTAAAATACCTAGACATTTATAATTAATCTTACTATAAAAGATTGCTTATAAAATATCCTTGATAAAAAAGGGTAGAACACTCCTAGAATCTTATATTTAAACATTCATGTTTTATCATGATTGTTAATTGGACATGTATTTGAAGAGAATCACTGTCGTAAGAAACGAGTAAAATACTCCCAAAAATTTATATTTGCAAAAAGGACATCTTCTACTTAAATAATCATCAATCTTTGAGAAAGGAATAAAGTACTCCTAAAATTTGTAAATATTATGATTACATACTTACTACTTCTTCATATATGCTTATTATAGCTTCATTCATGATTATTACAAGCTTTTGTAGCTTAAAGAGCATTATCACTTGTACAATTTCATACTAGTTAACTATTATTTTTGTTCAAATCATTTTATACTCAAATTATTGTAACATGCTTATTGTTACACTTATGACTTGCTAAAACATTTTTAACACACACATTAATAGCCAACCATGACATTTGTTAGTTGCATTGATCATAGAGCTTACCTTGACTTGTGTCAGTAAAGCTTACAACAGGCCTTGACATATGTTGGTCATACTTATCATTATAGTTTGCCTTGACTTGCATCGATAAAGCTTACAGCAAACCTTGACATGCATTGGTCATGCTTATCATTATAACTAGCCTTGACATGCATTAGTTAGGCTTACTAGTGGCCTTGCATGCATCGATCACAACGGCCTTGGCATGCGTTGGTCACAAACATCCTCAACATGCATAAGTCATACTTTCATTATAATTGACCTCAACATGTGTCAGTTAAGCTTATTAGTGCCCTTAACATGCATCAGTCATAAAATGCTACCATCTCTTACCATCACCATTTATCATCATCCATGTCTTACCATCATCATCTCTCATTATCAACTAAGATCATTTATATGAATGATTAAGGAGATTGATTAGGATCATTAATTCAGACTATTAAAGATTGATCATAATATCAGATCATCATATTACGGTTAGATCTTCAAATTATCAAATCAAGGTTAGATTTTCAAACTATTAGATTGAGATCAAATCCTCATACTTTCAAACTATCAAATTAAGATTAAATCTTTAAACCATCAAATTGAGGTTAGATCTTCATATCATTAGATTAGGGATGGACCTTTAATCATCAAATTAAGGTCAAATCATTAAATTAGGGTTAGATTTTTAGAATATTAGATTGAGGTTAGATCTTTAAAACATCAAATTGGAGTTTTGTCTTTAGATCATTATATTGGAGGTCATATCTTCAAATTTAAATCTTCAAGTTTAGATTGTTAAATTTTAAGATATAAGTTCCAAGCCAACTAGATTTCTAGATGTCAAATGATCAGGTGACCAATTTTAAGGTTTTGGGTCTTTAGGGTTTCAATATTGATTCACTAGCTTTAGGGTTTAGGGTTTTCAGAATTCAATTTAAGGTCTCAAACAATTTTGATCATCAAAGTTTTTAGGCATTAGAATATATGGGCAATTATTAGGTTAAGGTCATAAATCCAAGTATTAGAATTCATTGGTAATTATTTTGGGCTAGATTATAGTTGACATTTACAAACACTTAGTCAAGCTTTATTCACCAAGTTAGGGAGGCTTATGATAAATACAAATATTTCTAGGGTCATATAGGTAATTAGCTAATAATTGCCTAACTACTTGGCAACTACTTTCCAATCACTTTATTTAGAAAACTCCTTTATAAAATATACATTATCTTTACTATTATTAAGATTATTCTCTCTTTATTACTCAATCCTTACTTAAGTATTGAATGGGTGTTAGCAGACCCCCATCTATTGCTCTTTAATAGTGTGTTCTGTCTTACAAGTACATTAAGAAGAGAGTAATCTAGTAGATATCACTTTATTCTATCCCATGTGATTCTATTCCATGTTATTACTAATTAAGATAACATTTTGTTTATATAGAAAATGTAATTTAAACTAATGTGACTTTGGCTAACTCTAACTTATTAATTTTCTCTATAATCTATTGAAAATTTTATTATGCACATTTGGATATGATTTCTTTGCTCATTCCTAAATGTTGGCTAGGCTAAAAGATTACTGGTTCTATAAGCAAAATTTCAAGTGCTCTTTTTCCTATTATAGAGGTTAATTGGGCATGCTACACGCACAAGAAACCATGAGTGGATTCTTTTGATCAATTTCACTAGAGATGCATATCCATTAGAGGCATAGAGAAAATCATCTTCTTCTATTGGTCTTGTAATAGAGTTTTATTATGAGTCTTGGATTTTCCTTTTATATTTATTGGAGACTCATGAAAAATTAGGAAATTATAGTTTTAGTACCTTTGATACTTGATATTAATTGTTTCTTTGACTCAACTTGTTGATCTTTGAAACTTTATTCATATATGCAATGTATAATACTACTACTACTTGTTGTTATTATTTATTAGTATATGGGAAATGTTAAACATGAAGCATTTATGCTTATGAAGTCTATTTTCATCCTTTTTATTATGTGTTTCTCATTTGTACATAATAAGTTGCATCACCAATTTTCTATTGGAAAGCAAGTCTGTTGATTTTCTTTGTACTTTACATTTTTCTAGTTAACTTTGTATGACAACTTTATGTGACCATATGATTTTTAGTTTATAATTTTGCAAACATTTGCAGTTGTTTTTGTGCTTCCCATAGAGTTGTTCTACTAGGTTCTTCCTTAGTGGTAAGTCTTTTTCTTTGTTTGTAATTCTAGTGAGAGGTCTGACATTCTCACTTAAAAGTCATGTGTTACGTAGAGTTAAGTACTTATTAGTCTTATATCATATAAATTTTTTTCAAATTTCAATAATCCTTTAAAAATGTTAAAATTAAGGATTATAATTTATTCAATCTAAACCATCTAGGAAAATTGCATTTGAAATCCATATTACATTTGGTTTGCTTAATGTTTAGGAAAGTAAGAATAACTATAGATATTCAATGAACTGTACACAAGTTTCATACCTTAAAAGCTCTTTTACTTTAATTGATGCCAACTTATTCAAAGATAACCTGGTAATTTTGTTGACTTATAACTCGTTTAATTGGTGCTTCTATGATGCTTGATTATGTATTTGTACTATTTCTTTACCTTAAATTATGGAGACTAAAAAAGTTGTGAAGGAGTTAAACATCGCCATTATTAAAGGATTGAAGTATTATCTCTTTTTTTAAACTTTTCCTTTCAATTCATTGTGAATGCATTGCCAATGAAGATTGAAGGAGTTAAACATAAAAGTAAATTCATATTCTTTTACAGAAGAATTTGGCAATTTACGTAAAATTTAATTATGTGTCAAAAGTTAGTGTTAATTACTTCTTTGCAATGAAAAGAATTGAATTGAGTTCCTATTTGGCATATTCCTTTCCATATTGTTGGGATAGGCTTCATCCTTTTCTCATTAAAGCTCTTTGATTTTTGGCTATAAACCTACAAGTAATAACACCTAGGGCCATGTAAATTAGGTTAAATTGATGCTACCTAATGGAACTGATTGTATAATGGGCAGATTAAATTGTTTAAAAAAATGCAATGGTTTAAAATGGTTCAAAAAATATAAAAATTTTGGTTTTAGTTAGGTTATTTGGGTTAAAAAATATGTGACCAAATTTAAGCAAAATTGATCTATTAATATTATTCTTAGAACTAACTTTTGGCCTTTAACCACACTTCAAGGCTTAATAACAACATTTATCTTAAGTCTAATGCATCCTAAATACAAAAATTGATGCTTGCCTCTTACTAGTGATTCCCAAAGCAAACATCACAACTTAGACACACTCTTTGAGACTCTTTTTAGTCCATCTTCTTTATTCTCAATTCTCAAGTTTAGGTTTTAAGGCTTTAAATTAATCATTCCTTTTGATATGACTTTAATTGCATTAATCTTAAATAAAATACTTTTACTTTCATCCTTTCTCATAAATAATAGTCTAATTTTTTATATTTTCAAAAGTATTTTTCATATTCTTTTTCATCTTTATATTCTTAAGCTAAAGATCTAATAGTTACATAAAATAATCATAGATGCTTGGATTATACCAACACCTATAGTAGGAAGGCTAGAAAGCAAATTTTAATCTCTTCAGTTCTCATATCCTGAAGATAAACAAGACATAATGTAATACAAAGCAGAAATCCAAACCTATTAACACAATGAAAAATAAAATAAAAAAAAACAAATTTCAAACCCTCAAAATCGAATTAGCCCACTTGAAACTTGTTGTGCCCATTGACATTTGTTAAAATTAGTTGTGTGCTTTCAAATGGTTTGCGACAAGTTTAGGGTGGTTAAAAAACTTGGCATGAGACCAATTTAATCCAATCATGCACAGCCTTAATAAGACCCTTTTCATCACATGTTGCTGCCATGGTTTTAGTTTGGACAAAATTAATAACATTGTATATTTTGACCTATAGTGCCAATTAATCAAATAAAACCCATACAAGTACATAAAAGTTACATGTGAAACAGTCCTACATTAAGCCTCTAATCTTATTTGTTTGCATGATTTCAATATAATAATTATATTAAGTTTGTGTATTTTAATTTTATAAAAATGGAAAATAGTATAATAATTCTAAAGTAAATTATGAATTCTTGTAATAATTTTATTTTATTATGTATATAACTTTATAAAAGATCGAAGGACTTGTAACTTGTATATTTGGTGCTTCTATGATGCTTGATTATGACTATGTACTATTTTTATTTGGTGCTGGTTGTTATTGGAAATAAATAAACTAATATCATTTACAAAAAATGCCAAATGGTCAAACAGGGCAAACAAGAAGAGTGAGACCCTTTGTATAGATTCCACAGGTTTCCAAGGAATTTGGCATTATTGACAAAGTAATTTATTATACATATAATTAGATAAAGTACAAGGATAAAGTGATACTTAATCCTAAATTGATTCTAAGTGATAAAAATTTTCTTCATTTAACTCAGTTTAATGAAAATATTATGATTTTTTTATTCATGGAAGAGTTTCCTTATATTCAAAATTTGAATTGGTTTTGAATTGTTCAATTTGCAACTTTTTGTAGGTGTCCTATTTTAGACTTGTTTTTGGATAAGTTCGTTGAATGTTTATGATCACATATATTGAATTTTATAACAGAGGTTTAAAACTTTGTTTCAACCAAGTAACACATAATGAAGCTTTCATTTCTAACAATATTATTATGTTTGTTTTTCTAAAATTTTGTCAAAACTTTGCCCATTTTGAAAACAATATTTTTACAACAATTGTCCTATGTTTCATGAGAAATGCATTTTTGTAGTGTTCATGTCTATTCTATAGTTGTAATGACCAAACATCATCTACTCTTAACAGTCTTTAGTGGTAGTTCACTTGTCATAAGTTGTAAAATTTATTTAAAGAATGACATTCATCATATTCGTATTTCAATACTTGTTACTAAAGCAATTCAATCTAGATCAAATTTTGGGGTAAAAATTGTGTTGTGGCCGCTAGGTTGCTCCATTTTAGGAAAAATAATGCCATGCCCATTAAAGGGCACAAGGATCTATATCAAGAAACTCATCAATTTAAAATACTGAATTTTCTTCTTATAATGCTTTTACATGTGGCTATTTTTGGTTCCTCGATTCATAATGATACATTGTAGTCATTGACACTACCAAATTTTATTTTGCCTTGTAAGTGGATGACATTGAAACAATAAGGGCTAATAATGCATATGAATGTGGAAATTGAAGGATTGAGTTATATATTTTAGAACGTAGGAACAATATTTAGATTTAGTAACTTGAGTTTGTTGGGTTGCATTATTGTATTTGTCAATTTGTGGTGACTTATACAATATATAATTTAATTTTGCCTAGTAAAGCTGTCTCTTTTTATTGATCAAAATGATTACATGATATAGGTAGATGTTTGTGATGAAGTAGTGATAGAGGGTGATAATGAATTTTTAAATAAAAAAAATAACTTATTAGTGATGTCCAAAATAAGTCAAAATTGATGTCAAACTTTTTTCTACAGCCACAAAGTGTGCCATTGAAAGAATGAGATGATTGAATTGGTTATATGTATATTTCGATGACCAAGAATGTTGGTAATTATTTAAGATTATTATCGACAATTATAGATTGGTCATAATACTTTTTGCAACTCTCTATTATGGTCATTTAGTTATTACTAAAATGTATTTTTGACAGTTACATTCACACTTACTAGTAGTCACAGTGATCAATAATGTCTATTACTTACATCAAAGAAGAGAAGTTGCTATTATTGGAATGTGATTAGAAGTCTTCACAATTTACGATCATAAATATTGTAAATGTATATGAAATATGCTGTAGTTAAATGGGCTCGAATTAACTTTTGAGCTATAATCACAATATGTTATTGATGTTTTAACAAATAAGATTAGGTGAGCTTTTCCTCATTACTATTTTTAATGTATAAAAAAATGTAAATTGGAATCACAATGGTTCATAGGTTAAATGAGTTGACTAATCTCAATATATTTAATACATGAGGTAAAATATTTGAATCATATATCCTTCATTTAAGGGTCTAACACAATGAACCAAAATTTTAGTCAAACTTTAAGCATCTCACAGATTGAAGTTAGTATCATTCTTGCATTCATTAAACAACAACAAAAAGATAAAAGTGCAATGTTTTCTTTTGGTAATTCAAAATTTTAGTTTATGATGCTTTAAATTCCTAACTTTATTATTTTTGGTAATTAATATGTAAATATTATTTATTATTTAAATTTTAGAAATGAATATTCACTATATAATTTCAGAATATAAATAAAATAGGAAGAAAAGAAAATAAAGGTAAAATATTTTGACCAATAAAGTGATTTTAAAATTATGAATGACTGAAGTTAATTAGTATATAAAATGTATTATTAATTAATGAAGTGAGGGCAAAGTATAATTTAATAAAAAATAATTGAGATTGGATAATTTTAATTGTGAAAAGTGACCATACTACAATAGAGTTTTTTATAATTATAAATCTGGTTTAACTTACCTTTAAATTTGTAAAATACATAGGTGAAAATGAATATATGAGATTAAAAATAAAAAAATTAAACGAAAATCTTTTCAACAATAATAAGGGAATGACACTAGATAGCTTTTAACCTTCAACTAGAGCTCTTTTATTAGATACAGATTTATTAGATACAGATAGAACATAGAACATAGATTATGAGTGTCTAAATAACTTAAGTGGTATATATATATATATATATATATATATATATATATATATATATATATATTAATTATTAGTGTGAACAGATAATTAATTTGTGATAATTTATTTAAAAATAAATAAATTATATAGGGCAATTCACAACGTCACTATGAAAAGGACTAAAATAGATAAATACGAGTTTCATATAAACTAATGTATACTGGTATCTCTCTTCCAATAACATCAAAATAATCAAAATAAAAGAAGAAAATCCAACCTTTTTATAAGTTAAAATGAAGATAATGAGGATGCGATAATATTTCAGTTTATGTGTAAAATTAGGAGGATGAAAAAGAAACTGTACTATTTGGTTGTAGGCATTTGGCAAATTGATATATTATAATATAAACATGTAAAATCAAAATTGAACAATTCTTTGTGAAGGGTCAAGAAAAATACTAATTAATGAACAATTATAATAATTAAATAATTATTTATGCACACAAAATAATCAAATAAATTCTTAATTTTTCTTAAGGGTGTAATACAAAATTTATAATGTAAAAAGTGGTATACATCTATATCATGATCGTGTAGACTTTAATTTATGGAAATCTATATTACAATCTTGTGGCCTTTAATTTATAGAAATCTTAAGTTAAATACAAATGAGTATATGTAGTAGGTCAATTTATTATCTCTAATTAAGAATTGCAATTGATGAAATAATTTTGAGTTGATGAATATGAAAAAATTGATATTTTTAGATATGAACTATAAAATTATTTGATAATGTCGAAGTTGGAAACCTTGATAGATTATTTACAGATGGTAAGCTAAGAAGGACTTATCAACAGCCATATTATTATACTTTTTCCCAAATAACTTCAAAGGCTCAATCATAATCATTTCATCAAGATCTTATCACATAAAAATAAATAATAATAATTTAATTCCAAATTCATATCATAAGGCATAACAATCAATAACAAAGATACATATATCCACTTTGTGAACAAAATCCACATACTCAAAATATAAAAAATACAGCCAATCAAAATCAAAATCAAAATAAGCAAAGGAATTGCCATAGAAACACTAGGCCACATAATCAAAATAATAGTGCTTCAAGAAATAATGACAATAACCCGCCGAATAATGACCAACAAAACAACATTGGGGAGTCTCAATAGGAAATAATTTTTTAAAAATTCTTTAAATTTTTTAGGCAACTAAAATATTGTGGGAAAGTTTGCAGAAAACATCTATAGGAAACCATTTATGTGATATTTTAAAAATTCTTTAAATTTTTTAGGCAACTAAAATATTGTGGGAAAGTTTGCAGAAAACATCTATAGGAAACAATTTATGTGATATCATTAGAGGGATTTGATCATGGGGTGGACCTTTATAGGAAATAATTTTTTAAAAATTCTTTAAATTTCTAAGATGGCTAAAATATTATGGGAAAATTTGCAAAAAGCATCTACAAGAAATAGTTTGTGCGATATCATTAAAGGGATTTGATTGGAAGCCACTTTAAGAAAATGATTATGTTCTATTCCTTTAAATTCCAAAATCCCACTTGTGACTAGGGGAGACTTTAATTTAAGCATTTTCAATAGTTTCCTTACATGTAACACCTCTCTTAACATAAGTTGACTCCGAATCTTTTATAAAATCAAGTATGGCAGTTGAAGAACAAATCTCAGGAAGGAACAGAAGTTATAAAAACTAGACATTGTAACATAATTTCACAACAATGTACCATCATTTACTTTGCATTATATGCATTTTCCTATAATTGAAGTTAATGCAAAGAACCACAATGTTTGACCAGATATAATATAAAAACATCACCACAAACACATCTAGATGAAGAAAAGGGATCTAGCTTGACAATAATTATTATGCCAAATAACAAACCTCATCTCTAGTCTAACCTTTAGATCACTATCTTCTAACTATTTTAAAAGGGGCACCCTACCCTTCATCATCATCATCTAGATTAGCCCTCTAAGAATTAACCTTCCTTGGTTCTTTGTATGCACCAAATGTATTAATTGAAACAATATCCTTATTTGATGTGGATCAGCCTTTCATTTCTTTGTCATTTGATTGACTATATATCAGATATATTGTAGTCTTCTTCATAATAAATGTTTGTCCAAAAACCACAATAACCTCCACCTTATCACGTGGTATCAAATTCGATATCATACCTCGCCATTGGCTTCCATCATCAGTGATAGTTTCTGAATCTTGCTTGTAAAGTCGAATGGTACCTTTTGTATTATTTGTACCATAATACTGTAAGGAAATGGAGATGCCGTGTTGTCTTGTGAACATGAGTATTCAATGGGGAGAATCATTCCTTCCAAGTTACAGCCAACATGAGGCACTTCAAAACATACTCTGTGTCCTTTATTGTCAAAAGTGAAAAAGGAGCCATCAGATTGATTTGCAATCCAATCCTATATAAGACATGAACCTGAGAGGTCATTGACCCTTTTTCTTTTTTGGTGCTACAAAACATGATATTATTAAATTGAAGCAAAAAAAATGACATTGTTAAATTAAAGCAATTGTTTCCTGTCTCATTCCATATAGAATACAATTATACATATACTTCTAACACTCATATGCATCCAGACTTGGTAACATTTGAGTTTACCATTATACGAAAAAGAATATGAAAATTATTTACTCAAACTTTGAAAGAAGTATATAACTTTTCTTCTTTCACAAATAATTTGATCATTAAGGTTAAGATAATTGTTAATAAAAATGTCATTCTTGTGACTTATGATTATATGCACTCATAAAAGAAAATGAAAAATTCCTTCAATTATGTACTTGTAAACAATTATGAAGAGACTAGTGGTCTTGATGGTGGCAAGAAGGACAGTAAGGTTCATTTATTTTATCTAACTAGTTTGCAATCATGATATAAAAATTTAGAAAGATGGTGAACCTATATAACTATAGTACCCTGGTACTATTCACCAGGCAACTCACCCCGGTGTGTTGTTTCCATAACAGCCGTTTGATGGAAAAGTTGTTGATTGATATTTCAATCGGATTGTGAGATGTTATCACCTACAAAGTATTGCAGATATTGCCAACAAACGCTGAAGGGCACTTTCACATTTCCCAACATCAAAATATCATAAATGAAAAAGTAACTTCTTCACAAATTTTTCATTATCTTTTAACTCCATCAAAATGAAACACAAAATGGCCTAACAAAAAATTTTACTTTCAATTAATTTCAATCTTAGTAATATATATATATATATATAGTTGTAGTATTTTATAAAGAGTAAATACTACAAATAAAAGTGTATTTTCTCTTAAATTTCTTCTTAAAATTTTTTGTTGTCCTTCTCTTCTAATCCAACTCCTAAATTATCAACATTTTCATTCTCGTCTTTATGTAACAGAGATATAATATTTTCATTATAATATTCATTTATTGCCACATACTAATGAATTTACAATTCTATTTCAACAATAAAAACATAATATCCACAGCTATTTAATTTGTAAATTTTTATAAATAGTAAACAAATTAAAAAATATTCTAATCGATGAACTTAATTTTCTCAAATCAGCATTACAATAAAAATTATTTTTGTCAACTTGTTAATGATATAAGATTTTATACTAGATATTTATAAACCAAACTAATTTTGAGTTTAACTTTCGATCAATCACTAAAGTTTAGAATTATTATAGTGCGATGATAATTTAACAAGATATTCTAATATATTAATGATCTTTCATAATATTGAACATATTGAAATAAAATTATTTTCACAATTTAAAAGGAAAAAAAGGCCCCTATGTATTGAGAATGTATATACATTATAAAATTACATGATTCATTTAAATTATTTTTTTGGGTAAGTGATTCATTTAAGTTATTCTTAAGTCAATAAACTAAAATTGTAAATTCATTTTTATATACTAGACATGTGCACACATCTTTCTTAACCAAATATATTTCAATTAATTTTATAATGTATATTATTATTTTTATAATATATTATATAAAAATTTTAACTTAAAAAGTTGTTTTAATTTTAAAATTATAATATACCACCTCATATTTTAATTTTTTTCTTGACTGGTATATAGCATGGGTCACTAATTATACTATAAATAAGATAATATAAGTGTTATTATCATTTTTAATATCTACTTAATTACTTTTTTAAATAATATTGCAACCAAGTAATTAAGCCATAATAGATAATTAGCAAAATTACATAATTAATAATTATTTATTAGCTATTTGATTTGAAATTTGTGATCATGGGTGTCATAGAACAGACAGGAATAACAGCATAAGATTCATTTACTTCTTGAACATGCATGTAAATTTATAATTGCATATAGTAATAATGATAATAAATAAGAGGTGTCAATAATTGAAATATTCATTTGTGTTAAAATTCAATATGTTATTAAAAATTAAATAATGATATTTTGTCCAAAATATACCATCTCAACAAAATTAAAATTGAATTCCATTTGAAAATTTTGCAGTACTCAATATTTTTCAGGGAGCTATTATAAAGTGAAGTTTAAAAAAAAATGGCAAAATTGAAATTCTATAATTATGTTTATAAATAGTACACTGGACTGCTAGAAATATGATTTTGTTATGTGAATAAGCCATTTCCCCCCTAATTATTTATCATGTTTAAATTTTATCAAATTTTCAACATCTTCTAAAAATTATAGCCTGCACTTCCGTAAAATTTGATTACATATTGTAAATACATAGAATAATTAAAACCATCAAATTTGGCAAATTGTTCTATTTGAAATGTCTATGTAAAGTTGATCCATTATCAGTATAAAATATTTACATTATCGGTGAATAAAAAAAAGACATATCATTAAATTAAAAAAGTCATGAATTTAAGAATTTTTAACAATAGTAAAAGAATTTTAATAATTTTTATTAATATAGAAATACATGACTTGGTGGTAGTATAAAGTTAATTAAAACAAGTAGTATATCCAATTTAAATTATATATATTTCAATATCTAATGTGCTTTTACAATTACTTTATTACTTCTTCCATTCTATTTTAAGTGTTATTTTAGAGAAAAATTTTATTTCTATTTATTTGTCATTTTTAAATATTACCCTTATTAAATAAATAAATATTCAATAATTTTACATACTAGTTAACCTTTAATAGATAATATATTAATAAATTATAATCCATATTTTTTGAAATTATGATTATTAATTATCTTCTTTAATCTTTGTGCATTTAACTTAAACTACATTTAAAAAGAAATGAATGAAGTAATATATTTAGGAAGAAAACTTAGATGAAGTTTTATAAGTATTAGCTGTGAAATTTCTAATTAAAATTTTACATGTGTATTTAATTTTCAGTAATTAATTAATAATTATATTTATTAAGTTATAATGATTGGTGACAAATTGCAAAACTAATACATATATAAAATTGTGATTGAAAATTTTACAACAAATACTTATAAAATTTCACTTCAGTTTTTTTCTTATTTAACTGTGAAATTAGAAAAAGAAAAGTTAACTTGATGCATAAAATTTCCACTCATTTAATGTACGACCCAAATTCTATTGCAAAACTGGAGTAGGTTCAATGCTACTTTCAATTTTCTAAGGGTCATCTAGTCATAGACAAAAAAGTTAAGGGACTATGAAGCAACATCAGTATAAGTACGGAAATAGTTGGTAACTTGATCTAGCAAGACAGGCGTCACTATCTCATTTTCTAATAAAACTAGGGTGGGTTGCCCTGCGAATAGTCCCGGGGCATTGTAGTCCTAGCCTATGTAAATGCATTATTTGTGGCATAGCTTAAGAGACAGAGAACGAACCTGTAAAAAACTCTGTTCTCCTACTTTAATTGACATAGAACTCACTGAATTTTCCGTCCTTGAAATGCTAACTTCATTGTGAGAAACAACTAATGCCAAATCATTTTTGTTTGACGTTACGGACGTACTTTGAATTGTTTCTGACAACAAATAATTTGTGGCATTCAAATTATTCTCCATACGTAAGTACATTGGAGAAGAAGTGCTCGCAAATGCTTGAGCAAGGGATCGAGCAGTATTTGATGATGGTGAGGTCCAAGACCCAATGAGAGATGGAAACACATCATCTGGTGATCCTTCATAGCCACATAGAGATATGGATTTGACACTTTTCAATCTTAAAATTGAAAAAGGTATTTTTGTTATAGCAGTATTTTCTGCAGCTAGAGTTTCCAAGGATCCCAATTGCTCAATATCCTCCTCCAACGTTTCAATTTTTGAATTAGAAAGGAGGAGTTTCTTCAGAGATTTCAGCTTATAAAAACTTCTTGGGAGCTCTCTAAGGCCTTTGCAGCCCTTAAAATTTACCAAACGAAGTTCATTCAGATTTCCAATTGTTTCATGAACCATAGACAAACCTGGACAATCTTTTGAGTATTATCCTTTCAAGATTTGGCATATATGAAAAGTCAGGGGTCATCCTTAAACAATGGGAATGACTAAGATTAAGAATTTTAAGTTTGGGCAAGACCTGCATAAAGAAAAAATAAGAGAAACACATGAAAAATCACATAAATTGCAGGAATACATTAGTCATCAATCTAGATAACTAAAATTCATTTACATATACCTGGGGCTCAATCCGGAAGAGTTTTAAGTTGTTATGTCTTAAGTCAATAGCAACCAAACTTTTCTTGCAAAAGTTTTGAGGTGGATATCTCTCAGCAAATTCAAGCCAACAAATCTATCTCAAGTCTTCCAGAAGACTATCATGTTGGAATTTTTCATAAAGTGAACTACTATTAATTAGTAATTTTTTATTTAATAAAACTGACTAATTAAAATTTAACTTAATTATGAGACATTCATGAAGTCCATTTAAAATTGTGATCTTAAAGATACAGACTTAACATATCTACATAGTTTAGTATGGTTTGGCGGTTATGTAAGCCTAAAGACTCAATAATCCTTTTATGGGGAGGATTGCTAGGGTTTTATAAATAAGGATTGAGGCTAGATCCCTTCCTCACTTCTCATAGACACACAGTTTCTATCCATTGAGAGCCGCTACTAAGGAGAAAAGTGAAGAGGAAGATCTAGCTAAGGAGAATTCATTAGCTTCCACTGAATTCAATTATGGTTGTAAATTCATCAGCTAATTTTATATTTATGGTGTTCTAATTATCATACATGAGATTCTAAAATTGAAAGATCTTACATGTGGTATCAAAGCTTACATGTATGACATTATAACCCAGAATAATTAATTATATTTTATATTATTTTGATTAAAAATTTATGATGAAAATTTACATGTATGATTCTCAAAATAAAATCATACGAATAATTTATAATGTTTGTTTTATAATTCTTTAATGTATCATCATGAACTTTTCATTGGAAAAAGATTTTCGATTAATTTTCTATTTATATATATTAGGGTTAATGAATTAAGAAATCCTAATTTATCAACTTTGTATAAAATTTTATGGAAAGCATATGTCTTTCTGTTTAGCATACTATTCAGATTATAGTGTTTGGAATTCCTAAATTTCATTCAACATGCCATGTATATGCATGGTAGACTTCTATGGATCTATTTTCTTGAATCTCGTATGGTGTGCTTGGGGTTTCCCTTTTTCTGATGACGTATAAGACATATGCTGCCTCTCCAGAGATAGATATATTTTTATTTTGTTCGGTGTTCCTTATACATTTATTTTCGTTTGGATTTTTTTTTTGAAATCTGTTAGGATTATAGAAGTTCGTGCCATAGCATTTAAAAAAAAAGAATTAATTAGAAAGCATGTGAATCAAGTCATTCAGGCCTTATATGTCAGTTACCTTTTTCCTTTTTTTAAGGGATATTATATTATTTGATTAATGGTATGAATCTTGTTACTATATCATCCGTCCTAACCTATGATGCTTACCAGGTAATTATTCATCAAATATATATATTATGTTGTTGAATGCTTCGCATTGGACCTAGAGTTTACCAAATTTATATAAGAAGTTCCTCTAAATTTAGGTCCTACTTAAAAGCCATTATGGTTATATGGTGCAAATATAACCTCCCAAATATCATTTAGTCATGGATTTTTTTTAGGTATGAATCCTGGAATTGGATTCATAAAGAAGAACATCTTAGCCTATGTTAGTGATTCTTTTGCATTTTTTTTCCTTTTCTTTATATTTTTAAATTAATTTTGCATATAAAAAATACTCATTACATATTATTTTATTTTGAATTAATTAAAAATATTTTCCAGAACTATAAGATTATGAAATTTTTTGAAAAGATAAAATAAAATAGTTGTAATCCATCAATTCATTGATAATGTTCACTCTTCCTAATTTTTTTATTTTTATTTTGAGGAGTGAATATAATTAGATATTATAATTATATTATTGTTAAATATTGCTCAAGATTTTGTTATGTAACAATGTTTGAGGGCTTATTGAGATGCATTAAGTTTTGACATTTTATCTAGAATGGCCCATTGCATACATATAGTTGAGTGTGCAAATTGAGATTTTGGATAATTTATTTTTTCAATTTAAGAAAATTTTCATTAGTAACTATAAATACTTAGCTATCAAAGTAGCTCATTTATAGTGATTAGTGAAATATTTTCTTATTCAGAATCATGAAATAGTATTACAATTATCTTATATAATCGCTTGCCCAAAGAGAGCTATTATGTAAGATAATTTTAATATGCATCATAAGACATCACAGTTAAAAATATATCAATTTAAAAAGTCTATCTACCCAAAGGGGATGGATTTTTTAAAAATTAGATATTTTCATATTAGCCTTATGAAGAGAGTACTTACTAGCATGTCATATTCTCCGTCCAAAGAGGAAAATATGATGATGTGCCTAGACTCTTCAGTTATTGTAGCACATTAGGAATCATTGCTATTTATATTCTTTTTAAATTATCCATTGGTTAATTGTTGCATTTTTTATCTTGATCAGTGACTTTTGTTATAAATGGCAATCAAGTTATCATAGAGATCTTACATGGATCTAACTATAAGAGATGGAATGAAGACTTGAACTTTACCTTAGTTATAAGTGACATAAACATAGCCTTATGTATCGATCCACCCATGGCCATCATTGCCTAAAGTACTACTAAAGAAAAGGAGTTGTTTGCCAAGTGGGATAGAGCAAATCGTATGTGTCTACATGCTATTAAGAGATCTATCTTTCAGCATCTTTGGAGTAGGTTAGATGGAATTGAGAATGGAAAAGAACTCCATGATGCTGTTAGTCAAATGTACCAAAAATCCAGCAAGTCTAAGGCTAGGAATCTTATTAGTGAGTTGACGAGTATGAGGATTGACTTTGTTAGAAATGTTAAATACTTCATCATGAAAACGATCCACATCAAAAACAAATTAGCTTCCCATGAAATCACCCTACCTGAAAATTTGTTGTACACCATGCCATTAATTCTCTCCCCCATGAATTCACCCAAATTAAAACTGCCTACAACACCATGAATGAAATTTGGAGTATTAATGATCTTATATTCAAATGTGTTTCTGAAGAAGAAAAACTCAAAAGAGAGAAAAATGAAAGTGCATTACTTACTATTAATTCCAAACCTAACCATTAGAAAAATTACAACAAGCCTAGGAAGTTTAGGTCAAAAGCTCTTAATAAGTCTTAGGGCAAGAATGGATAAGGTAGTAATCAGACAAAAAGGGTAAGTGGTCTGAAAGTTGTCATTAAGAAAGATGATAATTTTTTTTTACAAAAAGAAAGGTCATAAGAAATTCGAGTGTCACCAATACAAATCTTGTTTAGAGAAAAAGGGTAAGCAAGAAGGTAAACCACTAGCTTTTGTTTGTTTTGAATCCCATTTTGTTAATGCACCATTAAACTTATGATGGCCTAATAATGGTACAATTGTTCACGTTATTGTTACTTTACAAGGGTTCAAAAGCAAATGGAAGCTGAGTGAGAAAGAGGCCAAGCTTAGAGTTAGAAATAATGTTAAAGTGGAAGTTTATTTTATAGGAACAATAGGTTTAAATTTAGAGTATGGTTTTGAACTTATTTTGGAAAATATTTTTTATATACCCTCCTTTAGGAGAAATTTGATTTCATTTTCTGTTTTGGATAAGCATGGTTATCATTTTATTATTAAGAATGGAAAAGTTAATTTGTTTTTAAATTCTAAAATTATTGGTGAATTTAAACTAGTTAATAATCTATATAGATTATGCTTGGCCCAAAAAATGAATATAGTAGTACAAGTGTTGAAAACATAATGTCTAAGAGAACTTTAGTTAGTGAAATGTCTTTCTTGTTGTGGCATAAAAAATTAGGTCACATCTCAAATGAGTGAATTAATAAATTGATAAAAGATGGTTCTTTACCTTCTCTTAATTCTAAAAATTTGGACACATATGTTGATTGTATAAGGGGTAAGTTAACTAAGACTAAAAGTAAAGGTGCTACTCGAATTCTAACCTTTTAGAAATTGTGCATATTGATATTAGTGGACCACTTATTCCTACTCTATATGGTAATAAATATTTTATTACCTTTATTGATATCTTTCTCGTTATGGTTATCTCTACCTAATTAAGAAAAATTCTAATGCTTTTGAAAATTTTAAAATTTTTAAAATAAAGGTAGAGAAACAATTGGGAAAAGTCACCAAAATTGTTATGTTTGATCAAGGTAGTAAGTCTTATGGTAGACATGGTATAACTGGAAAGCATACGGAACCATTTGCTAAATACCTACAAAAGAATGGGATAATCGCCCAATATACTATGCCTGGTAATCCTAAACAAAATGGTGTGGTTGAAAGGCGAAATCGCACTTTTAAGGATATGATAAGTAGAACTAATCTTCCTAAATCTCTTTGGGGTGAAGCCATGAAATGTACATTATATATATTGAATAGAGTACCAAGAAAATCTATAGCAAAAATGCTTTTTGAATTATGGACCAATAGAAAACCTAGCTTAAACCACTTTTGAATTTGGAGATGTCTTGTAAAAGTTAGAATTTATAATCCTTTTGAAAAAAAAACTGAACCTTGATCTACTCGTACTACTTCATAGGGTACCTAACCATTCCAAAGAGTACAAATTCTATTGTCCTAAATGTGGAGCTAAAATTGTGGAATCATAAGTGGCAAAATTTTTGGAATGGGATATTATAGATAGAAGCATCATAGAAGTTGTTAATGATAATGAGCCTAAAAGATATGTCACTTTCCCTTTACCAAATCCACAAAGTCTTATGGTATCAATAAATATTGAAAGAGAAGATAATGTGCAGCAGAATACAGATCGTCTCCCTCTTGCTTATCCTCCTAATCCAATTCCCGAACCTATTGATGTAACTTAAGCTCAGGAGAATGAAATTGAGGTGCCTTTGAGAAGATCTACTAGAGAAAAAAAATTTTGCAATCTCTAATGATTACTTAGTTTTTCTTGGAGAGAATGACTATGATATTAGTCATATTGTTGATCTAGTAACTTTTAAAGATGCAATAACTAGTCCACAATCTAACATATGGATGGATACAATGAAAGATGAAATGAATTCTATGGCCCATAATGGTGTTTGGGAGCTTCCAAATGAATGTAAATCTATTAGTTGTAAATGGGTGTAAAAAACCAAGAAAGACTCTAAAGGAAATGTTGAAAGG
Organism: Sindora glabra; assembly: GCA_020226215.1. Classification (NCBI taxonomy): domain Eukaryota; kingdom Viridiplantae; phylum Streptophyta; class Magnoliopsida; order Fabales; family Fabaceae; genus Sindora; species Sindora glabra. Next base: position 14,886,286 of record CM035235.1, on the reverse strand, counting down.
CTTAAAGCTAGATTAGTGGCAAAAAGATTCACTCAGAAAGAAAGATTGACTATAATGAGACCTTTTCACTAATGTCATCTAAAAGATTCCTTTAAAATCATCATGGCCTAGGTAGCACACTATGACTTAGAGTTTCATCAAATGGATGTGAAGACAACCTTTTTGAATGGGGATTTGAGAGAAGAAGTTTATATGGTATGGCCAAAAGGTTTTCAAGAACCTAGAAAAGAACACTTAGTGTGTTGACTTAAAAAGTCTATTTATAGGCTTAAACAAGCTTCCAGGCAATGGTATTTTAAATTCAATGAGGTGATCACTTCTATGGGCTTTGAGGAAAATAAAGTTGATAAGTGCATATACCTTAAGATTAGTGGGAGTAAGTACTTTTTTCTTGTCCTCCATGTGGATGATATTTTATTAGCTAGTAATAATAATGGATTGCTATATGAGACTAAACAATCATTGTCCAAGATTTTTGACATGAAAGATCTTAGAAATGCTTCATTTGTTCTTGGAATAAAGATTCACAAAGATTGATCTAGAGGTTTGTTGGGACTTTCACAAAAATCTTACATTGATCATGTACTTACTAGATTTAACATGCAAAATTGTCTCAAAGCCAGTCCCTCGACATGCATTGTTCCCTATAGATAAATAAAAAAATGTCATGTAAATAAGAAAAAATAATGTTGCAGCTTGTTAAGAAAACATATAAATTAACTCGCGAAAATAATATTTCGTAACAATCAAAAAACAAAAGGAAGTTTCTGTTTGTAATCAGAAACTAAATACAGTATCTAATTCATTGATTTTCATATTAAGTGGAATTTTACTATATTTCTGCTTGGCCCGTTAAGTGCATCCTCTTGAGACCATAGTCGGCAATGCTTCCCAAGCATCTCTGGTGATTTTTCAGGAATGATTTCTCTTCCCATGTCTCATAGCAGATCATGCATTTCGAGCTTGTTTTTCCCGGTTATTAACTTTTATAAGGCTGCGCCCAATGGGAACTGGTACTCCAATTCAATCCACAACCATTTAATATTGTTGTAGCATAATTTTTGTTCTTGCCAATAAAAAAACAACATATGTCCAGGAATATATCCTTCTCCATTTGATCATTCAAATCATCTAAAATTATTTTCAGCTTATCATGCACATTTTTAGGGGGGTCCTTTGTAATTTTGATAACACATCTTCCCACTATTGTATTGACCTCTTATTAAATAAAAAAGAGCCAAGGACTTCAAAAGCTAATGGCAATCGTCCACAATAGGCAACTATGTTACTTGAAAGTTCAGTGAAATCTCCAATAGGACTTGATAGCCTAGAAGCGTGCCAACTAAAAAGCATAAGCGATTCACTACTCTTCATTCCACTCATTTTGTGTACGTAATCTCCTTCCAGATAATCAAGGAGAGCCTTATTTCTGGCTGTAATGATTATTATGCTAGATGCAGCAAACCAATCTCGACTTCCTCACAAGGCCTTTAATTGGTCTTATTCATTCACATCTTCACATCGTCAAGTAAGACGAACACCTTTGTGTGGTGCAGTCTCTTCTTTATTATATTTTTGCCTATGTCGGTGGAGTGGATCTTCAGATGTGTTTCTCAAAATATATCAGATATAAGTTGTTCTTGTAAATTTGGCCCATTATGGTATTTCCAAGCTTCCCTGATATTTGGAATGAAACTTCTCCTACCAAAATTCCAGCAAAGAGCATTGAAAATGGCTTTGGCAATGGTAGTTTTACCACTTCCCCCCATTCCCCAAACTCCTAGTATGAGAACATCATTTGATCTGGTATGGCTTTGTAAATCAGACATAATTTCCTGTACTTGAAGTCCTATTCATGATATTTAGCAATAAACAAGCTTCTGTTGTCTATTTTGCGTGAAATGTCTTTGACAATTTTTGTAATGATTCGGCTCTCGTTCTTGCAAATAATAACAAACAACAACCTGAGAAAATGAGTATCTATAATATAAACATGACTAGAATTTATAAGTAATCAATAGAATGAAAACTGCCTCTTCAAAGTTAGAAAGAATCTCCAGTTTTATTTGTGCCAGCATTTGTTAGAATAATCTTGGCTACTGCCTAACCAAAATCGTAAAATAATATGCATATGTCAAGGCATATATCCATTTCCAGTCTTTTAATAAGAACGTCAGCTTTTGACATATAAATTTAAACATGTGACAGGCGGACCGCAAATCAATCAAAACTGATTTACCATTTTGTACTCGCCAGGCAAATTTGAGCAACATGTGACATTGAGAGTAAAAATTAAGCCTAGATATGAGTCCGTAGGTAATACTGGGTTTAAGATGCCACCTATTATGCTTATACTATTGAAAGTGAAACCGGGAAAATAATACGGAGGAGGTTTGGAGCATTGGAATTGATCTCGTTGATGCCCAATTAGAAAGTAATTCCATATATTTTGATAATGGGAGGACAAAGTACAGGTTTTGTATTTAAAAAAAAAAAAACCGATGGTGGCAAGTAAAGTTTAATGAGCTAAGCTAATTTCAAACTCATTTTAAATTTATTTGATTCATGACTTGATTCAAACTCTGTTCAAATTAATTTTTTCAATTCAAGCTCGACTTGAATCGACTTAAATTTGATCTTACAAGCAGCTCAAATAGGCTTGTTAGTTCAAATTAATTATAATAATATAATATTTACCTAATAATTTTTTAGCATAAAATACTTATGAAAGTAAATGTTTTTAAACACTTAACAATATAAAATAAAGAAATTTTTAAATAGCCAAGTTTAATATTATTATACTATTATTTATTTATTATAATCATATTGAATTTAATTTAAATGAAAATTTTCTTAATACATGATGTTAAAATATGACTATAACTATTCTAAATATTAAACTAGTCTAAATTTTTCAATTCTCTTATTGATACTTATAACATTATTGATTTACCTACAAATAACCATAATTCATATTTAAAAATCACAAAAAAGGTAAAATTGACCTAATTATTTGAGTTATAAGAGTTAAATTAATAAATTATTTAAAAGAATACAATTTGAGGTAAAAATTATTTACATAATTATTTGACTTATATAAGTAAAACTAATAAATGATTTATTAAATTTTCACTTCCTGAATTTCACTCTTCTAATAAATTCAGAAAATCAACCATTGTTAATTTATTTTTTTATGTTTTTACTTACAATAATATTTGAAACAATTAAAAAATTAGGAAAATAATATATTAATAATAAATGTATATTATTTTAGATTTTAAAAGACTATGTTACTAAATATTTTTTTAAAATAAAATAATATATTATAATACATATATTATATGTATTGTGATTTGATTAGTTTAAACTCAACTCATTTAAAATATGAGTCAAATAATTTAACTTATATATCACTCATTTATTTCATGAACATGATTTATGAAACCGAATCTTGAATTAAATTGTGAGCCACTTACGAGTTATATTAATTCATTGCTGGGCCTAGTGGGGAGGACGTTTATATATAAATATAGAACCTCTAACATACTACTAAAATCTTTCATCACTATAAAAGACAAAATAGAATTCAACTAATAAACTAAAAAAAATGTATTCACATTTCTTGATTTTTGGTGAAATTATATAAATCTCCTCTTTAATTTCAAAACCTATACAAAATCTCCCTTAAAATATAAAACGGTGCCACACTTAAATCCAAATTTGAATTTTCCTTCAACAAACTATAGAGTTCAATTAAACGATACATGCCAATATTAAATATTTTAAAGTTACTGAGAAAAATAGATATTTTAAGTCTTTTTTTTATTAAAAAACATATTTTTTGGAAAATATAAAAAGACTATTTTAATTAAGCTCAATTAGTTAAATTATAATTAATGAAAAAGTCCAATTTTAATGTAAATGGCATATTTTTTGTCACTTTAAATTTAATAAAAATATATCTTTGATGGCTAAATACTTGAACTATCAATTATTATTTGATTTGAATTTACAATTAACTTTTCTTGTCATTTTATTGATTTAATTTTAATATTATTTTATTTTTCGAAGAGGTCGGTGCAGATAAGTTTTCTCGATACATTATGGCAAGGAGGTGTAATTTGTGGACACCTGTTCTCGTATAGACACTGAATCTGGAACACCTTTTTTTTTTTCTTTTTGGAGTAATAAAATTCAAGAGAACCAACTTTTAATTCAGTCAAACAATTTACCTTAATAAGTAAATTACAATTTAGAGACATGAGATTAAAACCAATTCCACCACCAAAGCAAACCCCCCCCCCCCAAAAAAAATGATCTCTTTTTTGCCGTTCTCAAAGTGGATTAGTTGATTTCAATACTTGAAATGAAAGTTTTTCATTTTAAGAATGTTATTGGCAATATATATATTATATGAATATCTAAAATAAAACATTCTCCTAATTCATCCAAGATTAAAACTTGAGGGAAAGCTGTTAAATTAATTGGTTTGACCAAAAGAAAGAAAATTTAGATTACCACCTCATAATTCGCAACATCCCATCCAGAAAGATTCGTAACTTCAAAGAGAGCCTTCCTATACTTTTGTTCTATTTCTTGAGTCGCTGAGATTCTTTTCATGAGATCTTGAAATGCTTTGCCAAATGCACCCTTCTGCTTGCGCACATCAGAAGGATCCACATGATAGAATACCAGCATAACCCTGTGATTCATAGTGTTGCGACACTCCACGATTTTCAATAGTTCATTCAAACACCACACAGAATTAGCATAATTTTGGGAAAATATAACCAGAGACAGATCTATTGCTTTGAACAGTGATTCCGAGATTTCTCCTCCCCTTTGAAGCCTATCGTCCATGAAAGTTGGGATTCCAGCTCTTGACAGCGCGGCATACAGGTGGGAAGTGAAGCTATTGAGAGTATCTTCCCCTCTGAAACTCAACAACACGTCGTGGATCTTCTCCCCTTCGCATTTGGCCATTGATGGGATGGCAAGATAGACTAATTAAGATGACAAAGAAGACAAGAGTTAAGGCAAAGAGGGCGATGAGTAATGAGGCCGTCACTTCTTTTCATCTGCTCAATGAAATGCGATGCCAATGGCTGGGTTGATTTCCAAGTCAGAATGATAATTGATATAATGCAAGTCTAATTATTTTACTCTGTTGAAGCGCAATAGATCTTCTGTATCGTTATACAAACCATTAACCCTTGTGACTTCTTCTATGCATTGAGTTTATTCATATATTATTTATCTAATAATTTATTTTAAATTCTATATTTTTTAAATAAAAAATATTTATTTTAATAATTCTTAATTCATCAATAAAATTAATTTATTCTTACATTCAATTTTATTTCATACATAATAATATTAACCTTGCATGTAATGATCAAGTTATTTGTCTCTTAGTATCTAACGTTAACAAATGCAATTTGACTGACAATTCAATTTAAAAATACAACTCCCTAACATATCCAGCTATAATTAGAATTATTTTAATATTTTTTTAATGACAATTTGACCACGCAAACTCATCGCTAAAACTTTAAAAACTCCAACTTGATAATATCTTTTTCAAAATGTGCACAAAGGAAAAAAAAATTGCTCCCAAGTGCCACACTCATGGAGCCAAAACCCAACGACCCACGCGATTACCAAAAGCAAAAACCTAATCACCCACTACTTGTCCAAAGGAAACTTCCGCTATGAACAAGAGAAAAAATTATGATAGATAATTGATACAATAATATACTAATATATCACTATATGTTATTGTTAATATATTATTGAATAATGCATAAAATCTAATTTTTAAAAAATAAATTTAATGTACGAACAGATCTAGTAGCATATTAATATATTATTACATCAATAATGTTACGTAATCTCTCAAAATAATCATTAAATTACTATTTGAAAAAGTGGATATAAAATTAATATTAAATTTTTTTATTCATTTAATATTAATTTTTGAAATTCCACTCCAAATTAATATAAAAGATTTTATATTCTTATTAACAACACTTTTTCCTAAATAAACAGAATTCAAATTAATATATGAAAATTTTTCAATACTAGTTCATGCCTACCAACCCTTTCTAGTAGTAAGTTAGTGGTATCGCCAGCGCCAAGAAAGCAAACTCCGAACCAAAACACTCAAACTAAATGTTTGAATCCTTTTATATTATTTTAATATATAGAATTTACGTAACTAATGACAAAACAATTGTTACAAAAATACCTTATAAATTTATATACAATCTATAAAATTTTAAAATTTTTCGTAGACTTTGCATGTAAAACATACAAAAATAGTCATTTATAAAGCTATAAATGTAAAAATATTTTGGACTACCATTAATTGGGTCTTTTATTTTTATTAAAATGGGTTGAGTCTGATCCTAGAGTTATATTTTTAAGTCTAGCTTTTGTGATCACTTTTATGGATTATAAATGCCTGGTGGACTGATGTGTTTTGTAGCAAGTGTAGACCTTTAACCAACTGGGCTTTTGATGGGTGAGCCAAGTAAGGCTTTCTATTTAAGCAGGTTAGGTCTCCCTAACCACTCTATACTCTATCGTTAATCACAAAACACTTTGTGAATCCTGGTGCCCCATCGGCTGCAAGTTCGTAGAGAAGGCAGGGAAGACTAAACCTTTATTCATCAATTTATTATGACGAACACAGCTACACTATCTATTTTCTTAAATCATGTATTTTATGTTCTTGATTTATATAAGTTTATATCCTATTTAAAAAATTTTTTGCTAACATTTGGTATCAGAACCACTTATAATAGATTAAGAATTAAGATACATATTTTCGCTTGATCTATATTCTTAGATGATGATTTTTTATCTATTTTGTTGTTTGATAAATTAGTATCATCTATTTTTGCTTCTACCGATCCATTCTTATGAATCTTTATTCTACGGGTATTAGTACAAACATTCACACTACTGTTGCTACGTTTCATCACAAAGTTTCATGATTTATGTGACTGTTGTTCCTGCTTATACTATCTTAATTGATAATCCCATCCGTCCTTTTTTTATTTTATTTTTATTTCATTTTATTTTATTTTATTTTTTCTATTTTTTACCGGTGCCTTAGTTTGTATTTAATATTTGATTTTAAAGGAATGCTTGTGAAACTGGGTTTAGGATTTGTGCCACATAAATCATCTGGAAACACTATAAAACTGAGCATGAATATTACGTCCTGTTTTGGTTTTTTTTTATTTTTATTTATTATTTTGATTAAAATATATATATCATCTATTTTTGATATAATTTTCTTTTGATTTGACAATTTATATTTTTTCGAATGATTTCATCATCATCATGGCACAGTATATGTCAAGCCTATCATGAATTGTATTATTGTTAATTTCATATATTTCTATTTTTTTTCTTTTCCTTGTTTGATGTTGTTGGTTCAAGGATTTGTAGGCCATGGTGTCTGTGTCTGTCCGTGCCAAACTTCGAGCCTGCGACTCGGTGGTTAAAGGATTAACCCCTTTGCCGCAAACAATGTTGCCGCAGTATATATATATATCGATTGCGATAGATATTCATGTATTCATATTTCCTTAAAAGAAAATTAGGAAAATTTAAAATCTTTTTAATTTGTACCAAATATATATTGAGATTGTATTTTTGATGCAATATGATTTTTTTTATGATTGGTATTGGTGCATATTGTTTAGCATCCCTTAATGGACTGGTCATGTTTTATTTTATAGTTTTGGGCTTCATTTAAATATCTTGGTTCTTTTGGGAGACTTATAGGTTGAAATGGGTAATTATCACTAAAGTGAAATTATTTATTTTGATTTATAAGTCTTCGAGCTATTAAAAAAATATATATATTTACGGGATTATTTTTTTTAATTATTTCACATAATTATCTGCCCAAATGGAGTAACTATGTATTGTAATTAAAAATGAGCTAATTAATATTTTTTTAATTATTTCATATAATGACCTACCCAAAGGGGGTTATTATATGATATAATTAGAAATTGAATTATTGAAGCAAAATATTATTTTTGAATTTATTTTATTATTATAAATTTTACCTGCCCAAAGGGAGTAATTTTGTAATAATAATATATTATCCTGGTTGGCTTCAATTTTTAGGAGGGTCTTTCATACATTGCATTCTCTGCCCAAAGGGGAGAATGTAGTGATATTTTATATACTCCTAATTGTGGTTATGAATAAATTTAAAATGCTCAAAACTAACATATTGTATCTCTAATTATTCTCTCTTTTGCAGTAAACAATAACAATGCAACTATTGAATTTTTAAATGGTACAAATTATAAGAGGTGGAAGCAGGATATAGAATTTGCTCTTGGTATTATAGATCTTGATTTAGCCTTGCGTGAGCTAGAACCGCCAGCACTCACTCCTGAAAGTACTCAAGAGCAAAAAGATTACTATGCAAAATAGGAGAGATCTAATAGGCTTAGCCTTATTGCAATTAAGAGATCTGTACCTGAACATCTATTGGGTGGATTGGTAGATGCAACCAAGGCCAAAGAATTTATGGATGCTATTGGGCAAGGATATCAAGTATCTGATAATGCTGAATCTGGATGCCTAATGAAGGAACTGACGATTATGAAGTATGATAACACTGATGGTGTAAGAGAGTTTATTATCAAGATGGTTCACCTCCAAACTCAATTGAAGAACTTAAAAATTGAATTGTCAGATAACTTTCTTGTTCCACATGCATTGGATTCCTTACCTCCAGAATTTATTCAAATCAAGATAGCTTATAATACCTTGAACACACCCTGGACCATTAATGAACTCATCACTAAGTGTGTTGCTGAGGAAGAAAAATTAAGGAAAGAAAAGAAAGAAATAAGTTTTTTAACCTAACCAAAATCCTTACCCAGCAAAAGCCTAACCCATAAGAAAAAGAAATCTAAATCTCATGCTCCAAGGAATAATTTTTCTAAATCTCAGGAGGCCTACAGGCATGGTAATAATAATAATAATAATAACTGTCATAAACCACAAGTGGGAGGCCCTACAGGTTCCATCCATAAGAATGTAGAGTGCTATCATTGTCATAAGAAAGGTCATAAGAGGAATGATTGCTATAGATTCAAGTCTTGATTAGAAAAGAAAAAGGGAAATGAGAATGGTAAACTCTTATCCTTAGCTTGCTTTGAATCAAATTTAATTAATGTCCCTATAGATTCTTGGTGGTTTGATAGTGGTTCTACAACTCATGTTGCAATTACCTTGCAGGGGTTCATAAGCAAGAGGAAACCAAGTGAGAGAAAGTCCAAGCTTAGAGTAGGAAATGATTTTGAAGTTGTAGTTGAATGCATAGGAGATGTTATTTTACATTTAGAAAACTTTATTAAGATTACATTGAATAATGTCTTTTATGTTCCTAGTTTTAGACGTAATTTAATTTCAATTTCTCTTTTGGATAGGCTTGGATACACATTTATTTTTGGAAATGGAAAAGTTGATATTTTGTTGCATTCTGAGTCCATTGGTTTTGGTATTCTTGATAATGGTTTATATAGGTTACTTTTAGCCTCTAATTGTCCTTATGCTTCTTTGAATGTTGAAAATATGATTTCAAAAAGGCCTAGAATTAAGGAAACATCATTAGTCTTATGGCATAGAAGATTAGGACATATATCTAGGGAACGAGTGGGGAGGTTAATTAAAAAGAATATTCTTCCTTCCCTAGATTTTGATGATATGGACATATGTGTCAGTTGTATTAGGGGCAAGTTAATTAAGTCTAAAAGGAAGGGCGCTACTCATAGTTCAAATCTTTTAGAAATAATTGATACTGATATATCTGGACCATACTCTTCCACTATTTGTGGTTGTCGTTATTTTGTTACATTCATTGATGACTTTTCTCGATATGGTTATCTTTATTTGATAAAAGAAAAATCTGATGTACTTGAGAAATTCAAAATTTTCAAAATTGAAGTTGAAAAACAATTGAGTCATCAAGATTGTGAGATTTGACCGAGGAGGTGAATATTATGGCAAACAAGATGTGTTTGGACAACATATGGGACCGTTTGCTAGGTTTTTACAAGATTGTGGAATTGTTCCACAATATACCATGCCTGGTAGTCCTGAACAAAATGGCATTGCTGAAAGGCGCAATCGAACTCTTAAAGACATGATGAGGAGCATGATGAGTGGAATAAATTTACCTGAATTTCTTTGGGGTGAAGCCATTAACACTGCTTTGTACATCCTTAACCATGTTCCTAGCAAGTTAGTACCTAAAACACCCTTTGAGCTTTGGACCGGCAGAAAACCTAGCCTTAATCATTTTCGAGTTTGGGGTTGTCCTTCTAAAGTAAAAATTTATGATCCATCAATAAAGAAACTTGATCTAAGATCTATTCATTGTTACTTCATAGGGTATCCAGATCGTGCAAAAGAATACAAGTTCTATTGCCCTACAAAAGGTACAAAAATAATTGAGTCCATGATTGCAAAATTTCTTGAGCTTGATGTTGTTGATTTGTCACCAAATTCAAGGCACCTTGAAACACAAGATGATCCAGCTTCCATTACCATTCCACTAGTTTTACATAGTCAGACTTTTGTACCTCCATCTGTTCATGTTGAGATACAAAATGATCAAAATGTAGAGCGTGACCAAATTGTAGAACCTGTTGCAGTTGTTCCCATTGAAAATCACCAACCTGTTCAACCAATAGAGCAGATCCCTATTAGAAGGTCAGTCAGACAAAGGAGGGCAGCAATTTCAAATGATTATTATGTTTATCTTGGTAAGAGTGAATATAACATTGGGGATGTTGTTGATCCAACAACGTACAGTCAAGCAATGAATAGTCAACAATCTGATCTATGGTTAAATGCTATGAATGAGGAAATTCAGTCTATGATAAAAAATGAAGTATGGGAACTTGTTGAGCTTCCGCAAAATTATAACGCAATTAGCTGCAAATGGGTGTACAAGACTAAGAAAGATTCAACTAGCAGAATTGAACGATTTAAAGCAAGATTGGTAGCTAAAGGTTTCACTCAAAGAGAAGGAATTAACTACTTTGAGACCTTTTCACCAGTATCTTCTAAAGACTCATTCAAGATTATTATGGCCTTGGTTGCACATTTTAATTTAGAGCTTCATCATATGGATGTCAAAACAGCTTTTTTGAATGTTGAACTTATGGAAGATGTCTACATGAAACAACCTAAAAGTTTTCAAACAAATGAATCTGAGCATCTGGTATGCAAGTTACGAAAATCGATATATGATTTGAAACAAGCATCTCGGCAATGGTATTTAAAGTTTGATGAGTTGATTACATCTATGGGCTTCATAGAAAATAAAGTTGACCAGTGTATTTATGTCAAGATCAGTGGGAGCAACTTTATTTTTCTCATCTTGTATGTTGATGATATTCTATTGGCAAGCAATAGTCTAGCTTTGCTACATGATACCAAACAAATGTTATCTAGAGCTTTTGATATGAAGGATCTTGGTGAGGCATCATTTGTTTTGGGTATTCAAATTCATAGGGATAGAACTCGTAATTTATTGGGATTATCTCAAAAGGCATATATTGACAGGATTCTTGAAAGATTTGAAATGCAAAATTGTAAACCTGGGGATATTCCAGTTGTGAAAGGTGATAAGTTCAGCAACATGCAGTGCCCAGCAAATGAGATAGAGAAACAGTCAATGCAAAATGTTCCTTATGCAAGTGCCATTGGAAGTTTAATGTATGCTCAAGTTTATACCAGACTAGACTTAGCTTTTGTGGTTAGTGTTCTTGACAGGTATTTGTCTAACCCTAGTAGAGATCATTGGTGTGCTGCTAAGAAGGTTATGAGATACTTGCAGAAAACCAAAGGTTATATGCTCATTTATAGGAATGTTGATAACCTTGAAGTAATTGGGTATTCAGACTCAGATTTTGCTGGATGTTCTGATGATATGAAATCTACTTCAAGTTACATTTTCATGATGGCTGGAGGTGCTATATCCTGGAAAAGTGCTAAGCAGACATTGACAGCTTCTTCCACTATGCAAGCAGAATTCTTTGCTTGTTATGGTGCTGCTTCACAAGCTATTTGGTTAAAAATTTTCATTTCAGGATTACAGATTGTTGACTCTATTGCTAGACCACTAAAAATTTATTGTGATAATAGTGTTGTAGTTTTCTTCACCAAAAACAATAAAAGTTCTAGTGGATCTAAGCATTTAAAGTTAAAATACCTCACAGTCAGAGATCTTGTGAAGAAAGGGGACATAGTGGTAAAGCACATTCATACTGATGCTATGTTAGCGGATCCCATGACTAAAGGACTTAGACCTATAATTTTTCAAAAGCATGTTGAGAATATGGGAATTGTAGGCTCTTTTGATATCTTTGGTTAGTGGGAGTTGTTTTCTTTTATGTAATTTTGATGCGTTGTTTTCTTATATCTTTACATATACTTGTTGGTACATTGATTATGAATTTATGATAAGTTATCGATGCATGCATCATTTGATTATAATTTTCCAATGTTGTTATAATTTTTAATGAGGGCTAAGACTTGGTGTCAGTCGTTAGTTCCTAAGCTCAATTATTTGTCTCAAAATCGACACATTTTGGGATTTGTGAGACAATCTAGCTTTGTATATTGCCAGCCGATTTCTTGTACTATGTGAATTTTTTTTTAGAGAAATCATTGAGGACTGACATAAAAGATAAGCATGATTGATCACAATTCTGATGCCATCTTTCATGCTAAACTATCACATCAGTTACTAAGTATATATAGTTCATGATATTTTGTAACCATGGAAGGTCCTACATTATTAAAGAATGTAACTATCACCATGATTCGGTATCATTGGCTATATAAGCTTAGTCAAATTTTAAGGCATTTATCTCTAGGATGGTGTATTTTTAAAATTGTGGTCACATATATTTAAAAAAAAAATTAGCCCTCAGCCCAAAAGTCATTTTTCAAAATAAAATATTTTATAAAATAAAATTAATTACAATTAATGTTGTCCAAGTGGGAGAATGTAAAAATATTTTGGACTACCATTAATTGGGTCTTTTATTTTTATTAAAATGGGCTGAGTCTGATCCTAGAGTTATATTTTTAAGTCCAGCTTTTATGATCACTTTTATGGATTATAAATGCTTGGTGGGTTGATGTGTTTTGCAACAAGTGTAGACCTTTAACTAACTGGGCTTTTGATGGATAAGCCCAATAGGGCTTTCTATTTAAGCAAGTTAGGTCCCCCTAGCCACTCTACGCTCTATCGTTAATCACAAAATACTTTGTGAATCCTGGTGCCCCATCGGCTACAAATTCGTAGAAAAGGTAAAGAAGACCAAACCTTTGTTCATCAATTTATTATGACAAACACAGGTACACTATCTATTTTCTTAAATCATGTATTTTATGTTCTTGATCTATATAAGTTTATATCCTGTTTAAACAATTTTTGCTAACAATAAATTCATAAGTTTTGTTTTGCAAAATATTAATTATGATTTTTTTACTTAAAATGTGTTTAATACAATGAATAAATTAATTCATAATTTATTAACTCAATTAATAAATTATAATTTGATTTTTAAAGGTATTTGGGGCACTAAAAGTTAATGAATTATAAGCTCTTATTTCATAAATTTTTTAATGTAATTTATAACTTATAACACGGTATTTTTTTAATTTATTTAAATTTATCCTTTTTAAATTAAATGATAATATATGTTTGATATATATTCATTAATTTAATATAATTAATTAAATTTTAAGTTATTATATTATTATTTGAATAATAAATAAAAATATGTAATATAATAAATATAATTAATTAAACTTCAAATAATTTCTTATTTTAAATATTTTAATTATATTATTATAATTTAATTTCAAAATAAATATAAATAAATTTAATTAATATAATTTTATATCAATTTATTTTTTTAAATAATTTAATAATTAATTTTATTAAATAATTTTATTATTATTAATTAACTTTTTAACTATTAATTATTCATTAATTTACCACTTATCAAATATTTCATCAGAAACAGCGATGACGGAGGAGCCGATCGGTCTTTTGCCCATTGAAACACAATGCGGCAAAGTTGATTGACCCCGAGTCCAAAAAAAAAAAAGGGGGAAGTACAAGTACTAGTGACTAGTCTAATTATTTAACTCACTGTGGTGTCGAGCTTAACAATTTAATTATTAAGATCACAGTCGTCTGTAAAGTCATGCAAGCAAGAGACTACTGGCGTAAACAAATACATTAACAGGCTGTTTGATAAAGGATTTTTTAATTAATTTTTAGTTGATTTGATAGTATTTATTTATTTAATTAAGTTAATTAATTAATTAATTTAATTATTTAACAAATAATTTATTAATTAGTTGAATAACTCTCAATCAACTAATTTAGAAAAGTTGATGAATTCAGCATTTTCAATTAGTTTATTAATAATAAAACTTATAAAAATATAAAATTATCCTTAAATAATATTCCTCTTTTCATTTATATGCTTACTAAATAAAGATTAAATAAATTTATAAAATAATAATTATTAATTTCTGTAAAACATTTATAAAATATAAACAATTTATTTTTTAAGAAATATAATAACTTAATAAATATAATAAATATTTAATTATATTTTAAATTTATCATATTTTTAGTAAGTATGACGCAAAAAATTATTAAAAATAAATTATTATATTTTTTAAAAATAAATCATATGATAAATCTAAAATATTATTAAAATAAAAAATATTTAAATAAATTATCAAATATACCTGTGTCTTTATATATCATTTGGCATATAAACAATTAATAAAAAATAACTGATTTTACTAAATATTTTTATTTAAATAGTTAATATTATCAATTAGTTAAATCAGTTAATATAATTAACTATTAATTAATAGTTAATTCAATCAACTAATTTCCAAATTATAAACTTTAGTTACACATCTCTCAATGGCACTAACTTACGATTGATAATTGAAATTGAAATTAAAATTAAAATATTATTTAAAGGATAAAAGGCTAAAATTATTTTATTTTATCCCGGACCACGTCGGCCAACTTTATTCCAGCACATTTGCTATGATAAATACACTTAGAATAAGAAAGTAAACCAATAAAAAAGTAGTATATTAATATATTATTAAATTTAATCATATATTATTTTTTTAAATCAGATTTAATATATTATATAATGATATATTAACAATCAGATTTAATAGTGCATCAATACACTATTATATCAATGATATATTATAATCATTTCCAAAAATTTACTATACAATAAGAATGAAAAAGTAAACAAATAAAATATTTATTTGATAAATAGTATATCATAGAACAAAAATGATCATTTTGTAAAAAAATAGAATCTCCATTTGGACTAGTTCAACTAGGTGTTATATATATATATCTCCATTTGGAATAGTTCAATATATATATATAACATTAAAAATACTAAATAAAAATGAAATCTAAAACTATCATTATCTATTGTAGGATATTTTTAATGTAAAAATATTGATATTATTGCAATTATAATCATTAAATCTAATATAAATTTAGAATAAATAAAAGTGATAAATCACAATGGATAAAAATTGATTTTAATAGTACAATCTTGATTTTAATTATATAAATATTTTACTTTAATTTCATTTTTCAGGATTTTAGTTATTATCGCATTAAATTTTAGTTTAAATTAGGCATTGAATCATATTATGTAATTTAAAAAGACTATATCACATGTAATATGTGTGAATAATAATATAATATTTATAAATAACAATATAACATTAATGTAATAATTAAATTGATATATTATAAAAAAAACATTTTCCTTATAAATAACTTGGAGTGTTGATGGCTTAGTGCAAACAATTATCAAGTAAGTTAATGATCTTTGGTTTAACTCTTTCTATTTTAGCACCAATTTACTTAGTTCTTGTTTGATAATTAGTTAATTCAATTAGTAGCTAGCAGATAATATTAAGTATTTGGTGAAAAACATGCATTAAAATTAGGTATTTATTATTAATTGTTTACATATAAAATAATATATAAGGGTAGGAATATATTTTCTTAGTTTATTTGTGTGCATGTATATATGTATTATATATATGCATAAATTAATTTTATTAATTTTTATTTTTAATGTAAAAAAGTAAATTCATTATATAGCTATATAATAAAGTAATTTATATATTATAACAATTATTTGATCAAAATATTAATATTATTATGTAAATTTAAATAATTATTTATTATTTATGAAAGAATTATTTTATTTTAATATATATTAGATTTGTACATTTATTTTTAATAATATACAATTATATAGGGTTTGAATAATATGGATTATATGTGGAAGAGCATGAGTTAAACTCCTGTCGTTGAAACTTTTAACGAAATAATGAGTGAAAACATATGTGCATGTATATAGAGGTGCAAGTAGGTCAGACAGCATACTAAAGCCTACGCCTTAACTTTTTTAAGACTTAGTCTATCTTAACTTTTTTATCTAAATAAGTCAAATTTTTTTTCATTAAGTTCAATTCGTAGGCCTATAAAGCTGACCTATTTAAATATATTATAAATATATTTAAAAATAATATAATATATTATATTTTATACATACAAATAATATAAATATTTTAATACATATGTATACAAGTTTAATTAGGTTATTAGATAATTTTGGATCTTAAGAAAATTTTACTCTATTAGTAAATTTGAAAGTCTATTTATATAAAGAAACTTTTAAATAAGTTAATAGACTTAGTCAAGTTTTTTTAATAGGATAGGTCGAGCCTGAATTTTAGCTTTATACAAGCTAACAAGTTAGATTCAGGCTAATAATTTAGAAAGTAGATCTAATGTATTTAAGTTAAAGCCCAGTTCAACTCAGCTTATTTACACTCCTATAAGTATATATATATATGTGTGTGTGTGTGTGTGTGTGTTATTTTTGTATATAAATTAATCTTATTAATTTTTACCCTTGAAAAGAGTGAAAATTCATTGATTAATTATATAACAATATTTTCAACATGTTATAACAATTATTCTGTTAAAATATTAATTTTCTTATGTAGATTTAATTAATAAAAATTTAAATGAATATTTATTACTTATAAAAAATTACGTTATTATAATACATATTAAATTAGTATATATAAGGTTGAAAATATATAATACTATAGTGGTTGAATTATAAATATTGCATGTTTAAGATTAAGGGTTCAATCTTCTCGTTAATACTTTCAATAAAATATATTATTTAAGGATAATTTTAAATTTAATTCAGATTTAATAAATCAGCTATTTGAAAATTTGAAAATGTTAAGTTCACTAACTTTTTCAAATTAATTGATTCAAAGTTAATAAATCAATTCAATTAACTATTTTTGATATGAACCATCTGATATTCGATAAGTTACATTGAACCTCTAATACCAAGAATAGTTTATTGACATCAATCAATTAATATAATTCCAATCAATTAAAAATTAGTTAAAAATTTATTTAACAAATTAACTTATTCGATGTTAATAAATTGATTCAATCAATTATTTACCGAACATTAAAAATGATTTATTGACATCAATCCGGAAATATAATTCTAATTAATTAAAAATTATTAAAAAATTATTTAACAAATGCCCTCTTTAATTTTTATCTGAAGGTATCGTTTGGATTGGGGCCTGAAACTGGGTGACTAGATGTGCCAGGTTTAATTGATTGCCCTGGTTCAATTCAGGTTAATTGTTAATCGAGGTTTCCAACATGATTATTATGTAATTCAAGTCCTTTGAGCAGCAACCATGACTTAATGCTGATGGCATATACTCTCTATCTCCTAAAAGAAATATGCTTTCTAATAGTAGTATAACGAAGATTAATAACCTATTTTTATTTCTATAAAATTGAATTTTTATCAAATTTATTCCTAACTAAAATTTATATCAATTTAACCTTATAAAATTAAAAAATTTTAAATTTCAATTTTTCCTTACTATGGGAATATTTTGAAAAAATATTGAGTTAAAAATATTTATTAATATTTTTAGAAATATTTTTCTTAAATTTGAACAAAAAATAAAAATTTTATATTCTCTTAAAATATTTTCAAGAATGCAAAAATGATTCCATAAACCAAAGTCACATCCTAAGGAATTTTATCAAAATTTTATACTTAAATTAAATTTAAAAATAAAATTTAATTTAACTTGTTAAATAAATTAGAATAATAAATTTTAATTTTAAATACATAAATAAAAAATTAATAGAAATTCAAAAATTTTAAATAAATAGTTTTGATTTTAATTTTTTGTTTATATTAAAAATCAAATATATAATTAATCCATTTTATATTTATGTTTTAAATTATTTAAAATATTTAATAAAAAATAATAGCATATCGAATTATATTTGTAATGTTTAATAATGATAAAGACTGAATTATAAATAGAAAAAAAAGTAAACACGTAAAAAGAAAAGCATACAATGAAGTCTAAAAAAGAAAGACAAGTACTCTCAATTTTAAAGCTTTAACAAAATCTTTATTGTTTTATATTTAATTTGAAATATAGAACTTTAAAATTCATATCAAACAAATATTGAAAACTTTAAATAAATAATTCTAATTTTTATATATTTTTATTAAAAAAAGTATATGTAATTAATTCATTTAATTATTATTTTTATTTGAAATATAAAATATTTAAAATAATTCATAATAAAAATAAAATACACTATACTATATTTACATTGTAAAGAATATGAGTGGATATAAAAAAAGAATATAATGAAGTAGATGAAATATAGATAAATAATGTGTGCATTATAAAATCTTATTAAAATTTCAATTAATTTATATTTAGTTTAAAATATATCACCTTAAAATTGATATTATTAATAAATTTTAAATAAATTTAATTTTAAACTTCAACTAGATTTATTGAAAATAAAATATCTAGTTAATTCATCCAATTAATATATTTTGCATAAAATTTTAACTTATTTAATATATTTATAAAAATAAAATTATCATATATTATTTATACTATTTAATTATATTATCATTTGAATTATAAATAATAAAAGTAGATATATAAAATAAAAAACATGCAAATTAGTAGATGAAAGGAAGAGAAATGGTGTTTGAGTTGTAAAACCTCGTTAAAATTTTAATTGATGTGTATTTATTTTATAGTACTTAGAATTGATTGCATGAAACTATTAATAAAACTTAAATAAATAAATTTGATTTTAATTCTTACATTTTTTGTTAAAAATAAAATATGTGATTAATTAATTCATTTACTACTTTATATATTAAAATTTTAATGTATTTAAAAATACAACCATCTGAATTATAAATAATAAAATGAATATAAAAAGAAAAAATATGCGTTTGAGCAAAAAATAAAACAAAGAGAGAGAGAAATATTGCATAGTTGTAAAGTATAATAAGAATGAAGAATATATCATCTTATATCCATATATATTATTTAATGATATTAATGTCTGTGCTATAAATAACATGAATGTGAATAAAGAAAAAAAAAAGAAAAAGAAAAAATTATAATATAGTAAATAAGAAGAAGAAAAATATTGTGTTAACTGTAAAATAATAAGAATTAAAAATAGAATATATATTAACTTCAATTGAATAAAATTGTTTACTTATTTAAAATACATTTATAATAAAAATGTATTATTTTATATCAATAATATTTAATGATGTTTAAACTATAAATAATAAGAGTAGAGAGGAAAAAAGTGAACAACAGGACATGGAGTAAATAAAAGTAAAAGAAATAGTGTATGAATTTTAAAATCATAATAATCTTAATTACTGTATATGTAATTTGGATTATAATAGGTAAATATTTATATAAAAATATTGAAAATTTTCAAATAATTGAAATTGATTATAATTAAATGTATGATATTATATTTATTTTAAATATCAAGAGAGTAAATATAAAATAAAGGGAAGGAAAGCATATATTGGAGATTAAGGGCCGTTTGGTTCAACTTATGAAAAGAGAATGGAATCAAAAAAGGGGATTAGAGAGAAAAAAAAGGAATGACTTTTGATTATCCAATCTGTTTAGTTCAAATAGAAAAGAGAGTTAAGTATTTTTAATTTACTTTATTAATAATTATTGTACTAAAAAATAATTTATTTATAATTATTATTAGAATAATTATTATAATTATTACCTTATTATTTTTATTTTATTTACTAATATAATAATTTTTATAATTATTTAATATTAATTATTAATATCTTATTAATATTATTTTTATTATTACTCACATTATTTCAATTATTACTAATATCTTAATAATAATTAATATTATCATAATAATATTAATTATTATTTATTTAATTATTATTTCTAACATTTATTATTATTTTATTAATATTATTAATTATTAATAACTTGAAAATATTATAATATTAATAATTATTATTATTAAAAATATTATAATATTATTAATATAATTAAATATTTATTTATTAGATAAATGTTTAGGAATATTATTTTCAATATTTATTTATTTATTATTTATTTAATATTTAAGAATATTATTTATTTTTTACTTAAATATTATTTAATTATATTGTAATTATTATTAAAAATAAAATTATTATCATTTATTTAATTATTAATATTTTATGAATATTATTATTTTTAATATTTATTATTATTTTATTAATATTATTAATTATTAATAACTTAAAAATGTTACAATGTTAAAAATAATAATTATTAAAAATATTCTAGTATTATTAATATAATTAAAAAATATTATAATATTTATTATTTATTTAATATTTAAGAATATTATTTATGAAATAAATACTAATAATATTATTAATATATAATAATAATTATTTATTTACTATTTAAATATTATTTAATTATATTATAATTATTATTAAAAATAAAATTATAATCATTTATTTAATTATTAATATTATTTTTTTATATTATTAAATATTTTATTATATTTATTATATTAATTATCATATTAAAAATGGAGAAAGGGAGTGAGATTCCCTAAAGATTTGAGGAGAATCACCATTCTCTTAATTGGAGTAATCCCGTTAAAGAAAAATGGGAAAAGGAAATGATTTTTTTCTGAACCAAACAAAAACAAAAAGAATGAAATTCTACAATTTCCTGTCTCTTTCCTAATTACCCCTAACCAAATGGCTCCTAAAGGAAAAGAAAAAATGTTTGAGTTGTAAAATTTAGATAAAATTCTAATTAATGTATATTTAATTAAATATGTAATACTTAAAAATTAATATTAAGACAATATTGATAAATTTTAAATAAATAAAATTAATTTTACTTTTTTACAAATTTTTAATAAAAATAAAACTTGTAAATAATTAATTTAATTAATACTTTTCATTTATAAACCTTAACATATTTAAAATATTTCATAGTAAAAATAAAATGTATCACTTTATGTATATGCAATTAAGTGAATTTAGTGTTTAAGTTATAAATAGAAAAAGTAAAGATTAACAATAAAAAAAGGTAAAAGGAGTGAATATGGAAAATAAATATGTAATGAAGTAAATAAAAAAGAAAAAAAGAATACGTGAGCCGTAAAATAATAAAAATTAAACATAGAATATGTAACAAATGAATTCAATTGGATAAAATCTTTAACTTATTAAAAATACTATTATGATAAAAATAAAATAAATTATATTATATTTATATTATTTGTTGATATTATATCTAAACTTTAAATACCAAAAGTAAAAAAAAAATAAGAAAAGCATATAATAGACTACTTAAAAAGAGAAAATATAATGCGTGAGTTGTAAAAATTTTAATGAAATTTCAATTAATATATTTTTAACTTAAAATATTATACTTAACAATTAATATAAAAAATATTTGAAACTTTAAATAAATAAATTTTGTTTAAATTTTTAAATATTAATATTAAAAAATATGTAATTAATTAATTTTTAATTCCTATACTAAAAAAATAACATATTATATTCATACCACTTATTGGTATTAATATTTGAGATATAACATAAATAATGTGAATGGATACAAAAGGTTATAAGTAATAGAACTGAACCTAAAAAATTAAAAAGGATAAAATAGAATAAAAAAATGCATGAGCTATAAAATAGTAAGGGTTCAAAAATTAAAAATAAATTCCATAGAAGAATAAATTAATTTAATAAAATAAAATAATTTATTTATTTAATTTAAAATATCATTATAGTAAACAAAATTGTATTATATTATATATTTATATATTACTAAATAATGTCTAAGTTATAAATAATATAAGTGGGTACAAAAAATAATATATAAAAAAGAATAATTCTAAGAGACAAGTTGTATTAAAAAGGAAACATAAAAGTGGTGATGGCAGGAAAAAAATTTTCCCTTAAGCTGATACATATGAAAAAAAATTCCAAAAAAAAAAATTATCTTTTCATGATAGTAATACTCATAGATAGAAGATTTTAAAAAAATGTGTAAAGAGAAATTATGTAAATAAAGAAGCTAATTAAATAAGAGTTTAGAATTAGAAAAAAAGAATTTAAATTTTGATAAAGAAGCTAATCTGAAAAGAAGTAATAACCGGGATATAGAAGCAAAATTGGAGGGAATTTTTTTTTAAAGTTGATACGTGTCTCAAAATAAAACTAAAAAAAGAAAGGAAAAAAGTTATTTTTAATTGATTAGTATTGATATTGATTTTTAGCTAAGCTCATTGATTTATATACTGTATTCAAATCTTAAATTTAATAGATGTGAAGTTTTATATTTTATGATTAAAAAATTAATATTTAAAATTATAGTAATTAAAAAATAACGTCATTTTAAAATATTATTTTTATCAAATATTTTATATTCAATATTTAATGTATAAATAACTTTTAATTATCATAATATTTTATAATTATATTCTTACAAATAATATTTTATTCTCAAATAAACAGAACTCAAATTAATTTATAAAAAATTTTCAATACTAATTCATGCCTACCAACCCTTTCTTGTAGTAAGTTGGTGATATTGAGGAAATAAATGGAAAATAAATTGAATCTATTTTTATATAAGTTGAAACTTGGGCTTACAAATTTTTATTATTATCCAACTTATTTTGAGTTTAAAAATTAATAGATTATGATTATCAAACCCTTCAAATGTTTTATGGACTTGGAGTCATCATACTTTTATATTTACAAAAGCCCAATTAACTTCTTAAAAATATATTTTCCCATGTGACAAAAATTATTTTATAATTTTTCATTTATTTCTATTTTGAAAAATGTCAAACTTACTTCTCAAGTAATAATCTTATTGACTATAATATAATATTTATATTTCAAAGAAAAGATGACAAAATTTAATGATCAATATTTATTAGTCATTTTGATCCCTTAATTAGTTAAGAGTGGGAAAATCAAAATGAGAGAAAATTTCAAATGTTAAAATTGACTAACATGTGCTAAAATTAATATTAAATTATATAAGCTATCATGACACCCCTTTTACAACTAGATGAATAGTTATGAGCGGTAAAAATATAGTACAAGCTAATGGATCAAATTTTTTAAAGAAGATACAACTTCAACGAAATAGCAATGTCATTGCTATCCCAAGCAAAATAGAAAGTAATATGTATGTACAATCTCTTTACGAGATTGTGAGGAAAGTCCTCCTTATAGCCTAAAATCTTAATAGAGATTGCAAGGATCTTATAAAGTTAGGTGATTATTGAAATTCTAGTAGATATTAGTGAATTTTATAAAGCTAGATGATTGTTGAAATCCTAATGGAGATTAAAGAATTTTATAAAGTTAGGTGGAGATTGGTAAATCTTGTAAAGTTAAGTGGTTGTAAAAATTTTAGTATAAATTCAAAGAATTTTGTAAAGTTAAATTTTGTAACTTGGGAAAAAGTTAGTGGATTTCTCAAGTGATACTTGATAACTTGAGAAGAAAGGAGTAGACCCAAAGGATATTTCTTTTGAACAATCGAACATCTATAAAAATTCTTTGTGTCTTCTCTCTACTTTTTTACTTCTGCACTATTTTGAAAATTATATTGTATCATAAAAAGAAGTCCATAGTTTTATTTTATTAAAAGAAACATTATTTTTGAATTATCATTGAGAAAATTCTTTCAATCATTTTTTGAAAATTTTCATATTACATATTCATCAAATTTTAAGAACATTTTTCTTATTATACTTCACAATCTTCATTAGATTAACATCATAAATTTTATCTTAAAATTTTTTATCAAAGACCAATTCACCCCTCATCTTAGTTTACAAGCTTTATCAAGTATTACTAACTACAGTTGGTTCGAATGATTGGTAGTTCAATTCCTTTAAGCAAAGTTTCGAGTTCGAATCTTATGAATGGAAAAATTGTCACTTGGAGAATTTTATCCCATATTAAATCTAATTTGACTTGATTTTGAATTAATCAAAACCAAATGAAACCATCAAATATGGGAGTCCTCAAACCAAAAAAAAATGTAAGTTGGTGGTATCGCCATTGCCAAGAAACCAACTCCAACCTAAATTTATATGTATTTATAAGAGTTAAATTTTTAAATATTATATTATTTTAATATATAGAATTTACATAACTAATGACAAAAAATGTTATAAAAATATCTTTTAAATTTATATACAAGCTATAAAATTTTAAAATTTTTCATGAACTTTGCATGTAAAACGTGCAACAACAGTTTTTTATAAAGATATAAATTCATTAGCTTCGTTTTTCCGAATATTATAAAACAATCATAATATTTTTTTACTTAATATATATTTAGCATGATAAATAAATTTACTCATAAATTATTAATTTGGTTAATAAATTATAAATTATTTCTAGATTTGTTTGATGTATTAAAAATTAATAACTTATAAACTCTTATTTCATAAGCTTATCAATATAATTTATAACTTATAAGTCAATAGTTTTTAAAAAAAATTTAATTAAATGATAATTTATATCCTGATTATATAAATAAATATTTAACATATCCTTATTAATTCAATTTAAATAAATAAAAATAAGTAAGTAAATAAATATATGATATTATAAAATATAATTAACTAAATTTTGAATAATTTTATTTTTATTTTGAATATTTTAATTATATTAATATAATATAATTTTAAAAAAATATGAATTAATTTAATTGATATATCTATTTATATTAATTTATTCTTTTATATTGTTAACTAATTTAATAATTAATTTTATTAAATATTTTTAATATAATTAATTAACTTTTAACTATTAATTATTAATTAATTTACTATTTATCAATTATTTCATCAGAAACAGTAATGACGAAGGAGCCGATTGGTCTCTTGCCCTTTGAAACACAACGCAATCACCGTGGCAAAGTTGATTAACCCTAAGTCAAAAAGATAGTACTGGTCTAGTGATAAAGTCATGCAAGCAAGAGACTCTTGGCATATATAAAGTTACAGACCTTAGTTACATGTCTCTCAATTGCACTAACTTACGAATTATAATTGAAATTTAAATTAAAATATTATTTAGAGGGTAAAAAGCTAAAATTATTTTATTTTATTTTCCGGAATGCTTCCTCATCTTCTTTTCTCTCGTTTCCATCCGATGGACTACTCCATCAGTAGTCCACCTAAATAAGCTTCTTAAATACCACGTCAGCCAATTTTATTATAATATATTCAGTATGATAAAATACACTAAAAATGAGAAAGTAAATAAATAAAAAAAATTTAAAGAAATTAAGATATACTACTAATATAATAGTATATTAATATATTATTAAATTTAATTATATATCAAATTTATTTTAAATCTAATGCGTCATATGATGATATATTAATGATCAAATTTGATAGTGCATTAGTATACACTAAGGATTAGAAAGAAAATAAATAAAATATTTATTTGATAGGTAATATATCATAGAACAAAAATGATCATTGTGTCAAAAAAATGAATCTTCAATTTATAATAAAGTGATAAAGTGATAGATCGTTATTCCATCGATTTTGAGATGATTCTTTTACATGCATATCCTTTACTTTTTTTCACATATTTTAATATTATATTTATTCTTAAATAGTAAATAATATTATTTTAATATTTTATTACAATTTTTAATAATTATACTTTTCTTAACAAAATTAAAATAAAATATTCTTTATATTTTTATATAAAAAAATAATTAATTATGAATGTGATAATAAAATTTAAAATATGACAATTTTTATCATTAATGATATTATATATATTTGTATTATGTTATATTATTTCATAAAATATTTATTATTTTTTATCATAAAGATATTATTGTGATTTATTATTTCTCCCCCATTTCTATATTATTTTGATGTGTCAAATCTAAAAATAAAAATAAAAAATTCATTTCTTTCATAATTACATCAAACATAATTATGAAATATTAACCATTCTATTTCATTTCATTCTATTCTATTCATTATTATTATAGAGTGAATAAGAGTAAAAATGAGTCAAATTATTTACAAGCAACTCAAGATTGATTTACAAAATGCTCAATTCAAGTTGACTTTAAACAAACTAAATTTAAATGAGTCAAACTCGATTAATATTTGAATCAAGTTTGAACTTTATATTATACAGTTCAAATTATTCATGAAGAAATATAATACTTTGGTTAAAATAATTAATTTTCTACTATATATTATTTTTTGCTTAGTATATTTATTGGTGTTATGAGATTATTATGCAAACAAATTTTTTAGATTTGATGGTTACATAAAAAATTATATTGGTAAATAAAATGAAATAAAAAAGCCTGATATCCTATTTATTTATGGATGATAAAATTTTATATACTTAAATTTAGATGAAATAATAAATTATTTGAATAAGGATATATAAACACATTTAGCTTCATATTAATTAGAAATGCAAACTAAGATTCAAATATTTTAAATTAGATGAAAAATTTAGACCTAATAATACACTATTTGAATAAACTTAAATAAATTATTTTAAATTCTTATTTGAATTATATTCGAATTTGATTTCGAATTATTCAACTTAATGATATTTAATTCAAATTCAAATTTATTTATTCTTAAAAAAATTTAAATTTAAATGTATAAATATTCACTTCTGTTAAATTCGTTCTATAAAAGGGTGAAGCACGAAACCACCAAGCAATGCTCACAATATAAAAAATAATAGGCTTACAAGGCATGGAATTTACAACATCCAAAACTTCTTCCGCTCAAAGAAAATGTGTCCTCCAAAAGAGGAATCTCCGCTTACTTCGAGCTCATCTATCATTCAGTAAGAATTTTCGTTAACTTATAAGGCATTTCATATTTTTTCAATATTTTATAGTGAAAAATAAATTATGACTAAGGGTATGTTTAAATGTATTATTGTAGCACCTAATCGATTCAAGTTTAATATTAAATTTTATTTATTTAATCTATCTGAATTGAATATTAAATTAAACAAAAATTTACTAAATTTATTAAAAATACTTAATTTATTGAACATGTTCAACAATTATTCCTATTTTAACATGATTTTATTAAAAAATAAATTTTATATTACCTCTATTTTTGTTAATAATTATATATATATTAAATTTGTATTTAACCGAATGGATTTTTTAGGAAAGGCATTTATACGGTTGGAAAAGTTAAGTTACAAAATTCACAAAATAGAAGGGAAAGCAGGTACGAGATTTTTAACTATAATATGTACGAGATTTTTAACTATATTTTGAGGCAGTTAAAATATAGATTTTTCACAAAAGCATATTATTGTTCATTTTTAAAAAAATCTTTAAATTTTTGAGGCAGTTAAAATATAATGGGAAAGTTTACGAAAACCATCCACAGAAAATGGTTTGTATAATATCATTAGAGGGATTTGATTGGGAGCTACTTTAAGAAGATGGCTATTTTTTGTTCCTTTAAATTCCAAAAACCTATTCCCTAGATGTAATAATTTTGTCACTGGTTATGTGCACAAAAATTAATCTAGTGATAAATAAGTAAATGTGAGAATTCTATACAAAAATTAAATGTGCATATATTATGATTATTTGTGGCTAACTTATATGAATTGCACTTGAAGTTAATTTTATAATAAGATGATTGATATTTGTCCATATATTAAAATCATATTGAGTAGATAGACAACCCTCTTAACATAGGTTGGATCCTTATTTTCTATAAAATCAAGTATGACTATTGAAGAATATGTCTTCAAGACGAATAGAAATTATAAAAATAAAATATTGTAACATAATTTAAATCATAGTTACACATAATTTCACAACAACAATATATCGTAAAATACTTTGCAATATACGCATTTGCCTGCAATTGAAGTTATTGCAATGCAACCACAATGTTTGACCAGACACAATATAAAAACATGACCACAAACACTTCAAGATAAAATAAAGGGATATAACAAGATAACAACTCTTATGGAAAATAACAAACCTCATCTCTAGTCTAATCTTTAGATCAAGGGGGCACCCTACTTTTCTTCTTTTTTTTCATCATTATTGTCACCGTCATTATCGTCATCATCGTCATCATCATCCAGATTAGCCCTCTTAGGATTAACCTTCTTGGTTCTTTATATGCACAAGATGTATCAATTGAAATAGTGTCCTTATTTGATGTGAATGGGTCCTCCATTTCTTTGTCATTTGAATGACCATATATCAGATACACTATAGTCTTCTTCACAATAAATCTTCGTCCAAAATTCACAAGGACCTCTACCTCATCACCTGGTATCAAATTTGATACTATACCTCGCCATTTTGAATCTCGCTTGTAATGCTGAACAGTACCTTTTGTATTATTTTGTACCAAAATATTATAAAGAAATGGAGATGTCATGTTGTCTTGTGAACATGAGTAATGAATAGTGAGAATCATTCCTTCCAAGTTACAACCAACATGAAGCACTTCAAAACATACTCTATGTCCTTCATTACTATAACTTAGCCAACTAAGATGATTATCAAAAGGGAAAGAAGAGCCGCCAGATTGACCTACAATCCAACCCTATATATGACATGAATTCAAGAGATCATTGGCTTGTTTTTTTTTGCTTTTTGCTACAAAAACATGTTATTATAAAATTAAAGCAACTATATATGAAAAAAAAAATAATGTTATTAAATCAAAACAATTATTTCCTAACTCACTCCGTATAATATACTTCATACACTTGTATGCATTCAGACTTGGTAAACATTCGAGCTTATCATTATATGAAAAAGAATATTAAAATCATCTGCTTAAAACCTCTAAAGAAGCATATGAATTTTCTTCTTGATCATTAAGGTGAAGATAATTATTAATAAAAATATCATTCTTGTGAATTATTAGTATATGCACTCATAAAAGAAAATGAAAAATTCCTTCAATTATGTACTTGTAAACAATGATGAAGAAGAGACTAGTGGTCTTGATGGTGCCAAGGACATTAAGGTCCATTTATAATACATATTATCTAACTAGTTTGCAATTATGATATAAAATTTTAGAAAGATGATGAACCTATATAACGAAGGAATATGTAGATGCATTATTTGTGACATAGGTCAAGAGATAAAGAACGAACCTGTAAAAAGCTGTGTTCTCCTACCTTGAATTGCCAACTTGATTGTGAGAAACAACTAATGCCAAATCATTTTTGTTTGACATTACGGATGTACTTTGAGTTGTTTCTGATAACAAATTACTTATGGCATTCAAATTATTCTCCATACTTAAGTACAATGGAGAAGAAGTGCTCGCAAATGCTTGAGAAAGGGATCGAGCAGTATTTGATGATGGTGACATCCAAGACCGAATGAGAGAGGGAAACACATCATTTAGTCATCCTTTATAGCCACATAGAGATATAGATTTTATACTTTTCAATCTTACAATTGAAAGAGGTATTTTTGTTATAGCAGTATTTTCTGCAACCAGAGTTTCCAAGGATCCCAATTGCTCAATATCCTCCTCCAACGTTTCAATTTTTGAATCAGAAAGAATAAGTTCTTCCAGAGATTTCAGATTATAAAAACTTCTTGGGAGATCTCTAAGGCCTTTGCAGCCCTTAAAATTTACCAAACGAAGTTCATTGAGATTTCCAATTGTTCCATGAACCTTAGACAAACTTGGACAATCTTTGAGTATTAGTCTTTCAAGATTTGGCATATATAAAAAGTCAGGGGTCATCCTTAAATAATGGGAATGACTGAGATTAAGAATCTTAAGCTTGGGCAAGACCTGCATAAAGAAAAAATAAATAAAAGAAAATGAAAAATGACATAAATTGCAGGAATAAATTTGTCATACCTGGGGCACATTACAGAAGACTTCTAAGTCGCTATGTCTAAAATCAATAGCAAACAAACTTCCCTTGAAAAAGTTTTTAGGTGGATATCTCTTAGCAAATTCAAGCCAACAAATCCATCTCAAGTCTTCCAGAAGGCCATCATACTTTCCAGTAAGTTCTACATGACTAAGTTGAAGCAATCTTAGACTCTTCATTTGCTTAAATGCTTCAGTAGGCAAAAAAATCCTATCAGTTTCTGGTGGTCTCAAAGCCAATCCCTTGACATGCATCGTTCCCTATAGATAAAGAAAAAATAATGGTTGCAACTTGTTAAGAAAACATATTAACTCACGAAAATAACATTTCTTAACAATCAAAAAACAAAAGAGAAGTTTTTGTTTGTAATCAGAAACTAAATTAATAGAGTATCTAATTCATTGATTTTCATATTAAGTGGGATCTTACTGTATTTCTGCTTAGCACATCAAGTGCATCCTCATGAGACCAAAATCGGCAACGCTCCCCAAGCTTCATCGGTGATTTTTCACGAATGATTTCTCTTCCCATGTCACGTAGCAGACCAGGCATTTCGAGCTTGTTATTCCGGTTGTTAACTTTCACAAGGCCACGGTCAATGAGAACTGTTATTCCAATTTCAGCATGCAATCCACAACCATTTAATATTGTTATAGCATAATTTTTGTTCTTGCCGATAAAAAAACAACATATGTCAAGGAATATATTTTTCTCCATATCGTTCAAACCATCAAAACTTATTTTTAGTTTCTCATGCACATGACCATGGGGAATCTTTTGTAATATTGATAACACATTTTCCCACTGTTGTATTGGCCTCCTATATAAATAAGAGCCAAGGACTTCAAGAGCAAGTGGCAATCCCCCACAATTGTTAACTACGCGAATTGAAGGATCAAAGAAAGCTCCAATAGGAATTGATCGCTTAAAAGCGTGCCAACTAAAAAGCTCAAGAGATTCACTTGGATTCATTCCTTCCATTTCCAGTACATAATCTGCATCCAGACAATCAAGGAGAGCCTTATATCTGGTTGTAATGATTATTATGCTAGATGCAGCAAACCAATCTCGATTTCCACACGAAGCCTTTAATTGGTCTTCTTCATTTACGTCGTCAAGTAAGACAAGCACCTTTATGTGGCGCAGTCTTCTCTTTATTATATTTTTGCCTATGTCGATGGAGTGGATGTGGATCTTCAAGTCTGATTCTTCAAATATATCAGATATAAGTTGTTCTTGTAAATTTGGCCCATTACCGCGTTTCCAAGCTTCCCTGATATTTGGAATGAAACTTCTCCTGTCAAAATTCCCGCAAAGAGCATTAAAGATGGCTTTGGCAATGGTAGTTTTACCACTTCCCCATGAGAACATCATTTGATCTGGTATGGCTTTGTAAAGGAGACATAATTTCCTGCACACGAAGTTCTATTCCCACAGGATAATCAGCAATAAACAAGTTTCTGTTGTCTATTTTGCCTGACATGTCTTTGACAATAGCTTTAATGAATTGGCTCTCGTCCTTGCAAATAATAACAAATAACAACCAGAGAAAATGAGTATCTACAATATAAGCATGACTAGAATTTAGAAGTAATCAATAGAATGAAAACTACCTCTTCAAATTTAGAAAGAATATCCAGTTTTATTCGTATCAGCATTTGTTAGAATAATCTTGGCTACTGCCTATAGCATAAAATCTTAAAATAATATGCACAAGTTTTAGGACTTGTGAGTTGCACGGATTTATTAGTATTTCTAAATTTTAGATAAATTTATATTTATTAAATTTATATATTTATTAATGAATAAAATATATAAAAATTTGGATTCACAATAAAATGCAATGAAATAGATAAAAAAGGATAAAGTCCTAATTAATGTATATTTAATATGAAATATAACACCGTTCACCAAAAAAATGAAATATAACACTTAAAAATTAATATAAAAAATGTTGATAAAATTAAAATAGATAAATATGATTTTGATTTTTAATATTTTTATTAAACAATAAAATATATAATTAATTAGTTCAATTACTACTTTTGATGTTAAACATTTAATTTATTTAAAATATATAATAATAAAAATAAATATATCATATTATGCCCATATTATTTAATAATATTAATATTTGAATTATAAATAATATAAGTGTACATAAAGAAAAAGAAAAATTTATAATATAAAAAATAAAAAAGAGAAATATTGATTTAACCATAAAGTAATAAGAATTAAAAAATATAATACGTAGTTAATATCTTCAATTGAATAAAATTCTTTACTTCTTTAAGATATTTTTATGATAAATATTATAAGTGAATATGGAAAAAAACAAAAAAAAGGAAGGAAAGCATCCTATGGAGATTAAAGGGAGAGAAAAACATTTGGGGCAGTAAAGTTTAGATAAAATTTTAATTAATATGTATTTAATTTAATAAAATATGTAAATAATTAGCTTAATTAATACTTTCTATTTTTAAATATCAACTTATTTAAAATAGTTTATATTAAAAATATAATATATCATATTACATCATAAAATTTCATGATTTTATTGTCTAAGTCATAAATATAAAAATGGAAAAACATGCAACAAAACAAATAACAATAATAATAATTTAGCTATGAAATAATAAGAATTAAAAATAGAATAAGTAATGAATTAATTCAATCAAGTAAAATATTTAATTTATTAAAATATTTATAAATAAAAAGAAAATATATTATGTCATTTAATGATATTTTATCTAAACTTCAAATATTAGAAGTGAATAGGGAAAAAAAAAGAAAAGCATATAATAGAGTAGGCAGTAAATTAGTTTAGTTAAATAAAATCTTTGACTTATTAAAATATTTTTATAATAGAAATAAAATATATTATATTACATTTATACTATTCAATAATATTATATCTAAACTTCAAATCCCAGGAATAATTAGTGAAAAAAACCAAATCATATAATGGAATAAATAAAGAGAGGAAAAACAATATCGGACAACAAAACCTTGCCAGAATTTTAATTTAGATTATTTTTAATTAGAAATATAATATTTAATAATTAATATCCAAAAAATATTAATAAAATTTAAATAAATTAATTAATTTTAATTCAAAAAAGGATATGAAATTAATTAATTTTATTAATAATTTCTATATTAATGTTTTAACTTATTTAAAATATTTAAATAAATTAAAAATAAAATATACCATATTATATATATACACATACACACACGATTTAGTGATATTTGAGTTCAAACTATAACCAATGGAAGTGTACATAAAACAAAAGAGAGAGAAAAAATGCAACAAAACATATAAATTTAAGAAAACCATATGTGAAATGTAAAGTAATAAGAAAAATAAAATATATAAAAAATTAATTTAATGAAATAGAATTCTTAATTTATTTAGAACTATTTTTATAATAAAAAGAAAATATATTACATCATATTATACTAGTCAATAATATTATTTTTTAGTTTTAAATATCAAAAGTGAACAAAAAATAATAATAAAAGCGTACAATGAAGTAGAGAGAAATGGTACATGAGTTGTAAAATCTTGACAGAAATCTCGATCGATGTATATTATACTTGAGAAAAGCATATAATAGATTGGTTAAAAGGAGGAAAAAAAATGTACATACTATGATAAAATTTCAATTAATTTAAAATATAATACCTAAAAATTAATATAAAAATATTAAGAAAATTGAAATAAATAAGTTAAATTAAAATTTTTATATATTAATTTTAAAAATAAATATATAATTAGTTCCTTTAATAATTTCTAGATCAAGGTTTTAAATTATTTAAGATATTTAAATAAGTTAAAAATAGAATATAATATATTATATTTATACCATTTAATGATATTATTATTTGAATAAAAAATAATAGGGGTGCACTAAAAAAAGAGAAAAATATGCAAATAAATAGATAAAAAAAGAAATAATATGTGAAATGTAAAATAATAAAAAAAGGAGATTATATAATAAATTGACAAAGTTAAAAATAAAATATATTATATTATATTCAC
Organism: Sindora glabra; assembly: GCA_020226215.1. NCBI lineage: Eukaryota > Viridiplantae > Streptophyta > Magnoliopsida > Fabales > Fabaceae > Sindora > Sindora glabra. The sequence continues at coordinate 14,851,765 of CM035235.1, read as the reverse complement.
TTAACTTAGTAATATTAATATTTGAGTTATGGGTGGACATAAAAAAATAGAAAAGCGTAATAAAGGACAAATAAAAAAATAACAATGTATGAGTTATAAAGTGATAAGAATTAAAAATAAAATATATAATTAAATTAATTAATTTCATTAAATAAAATATTTAACTCATTTAAAATAATATTATTGTAAAAAATTATATTATATTATATTATATTATTTAATAATATTTGAGTTGTAAATAACATAAATAAATAAATATTATGTAAAAGCAGTATGAAAAAAAAAATGTATACATGTATACATAATATAAAAGCAAACATATGGAGATGGTTGGCGGGAAAAAAATTTTCCGTATAGTGACACCTACAAAAAGATTAAAAAAAATTAAAAACTCCTTTCCTAAACAATAGGAATGGCAATGGACCGGCGGCCCCGGACCCAATATTACTCAAATCCGAAATAGACATGAAATTATAAATTCAAAACAGACCCGAACCGACGACTTGAAGCAATCACATCCGAATTGGACCGAAATAGACCCACAATATTCCAAGGGAAGTTTTTTCGAATAATCAGCTAAATCCCCACGGAGGGACAAAATAGACAAAAAAATGTGAATCCAAAAGAACACATTTTTAGGGCAAATCCGTAGAGATACAGAAGCAGATAAAAAATATATTGCGGAATTGCTGCGGAAATGGCCAACACATACGAATGTAGTGAAAAATCTTACCTAATGTGAAGGAGAAAGTCAAGATCGCAGAGAAAATGTTCCCAATTATAGCAGAAACCGCGAGGCTGCCAATCTGCCTAGCCCTCTCAATAAAATTCCCAAACGAACCAAACAAGGGCGAAGGCAAAGGATACGAATTCGCCACAAACTCCATCTGGGTATGCCAGAAATTTCCCGAATTTGAAAGCCCAGTTGCTAGAAGTTGAAGAATTGAAGAAGAAAAACCCTGTCGTGGCTGTGATCGACGGATGCGCTTTGATTTCAAAGATTTGGGTTTAACGAGTTATTTATATATGGGTGTAATTATATCAAAGAAGAATAGAGAGATGATCCCCAAATGCTTAGTTCGTAAGAGAAGAGAAGATGGAAAGAAACTACCATCAACCAACTCGCATTTAAAGCTTGTGTTGCTTAATGCACATCCCTCTCTCCCTCTCTCTCCTCCTTCTTTCTCTGGCAGCAATTTTTTCTTCCAAGGCAAAACGGGGTGACGGAGACCGAGAAAATTTAGAAAAGTATTAAACGTTTCTTTTGACAATTGGAGGAGAGATCAGGTGCTTAATAAATCGTCCACAAATACCATGTTGACAAAACCGGTCAGGATTAAGCCAGATAAGATGAAGTAGAGAAGTAACGAAACGAATCTCAAATCAAGTAGTATTGTCCGAAATCAAAGATTGTGGGTTGATCGCAGCTTGAAGATGAAAACCCAGAAACAATTCAGGAGAAGCAGGTTCGGATTTACTGGTGAGGGACAGACGGAAGGTAAATTACGGGTACTCGATAGGATCCGAAACCCATTGAATTTAACAGGTAAGACCCGAATCTGCACCATTAAATTTCGGATTTACTTTGAGCCTGATCCATGGGATAAAATACTCACTGACTCGGGTAAAACTCAGTGAATATGGGCTTTTTTGCCATTCCCACTAAAACACTCCCGCGTTGATGGATACGTCAAGCTATATATCCATTACCGTTCTATCTTTAGCCATTTTAAATTTAATAAAAACATATTTTTTGATGACTAAATGCTTAAATTATCAAGAATTTATAATTATCTTTTCTCATTATTTTTGTTAATTTAAATATAACATTATTTTATGTTTTAAAGAGGTTGATACAAATAAATTTGAAATCAGAGAGAAATTCGTATAAATTCGTTAAAATTCAAGAAAAACTCAATCAAGTTTCCACCATAAATTATGGTAAGGAGGTGTAATTTGTGAACACCCATTCTCGTACAGACACTGAATCTGGAACACCATTTTTTTTTTTTTTGGAGTAATACAATTCAAGAGAACCAACTTTTAATCCCCTCAAACAGTATACCTTAATAAGTTAATTACAATACGGAGACATGAGATTAAATCCAATTCAACCAACAAGGCAAGAAACAAAAATTCATTCCTTTTTTGCCGTTCTCAAAGTGGATTAGTTGATTTCAATGCTTGAAATAAAAGTTTTTCATTTTAAGAATGTTATTGGCAATATATATATATATATATATATATATATATATTATGAATATCTTAAATAAAATATTCTCCTAATTCCTCTGAGATTAAAACTTGGGGGAAAGCGGTTAAATTAATTGGTTTGACGAAAAAAAGAAAATTTAGATTACCACCTTGTAATTCGCAACATTCCATCCAGAAAGATTCGCAGCCTGACGGAGCGCCTTCCTATACCTTTGTTCCTTTTCTTGAGTCGCTGAGATTCTTCTCACGAGACCTTCAAATGCTTCTCCAAATGCACCCCTCTGCCAGCGCACACGGGAAGGATCCACATTATAGAATACCGGCAGAACCCCATGATCCGTAGTCTGGTGACACTCCATGATTTTCACTAGTTCATCCAAACACCACCGGGAATTAGCATAATTTTCTGAAAATATAACAATAGACCATCTAGACAATTCGATTGCTTTCAACAGTGATTCCGAGATTTCTTCCCCCCTTCGAAGCTCCTCATCGTCAATGAAAGTTCGGATTTCAGCACTTGACAGCGCGGCAGACAGATGGGAAATGAAGCCTCTGCGAGCATCTTCCCCTCTGAAACTCAAGAACACATCGTAGTTCTTCTCCCCTTTCCATATTGCCATTGATGGGATGGCAAGAAAGAGTAATTAAGAAAGGTGGGTTTTGGGTGGACAAAAAAGATAGAGTTAAGGCAGAGAAGGCGATGAGGAATGAGGCGATCACTTCTTTTCATCTGCTTAAATGAAACGCAATAGCAATGGTTGAGTTGACTTCCAAGTTAATATAATAATTGATATAATGCAAGTCTAATTATCTTACTCATTACGATCTTCTGTGACGTTCTACAAACCATCAACCCGTGTATTATTCATATATTATTCTGAATTTATTCAGAATATTATTCACCTAAGAATTTATTCTGAATTTTATATTTTTTAAATAAAAACATATTTAATTTAATAATTCATAATTTATCAATAAAATTAATTAATTCTTACATCCAATTTTGCTTTCCACATATAATAATATTAGCCTTGCATATAATAACCAAGTTATTTATCTCTTACTAATGTTATCAAATGCGGCTTGACTGATAATCCAATTTAAAAATACATCTCCCCAACATATCCGGCTATAATTAAAAATTATTCAAAAAAATTTTTAATGACAATTTGACCACGTAAACTTATGACTAAAATTTTAAAAATTTCAATTTGATAAGATCTTTTTTAAAATGTCTTAATTTTTCCACGTAAAGGGAAAAAAAGTCTCCCACGCGCGCCACTCATTGAGCCAAAACCAACGGCCCACGATTGCCGAAAGGAAAAACCGAACTACCCCCAATTGTCCAAAGGAAACATCCCGATATTAATAAGAAAAAAAATAAAAAATTTATGATATATTATTAATATAATAATACATTAATGTATCACTAAATCATATTATTAATATCTTATTAAATAACATATAAGGTCTGATTTAAAAAATTGCTGCTAAGTATTCTTTTTTATAAAAATAGTATGTTTTAGATCTTTTGACTAATAATAAAATAACATGTTAACCCATTTATGTTTTGTTTGGATTTAGGTGAAAATGGAGAGGAGACGAAATAGATGTAGAAGGAAATGGAGGGGGGAGAAATGGAAAGGAAAATAATTTTACTTAAGTTGTTTGGAATTGGTAAAAATGGAAAGGGGTGAAAACAGGAGTGAAATTAATTTTTTTTTGTTTGGAATAGATGAAAATAGAAGGAGGTGAAAATGAAATTAAGTAAAATTATTATAATATCTTTATAATATATTATTAATTTTTATAATAATACTAATTCAACAAATTCAATTTAAATATTTATAATACATTGATAAATTTTTAAATAATTTTTTATTTTTATTTTTATATTTTTACTAAAATATTAAATATGTTTTCTACTAATTAATAAATATTTTATTATTTTACATTTTTTTTTAAATTATCCACAGATTGGGTCTGCATTCCGGGTAGGGTCTATGGTCAATCCTGTCATGGCCAACTCGGGTCCCAGATACAGAGCAACTTGACCCGGGTCTCCACTCTGTTGTCGTTCTCCATGCTTCGGCTTCAATCGAAAGCAAATCAGCCACTCAACGCTGCCTAGAACCAAAGGAGGCCCACCGTTATGCTCCATTCATCATCCCCTAACCAATTTCCCCCATCACCCTACAGTCAATAATAACGCCAGCACATGTAACCATGGATGAAAGAGAAGGAACTATACCTCTGATGAAGCAGATAACAACGGCGACATCAGCTGCCCACTGACGAAGGCACTACAGCTACTGATTTCAATGAAAGCTAATAAAAGTTGCGATGGAGGAAATTCGTTTCTCAATAAAGGAGTAGAAATGCACCGCGGGAAGAATGAAAAATTGGAAAAATGCACTCAGTTTACCCCTCATTTCTGGGGGGGATTTTTATCCTAGGACCCACACGATTTTTAACTTTCAATTACACCCCCTCTAATTTCACCACTTATCCAAACACGGGAAAATCCCATTTGCACTCCGCATTTCACCTCTTCCTTTCCTCTCCCTCCACAAAACACCCATTCCAAATAGGCCAATTTTTTTTTTTAGATAAGAACTATAAGAATTGTTTGATAAATTTTAGGTGGATTACCCATAGAATATGCTATGGTTGTATACATCTTAAATTTATTATTCTTGATATACATGTTTATATATGTATAAGTTTATATAAATATTATTTTGAATTACGAAAAGGTTTTGTTAAAATTTCATTTTATTTTTTTAGTCTTTCAATTTTTCTCTTGTTTTTCATATAATCAAATAAAAAATATAAAAAAATTAATTTATTTTTAATCTTTATGTCATCTCATATTTCAAAATTATTTACATTATGCAGTTTTAATTTAAAACTATTTTTTAAACAAAATCAATTCTTTTCTTCATTTAAACTATTTTTTAAATATAAAATAAAAATTTTAGGATCCACGGACATTTTAATCCTTCTCTGTTTGAGCTATGTAAACCTAATATTGTCGCGGACTTTTCCCATTTGCGTGTATCCATTGAGGAGATGACAAGAACAAAGGTGCGTTGAGAAAAATGTGAAGAGTTAAAAGGAGGGTGGAAGAGTAATGAGGCGGTCATCTCTTTTTAGAGTAAATCGTAATATTTAATTTATTATTTATAAGTAATAAATAATATGATTATATAAATAATATGAATATATGTTACAAAATTTATAATTAATATTATTATTTTTTAATTTTAATTTTATTATAATTATTCATACTTTTCTTTACTGATAATAGTAAAATAGATAATAAAAATAAATATATATTTAATATTGTTAAAATAAAATTTAATAATTCATTTTAATATATTATATTTGTTTTAATATTAAAAAAATAAAAATATAAATAATTATAATAAAAATATTAATAATAAAATTTTAAAAATATAATAATTATCATAAAATTAATTATTACGTTCATTCTTTCTTTTTCACCAGCTTAATGAAATGCAGTGGCAATGGCTAAGTTGACTTCAAGTCATATATGATAATACAAATCCATCTTTTTTTTTCTATTCTTGTGGCCGGCTACCGCGGGCACAATTACCCAAATCCTACAAGTAGGAAAAAAAATAACCAAAAATCTGTACAGTTAAAATTATTTACCAGAATACTTAAAAAAAAAAATTTTAAATGACTAATCACGAATACAAGGACACCGTGATTAGTCCTGCCTCATAACTATTTTTAGTTTCTGTTTTCCTTTTCTTTTCCTTTTAATCTTTTTTCGTTTGTTTTATTTTGTTTTATTGCTTTTGAAAATCTGGTTTTCATTTACCTTTCCTTTTACTTTTATATTTTTCTGTTTATGTTATTTTGTTTTCTTCATTTGAATTTCTGTTTGGCTTTGATGTTTATTTTTATTTTCTCGTTTGTTTTTATTTTTTCTTTTGAATTTCTGATTTTGGTTTTATATTTCTTTTGATTTTATCTTTTTCCGTTTATTTTACATTTACCTTATTTTTTTCTTCATCTGCTTTTTTTAATTTTTATGATCAATTTATTTTTTTATTTACCTATTTTTCTGCTGAAATTTTTTTTTATTTTGTTGAGTTTTATTTTTTTACTAATATATTTTTTTCCAATTAGAATAATTTTAACTTTTTTTCACCCTATATGTATTAAATTTGTTTTATTTCAAATGAGATTTAATATTTTTTTAAACTTTGCAATAATCTATAATTTGTGTCCTTTTTATTTTTTTAATTATAATTTTAACCTTACTTTAATTTGTTTTAGTTTATTAAAATTTAAATATTTATTTTATATTAATTAATCAATGTTCTAAATAATAATCAATTATTTTTTAACTCTCATAAAATTATACAATATATATAATACAATAAAATAGTATGTGTAATAAGACTGATGAGATAATTATTATCTCAATAAATACAAACAATTACATTTTTTATTGTAAACTTATTACTTGATAGTTGTATTTTCTCAAACCCTATATTCAATTTAACTTATTCTGATTGTTATAATATAGTTAATTTATATTCATATATTGATTATCTGTTAATAGTACTAAAATTATTTTTTAACAAAGGACTATCCTTTTTTTAATATATTGATAAGCTAACATATATATTTTATTGCAAAAAAGTCTGATAAGTATAAATTTTTTTTTCTTATAAAATAATTTTTTTAAAAATTAATATTTCTTTTAAAAAAAGGATTGATACCCTAAATTTAAATTTTTTCGCAAATGTATTTTTTTAAATATAATAGTAAGCTAAAATTAATTCTTTCCATAAAATTGCAATGAGTTGAAAAAAAAATTTGTTAGGGGTTCGGGTAAATAAAATTTTAGGTACAGTATCTTGGTATTCAATTATAAGATATATTTTTTAACTCCTCAAATTGCTGCTGAACTTGCTTGCTGATGGAAAGAAATCAAATTTGAGAGGGAATTTTGAGAAATGAATTTTAGGTTTGTGAAGTGTTGGCCGAATGGGAATTTATAACCAAAATTCACGTGCACACAGTATTGCCACGTGGCACATGGCAGCATCTGGATGCGCCACGTGACAGCATCTTGACGCCTAAGGAAGGCTGAGCATGACATGTGGCGGGCTGGGGACGCGGCTCGGGTCACGGACCCTGACCAACTGTGATCAGACCTGATCACGGCGTCTGGCCCACCGTGATCAAACTAATCACGGACCCTGGCCCAACGTGATCAGGTCTGATCACGGACGGACAGAGTCCGTAATCCATAGCCACCTGCCACGTGTCCAACAGGTCCCACTCGACACCCCAAGTGCGGACAGCAATCCGCCACGTGTCCTCCCGCTAACAACGGGACCCACTCGCTCCCACCTAGTTTCCGCCACGTGTCACTGTTGGTTGACACGGCAGTCTGGAGCCCACGTCATCCACAGCCTTTAAGCATCCGGATAAATAGTTTTAACTATACAGGTTTTTGGTTATTTTTTTCCCAGCTGTAGCATTTTAAAAAATTATATTTCTTTAATATCTTTTATTAAATATTTTATATTTAATATTAAACATATAAATTAATTTTTATTATTTTAATTTTTTATAATTATATTTTTATAAAATTAAAAAATATATCTTATAATTGAATACCAGGATATTGTACCTAGAATTTTATTTACCTGAACCCCTAACAAAAAATTTTTTTCAACTCATTGCAATTTTATGGAAAGAATTAATTTTAACTTACTATTATAGTTAAAAAAAATACACTTGTGAAAAAATTTAAATTTAGGGTATCAACCCTTTTTTTAAAAAAATCTATTTCATAACAGACTTTTTTACAATAAAATATATATGTCAGCTTATCAATATATTAAAAAAAGGATAGTCTTTTGTTAAAAAATAATTTTAGTACTATTAATGGATAATTAATATTTAAATATAAATTAACTATGTTATAACAATCAGAATAAGTTAAATTGAACATAGGGTTTGAGAAGACACAACTATCAAGTAATAAGTTTACAATAGAAAATGTAATTGTTTATATTTATTGAGATAATAATTATCTCATCAGTCTTATTACACATATTATTTTATTGCATTATACATATTGTACAATTTTATGAGAGTTAAAAAATAATTGATTATTATTTAGAACATTGATTAATTAATATAAAATAAATATTTAAATTTTAATAAACTAAATCAAATTAAAGTAAGGTTAAAATTATAATTAAAAAATTAAAAAGGCTTACAAATTATAGATTATTGTAAAGTTTTAAAAAAATATCAAATCTCGATTTAAAATAAAATAAATTTAATACATATAGCATGAAAAAAAGTTAAAATTATTCTAATTGGAAAAAAATATATATTAGTAAAAAAATAAAACTCAACAAAATAAAAAAAATTCGGCAGAAAAATAGGTAAAAAAAGAATAAATTGATCACAAAAAATAAAAAAAGCAAATGAAGAAAAAAATAAGGTAAAAGTAAAATAAACAGAAAAAGACAAAATGAATTGATTCACCAATCAATTCACTGCAACTTTTTTTAAAATTTAAAGGTCACATGAATCGATTCATCAATCGATTTACAAGGCACTAACTACTTTGTTATAACTAAATTCTCTAAGTAACAAATTTTTCATCTTTCCAACCTCTATATAAAGGTTTCATTTCAATTTGAAAAAGTAAGAAAGCGCTTTCATTATTACATAGACACAAGAAATAACTTTTTTCTCATTTCATAACCTGAAAATCCCTTAAGTTTAGCTGATTGAAATTCCTCTCTTAGTGTTTTACTATGTAACTTAATGAGAATCTAATAAGGCCCATTGAAGATAAAAGCTTGAAGGCATTAGAAAAGTTTCCAAGACCAATGACAAGAGCAAAAGCAAAGAGGATTAAGGAAGACTTAGAGAAGATGATTGCTGCCCTATTTGAAAGAAGGCCCAATTTGGAGTTAGAAGAGTCCAAGATGCTCAATTGCGTGTATTTGGAAGATTTAGGCTCCAATGAATCCATTAGCATTTAGTTAGTTTAGTATTTTTGCAATAAATGGGTCATATGGGCCAAGACTTATTTTTAGATTTATTTTAGCATAAAGATTTATTATTCTATTTAGGTCAATTAGAATTAAGCTTGTTAGTGTAAAAGACCCATTAGGGTTTGCACATGATGGCTTATGGGGCCTGGTCATATATAAGCCCTTGTAAACAGATTATTATTTAGTTTTGAATACAATTTGAAATTTGAGAACTTGTGACTCTTAAGTTCTTGAGTGAGTCAATTATTTTTGATCTTATCAAGAGGCCTCCTCTTGTAGCGATCGTTCCTCTGGCTTATCAATATGTGATTGTAGCGCCCATCCTCCATCTTTTTCTATTTTTATTGTTTGAAATTCAATTCAAGATTCATCTTATTTTATCAATTGGTATCATGAGCTTTGGTTGGAATTAAATTTGAGGGTACTGTTCATCGATACTGTTCATCCATTACTGTTTGTGCACTATTCAGACGATTTTATTTTCTGCAATTCAACACTGTTCACGCGATACTGTTCATGCATTTAGGGTTTTTCTGCAATTTGCACTGTTCACACGCCGCACTATTCACGTCATCATTGTTCACACAATTAGGGTTTCATCATTTCTTGGTACAATCTTTCCTAAATCTTCTTGCAACACTTGTTTTTATTTCTGAATTCTTGTTTCTTGGTGATTAGGATAGCTAAATTCATAATCAATTGTTAGTGTTTTGCACTTGTGTTCTTCATGTTCTTAATTCTGAATTTGTTTAATCTTGTGAAATTCTATTAGTTTAGTGTTTGGTGTTAAATAATAGCTTGATTTAAAAGGAATTATGAATACAATCAATTCTAATTCCTTGTTTACTATTTCTTTCCAAATTTCTAGTTCAATTGGATTGAATTTTTGCTATCTAAAAAATGAACATTCTATATTTTTGCTTGTTCTTGCAAGTTCATCATTAGTAGCAAATTGAAAATTGTATGATTCAATTTAAAAAAAAGTATACAGCAAAAAAAATAAAAAAAGAAAAAGAAAAATCTGCAGCACACAAAAATACTTCTTGGATGCCACTTTCTTGCAATTTTTAGCTTGCTTTTGCTTAGTTTTTGATTTATTCCATACCAGAAATTTTTGGGAACAACTTAGCTATTATTTAACATTACATAATCTTGTCTAATTTCTCCATTCTTATCTTCTTTGCATTCTTCTCTAATTTGTTTTCTGTTTGCTTTCTTGTCTCCATCTTGTCTTGTCTGCATTTTATTTTCCTTAGTGTGCTTATTTTTTGTTTAATTTTTCTTGATTGTCTTTATTGGCTTTCTTAGTTTGTCTTAGAGTTTTCTTTTATTAGCTTCACTTGTGTCTTGCTGATTGATTGTCACTTGGTTGTGGTTGATTGTGTAGATTGGAAGTTGGCTTCCTTAAGAACTTTTAAGAACACTTGAGGGGAAAAAGGCAAGAGAGAAATCCTTACACAAAAGCCAATTTTGAGTGAAACACGAATAAACATCTTTTGAGTGAAACACTTAGCAAATGGAGAGGATATTTTATTACATTAATCTTTTTATTTTGTAGACATGTCTTGCGAAGGTGGATCAAGTAGTGAAAGCACTCTTCCCTCACCTAAGTCCTTGGCTGTTAGAAGACAAATTGAAGAACTTGCATAAAGATTTGAAAGAATGTTTGAGAGGCAGAATGAAACCATAAGAAATATTCAAGAAATCATGGCAAATAATGTAAAAAGGTAAGCACGTGACCATTCTCCACATGCCCATGAAGATTCTAGTAGTACTCCAAGAGATGATAAAGAGAGGAGGTATGATAGGAGGAGAGATAGGAGAGATAATAGAGAGAAGAGGGATGATGAAGAAAGGTGGTATGATAAGAGGAGAGATGATAGAGAGAGGAGGAATGATAGGAGGAGGAGAGAAAGAGATGGAAGAGTAAGACAAAATAAGAGAATTGGTGGAGTGAAAATAAAAATTCTTAGTTTTCATGGAAGGAATGATGTTGAAGCATATTTAGAGTGGGAGTTGAAGATAAAGCAAGTATTCTCATGCCATAACTACAGTGAGGAAAAGAAAGTGAACGTAGCTTCCTTAGAGTTCCATGACTATGCTTTAGTGTGGTGGGATCAAATTCAAAGGGAACGAAGGAGATATGATGAAGAACATGTAGTCACATGGAATGAAATGAAGAACCTAATGCGTAAGAGATTTGTTCCTACATACTACAATAGGGAGCTTCATATAAAGCTTCAAGGTTTAAGACAAGGTGGAAAAAGTGTTGATGACTATTACAAAGAAATGGAAGTTGCCATGATAAGAGCCAATGTAATTGAAGAAAAAGAAGCAACAATGGCCCGTTTCTTGAATGGGTTGAACCATGATATCCGTGACATAGTGGAACTCCATCCCTATGTGGAACTTGAAGATTTGGTTCACCAAGTTATCAAAGTAGAAGCATAACTCAAAAGAAAGGGGACTTTGAAGAAAGGCAACTCTTCCTACAACTCAAAAGGATGGAAGGAAGGAGTGAAAAAAGAGAGAAATTCAACTAAGGATGTAGTTGTCCAAGGTGGTAAATCCTCATCTAAAACTTCTTATAATTCTACTAATGTTTCTGCTTCCTGTACTTCTTGGCATAAGGAAATTAAATGCTTCAAATGCCTTGGAAAAGGCCACATTGCATCCTAATGTCCGAACAAGAAGACTATGATTTTAAGAGAGAATGGTGAGATCTCAAGTGAGAGTTCATCTCCATCATCACATGCTCCAAGTGAAAAAGATAGTGAGTGTGAAGCTTTTTGTCATGAGGGAGATTTACTTATGCTGAGGCGTCTCTTGGGTAGTTTAGCCAAGGAGGATGATACTACACAAAAAGAAAATATCTTTCATTCAAGATGCTTGATAATTGGGAAGGTTTGTTCTCTGATTGTTGATGGTGGTAGTTGTACCAATGTAACTAGTGTTAGGCTTGTTGAAAAATTGTGTCTTACTACTACTCCTCATCCTAAGCCCTATAAGCTACAATGGTTGAGTGATGAAGGGGAGTTGGTTGTTGATAGGTAGGTTTTGATTGCCTTTTCTATTAGCAAGTATAAGGATAAAGTCTTTTGTGATGTAGTGCTTATGGAAGCAAGCCATATCCTCTTGGGAAGACCTTGGCAGTTTGATAAGAAAGTTATTCATGATGGTCATTCCAACAAGTTCACCTTTGTACATAGAGGGTACAAAATCACTTTAGTACCCATGACTCTTAGTCAAGTTTGTGAAGATCAAACAATTATGAGGTTGAAAAGAGAGCAAAAGAGAAAAGATGAGAGAAAATTTGAAAAGAAAAAGAGTGAGTTTGAGGGCAAACTTAAAAAGAAAGGAGAAAAAGTGAAGAAACTTACAAGTGGAAAAGAAGAGAGTGAAGAGAAAAGTGAGTGTCAAAGGAGAGAAAATTTGTTTGTGAGAGAAAAAGAAGTGAGGAAAGCTTTATTGGCCTCTCGGCCTATGTATTTACTTTTGTGTAAAGAAAGTCCTCATGATGAATTGATTGATCATTTTGCTAACAATGTTTTGCCTAATGGTGTTTCTTCTCTTTTGCAGGAATTTAGAGATGTTTTTCCCAAGGAAGTGCCTCATGGTCTACCTCCAATTAGAGGGATAGAATATCAAATTGACTTGATTCCAGGAGCAACATTGCCCAACCGGCCTACATATAGAAGCAAACTTCAAGAAACTCAAGAGATCCAAAAACAAGTAGAAGGATTGTTAGCGAAAGGATGGGTGAAGGAAAGCTTAAACCCATGTGCTGTACCAGTCATCCTAGTACACTAGAAAGATGGAAGCTAGAGGATGTGCACTGATTGCCGTGTCATCAACAATATCATTGTAAAGTATAGACACCCCATACCCCTTTTGGATGATTTACTTGATGAATTGTTTAGTGCTTGTTACTTTTCTAATATTGATCTTAAGAGTGGATATCACTAAATAAGAATAAGAGAGGGAAATGAATGGAAAACAACTTTTAGGACTAAATATGGGTTGTATGAATGGTTGGTTATACTATTTGGGTTGACTAATGCACCTAGTACCTTTATACGTTTAACGAATCATATGCTTAGAAACTTTTTAGGCAAATCTGTTATTGTTTACTTTGATGATATCTTAGTTTACAACAAATCTTTTGATGAGCATGTGTTACATTTGAGATGTGTGTTGGAAGTCTTGAGGCATGAACAATTGTATGCAAATATTGAGAAGTGTACATTTTGTAAGGATCATGTAGTTTTTCTTAACTTTGTGGTTAATTCCAAAGGTGTGCATGTAGATGAGGAAAAGATTAAAGCCATAAAAGATTGGCCAACCCCTAGGACTGTGAGTGAAGTGAGGAGCTTTCATGAGTTAACAAGCTTTTATAGGCACTTTGTGAGAAATTTTAACACCATTGCTGCACCTTTAAATGAAGTTGTTAAGAAAAATGTGGGTTTTAAATGGGAAAGGGAATAACAAGAAGCCTTTGATACATTGAATGATAAGCTTATGCATGCACCCATACTTGCACTTCCTAATTTTTCTAAATCATTTGAATTGGAGTGTGATGCATCTAACGTAGGGATAGGGGCTGTTTTGATGCAAGAAGGGCACCCTATTGCTTACTTTAGTGAAAAGTTTAATGGAGCATGTTTGAAGTATCCTACTTATGATAAAGAACTTTATGCTTTAATTAGGGTACTTCAAACATGGCAACATTATCTTTTACCTAAAGAGTTTGTGATCCATAGTGACCATGAATCATTGAAATATCTTAAGGGTCAAGGGAAATTAAATAAAAGGCATGCTAAGTGGGTAGAGCTCCTAAAACAGTTTCCTTATGTTATTAAGCATAAGTAAGGTAAAATGAATGTAGTAGCTGATACTTTTGTTAGGAATTCGGATTATTACATGCAATAGAATTTCAAAATTTTGATCCAAATTTTACCTAAGATCCATGGAAAAAACACAAATCAATGATTAGGGTTTTACCTATTGAGTACTTGTGTTTCTACTGATCAAAACTTGAGAGTGGATGAATCAAACGCCGGCCGAAAGGTACAACATCTCTACGGTATCCACACGGAGTGAACAACGACCTCTCGCCCTTCACGAATTTGCTAGGATGCGTTTCTCTTTCTAGGAATTAGGATTCGATATTTTCTGAGTGATTTAGGGTTTTAGGAGGCTTATGAGCATATCTCTCATGTGCTGCCCTCAAGCCCCTTTTTATAGAACTTAAGCAAGCCACAATCTTAGTCCTATTAGGATAATGCTTCCAAAATCCTAATTACACTTAACAACTCATCTTATCCTTATCCTAGAGATAATGAGGAAAGATAGGACTTATCTATTAATTATCTAATATTAGATAATATTATCTCATAATATAAATATCTTAATATTTGATAATTGCATATAGTTATCAAATATCAAAATAATATTATCTTATAATATATTTATCTAACATCTGATAACGTAATTATTTGATATTACTTTAATATCAAATCATATCACATAATATTATATATATATATATTACGTGAATAACACATTATTATTCTTAATAATAATATATATGCACGAAAATAAGTCAAATTAATTAGATATTAATATAATTAAAGTTTAATTAATTATTATTTTATTCCTACTCTTTTTGTGTACCCTGTAGGTTCTTACTACGTTGATAATGACTCATTATTGAGCCATAAACAGTGAGCGGAATCTAGCAATACATCACTGCCACTTAAGTAGTAAGAATATCTGTGATTCGACATTCACCTAACACATGATCAACATTTTGCATCATAACCCTTTTGTAATAATATCCAAATTGAACTGGAGGCATGGAATATGTCATCCTCGTCAATGTTCAATTTATATTTCTTGATACTGAGTAGATTTAAAATAAATGATTAATATCACATATTAATCTAATTGAGCATGCCCATGCATTTCTAAGTCTCACTCAATCAAAGGGCCCAAGAATATTTCTCTTTTATACAAGAGTAACAAAATCCCATCTACATCACTCACTTCCTTCTGCACGATTTATGACACGCCTAATCAATACCCTATTCGTCATCCTAATTAAAGGTGACATAGAATAATATTAAAGTGAGTAATTCCTCATATAGAAAATCGTAATGACTTCAAGTCAAAAGTTTATGTGTATTTATGATCATATGAGAATAACTTATGACACGTCTATCTATGCAATATTCTCATAGTGGGTCAATCCAGTACATTGTTCACTAATAATGTACTCATGTATTGACTTGATATCACATATCCATGATTCATAATCATCAGTCACTATACATGCTAATCTCGATGTATTATTATTATCCCTTTCGTAATAATACTTGATTAGGGGCATTTTAGGAATAGCGAAGTTAATCCAAGGATAATTATTATATTAAGTTATAAATCGCACAGAATAATAATAAAATTATAAAAATAAAATATAATGATTAAATTACCTAAAATAAAACATAATACATTGTGTATTACTTCAATCATCTATATGATTGGTTCCTAGGACACACACCAACAATCTCCCACTTGGACTAAAGCCAATCACTCATGTATCTAATATCAAGTAATATAGTATGATCATCATGCTTTTTTTGCGCTAAAGGCTTTATTAGTAGGTCGGCGATATTATCATCAGTTGATACTTTGCATATCTTCACATCTCCTCTATCGATGATTTCTCGAATGAGATGGAAGCGCTTAAGTATATGTTTGGATCGCTGGTGAGATCTGGATTCCTTGGCTTGTGCAATGGCTCCATTGTTGTCACAATAGAGATCCACTGGTGTTTGCAATGCTAGGAACAACGCCAAGTTCAGTAATAAACTTTTTGATCTAAACAGCCTCTTTTGACGCATCAGAGGCAGCAATATACTCAGCCTCTGTAGTAGAGTCAGCCACTGTTTCCTGCTTTGAACTCTTCCAACACATAGCACCACCATTTAGGCTAAATACATAACTTGACTACGATCTAAAGTCATCCTTGTCAGATTGGAAACTGGCATTAGTGTAACCTTTTACGACAAGTTCTTCCTCTCCTCTATATATTAAGAATGAATCCTTAGTCCTTCTTAAGTGCTTAAGGATATTCTTAACAGCAGTCCAGTGAGGTTCACCTAAATTTGACTAATACCTGCTCATCATGCTTTAAGCATACGAGACATCAAGATGAGTACATATCATAACATACATGATAGATCCAATTGGTGATGCATATGATATCTTATTCATGCGATCCTTCTCATCTTGTGTCGAAGGACACTGAGTTTTGGACAAATTTATGCCATGTGACATAGGCAAAAATTCTCTTTTAGATTCTTGCATGTTAAACCGTTTTAACACTTTATCTATGTATGTACTCTAACTTAGGCTAAGCAATTTTTTTGATCTATCTCTATAGATCTTAATACCTAGTATATAGGTAGCTTCACCTAAGTCTTTCATTGAGAAACAATTCCTTAACCAAGTCTTTACTGTTTACAATGTAAGGATATCATTTTTGATGAGTAGTATGTCATCCCAATACAATACAAGAAAAATAATTATGCTCCCACTAACTTTTTTGTAAACACAAGATTCATCTTCATTTTTTATGAAACCAAATTTTTTGATTGCCTCATCAAAACAAAGATTCCAACTCCATGAAGCTTACTTTAATCCATAAATGGATTGTTGTTGCTTACATACTTTTTTAGCAGTTTCAGGAATGACAAAACCCTCGGGCTATGTCATGTACACATCCTTGAGGAGCTTTCCATTAAGAAAAGCAGTTTTGACATTCATTTGCCAGATTTCATAATCATAAAAAGCTGCAATAGCAAGTAAAATCTAGATGGATTTAAGCATGGCAACTAGGGAATAGGTCTCATCATAGTCTATACATGAACTTGCCTATAACCTTTTATGACTAATCATCCCTTAAAGGTTTGCATGTTACCATCCATGTTGATTTTCTTCTTGAAAACTCATTTGCACCTAATGGGTTTTACCCCTTCAGGTGGATCAACCAAAGTCCATACTTAGTTAGTATACATGAAATCCATCTCAGATTTCATGGCCTCAAGTCACTTCTCAGAGTTTGGCCCTTTTATAGCTTCTTGGTAAGTTGTTAGCTCATCTTGATCCATGAGCAAAACATCGCCATTTTGAGTCACAAGAAATCCATATCTCTCGGGCTTATGGCGCATCCTACTAGACTTACGTGGGCCTTGTGTTACTTGAGCTAGTTCCTAACCCATAACATCTTGTGGTCTTTTTTCAGGCTCTATTATAGGTTCAGTGTTATTTTGTGAGTCTCGCACTTCTTCGATTTCTATTTTCCTCCCACAATTTTTCTTAGAGATAAATTCTCTTTCCAAAAAAATACCAGTTCGTGCAAAAAATACTTTGCCTTCACTAAGATTATAGAAATAGTATCCTTTAGTTTCCTTAGGATACCCTACAAAGTAGCACTTTTCCGATTTGGGTCTAAGCTTATTAGAAACTTGACATTTTACATAGGCATCGCAACCCCAAATCTTCATAAAAGACAAGCTGGGACGTTTTCTAGTCCACATCTCATATGAAGTCTTTTGAACCGTTTTAGAGGGAATACGATTGAGCGTAAAAGTAGCTGTCTTTAGAGAATGCCTCCAAAAGGAGATTGGAAGATCTGTATGACTTATCATAGATCGTACCATGTCTAACAAGGTACGATTCCTCCTTTCTAAAACACCATTCCATTGTGGCATTCCAGGTGGAGTGAGTTGTGATACTATACCACACTCCTTTAGATAGTCATCAAATTCTTCGCTTAAGTATTCTCCACCTCGATCTGATCGAAGTGTTTTAATACTTTTGCCAAGTTAGTTTTGCACTTCATTCTTGAATTCCTTGAACTTTTCAAAGGATTTTGATTTGTGTTTCATAAGATACACATATCCATATCTACTGAAATCATCAGTAAATGTAATGAAGTACTAGAAACCTCCTCTAGCAGGTGAACTAATATGCCCACATACATCAGTATGTATGAGACTTAATAGATCATTAGCCCTTTCACTGTGTCCAGTGAATGGTGTTTTAGTCATTTTACCTAGCAAACAAGATTTGCATATTTTATATGATTCAAAACCAAATGAATCTAAGAATCCATCTTTATAGAGTTTGGATATGTACTTCTCATTTATATGGCCCAAATGACAATGCCAGAGATAGGTTGGATTTAAATCATTTGATTTAAATCGCTTAGTGTTTATGTTATAGACAGGTATTTCAAGATCAAGAATATAGAGCCCATTGAACATTTGTGCACTGTAGTAAAATATTTCATTTAAATAAACTGAATAACTTTTATCCTTTATTATAAATGAAAAACCTTTCTTGTCCAAACAAGAAATAGAAATAATATTCCTGCTGATAGTAGGCACAAAATAACAATCCTCTAATTCTATTACTAATCTAGAAGGTAAAGATAGATAATATGTCCCTACAGCTAGTGCAGCAACTCTTACTCCATTGCCAACTCGTAGGTCCACTTCACCTTTAGTTAGAGTCCTACTCCTTTGTAGTTCCTGCACATTTGTACAAATGTGAGAACCATATCTGATATCTAATACCTAAGATGTAGAAGTGAAAACATTAATTTCTATAACATGGATACCTGAAGCGGAAGTTTCACTTCCCTTCTTCTTTTTTAGATCTTCCAGATAGACCTTACAGTTTCTTTTCCAATGTCCGGTCTGACCACAATGGAAGCATATCCCTTCCTTAGCCACACCTTCTTTTAGTTTTAGTGCAGAGGATTTAAACTTGGGCTTGCCTTTGGATTTGGAATCCTTTTTGTTTTTGCCCTTGCCTTTTCCTTTGTCTTTGCCTTTTTGAAACATCATTATGGTATTAGGCTTAATCTTCTGCAAATATTGTTCAGCAGTTCTTAACATGCTTAACAATTCTGATAGTGGTTTGTCAATTTCATTCATGTTGTAATTCATGACAAATTGACCATAACTCTGTGGCAACGATTGCAGAATTAAGTCAGTGGCTAACTCTTAACCTAGTGGAGCACCCAATCTCTCAAGGTTTTCAACATACCTAATCATTTTGAGTACATGAGGCCCAACAGGGTTTCCTTCTGCTAGTTTGCATTGAAACAAGGCTTTTGTAACCTCGAAGCTTTCATGCCGATTTCATGCCGAGCTTGGCCTTCATAAAGCTTCTTAAGATGCTCAAGCATGTCATAAGCTTCCATGTTCTCATGTTACTTCTGAAGCTCAGAGTCCATGGTAGCCAACATGAGACAACCGACATTTAATGCATCATCATGATGCTTCTTATAAGCATCCTTTTGAGCTTGAGGGGCAGTAGCTTCAGGTTTTTGAGGAACAGATTCCTCTAGGACATACATTTTCCGCTCATGTTTGAGGATTATCCTCAAATTCCTATACCAGTCCAGGAAGTTTATCCCATTTAGTTTGTCCTTCTTAAGGACCGATCGTAGTGATAAGTTATTTGATGTATTAGCCATTGATTATCTACGACAGAAATATGCAAAGTAAGTATTAAATTTAAAACATTTAATAAGATCTTTTATTAAATGTACCTCCCACTATTTCATTCAAATTAATAGCCCTCACTATTAATTTGGAAAGTCATATTGTCTAAGCTTTCTAGTGGGTCAAGATCCATATTTCATCAAGCCTTAAGTTAGCTTTGGCTAATCACTTAAAACTTAGTTATTTAGGTAGGCAACACTTGCCAATTGTATCATATACAACTCTTGGATAGTTAGGTAAACAATACTTGTTCTAGTCCATCTTATGAACTAAAACCCAACTCTATGCCTCTAGGTCTCAATCCTATTGAGATATCCTAGTTAAGTCGGACTTAATATTTGACATTCGGATATCACTATTATCCAACTGTATCTCACCAAGATAAATGAGGTACCTTGCTTTGGTAAATCTACCTTATGTCGATCGAGGCCTTGATGAGTGCTAAATATTGGAAGACATCATAAATTATTATTGACTTAATATTTTAGATGAGGGATTTTAACTTAATTATTATCAGATCTCACCATAACTAGCCTATTTATTCATGCAATATATCTAGCATATCTCATATATCATATAAAGTAAATGAATAAAATAGACTACCGTATATCATATATCATACAATGAATAAAACTATCACATAGTAGGAACACATTTTATCACATAATAAATGCATGCTCATCAATATCATCACATAATAAAGAAATCAAAATGTCACATAGTATGGCCCCAAAATTCTATTTTCTAATGACATTCCTAACTAACTGCTTGGCTTCTTCTTGTCCCAGAGCTCCTTAGCTTCTCCTTGTTCCAAGCTAAAAATGCTCCATTGCAATTACAAATTTACAACAGAAACCCCAAGCTTAATTCGAGGGGAGTGAGATGAAAAGAGAATATATATTAGAAAAATAAAGGAAGACACGACACACAAGTCATATTTTAAAATCCATCCATAAAAACTCCAAGGGCCATACTATGCAACATATTCATGCATCATATATAATAATTGCTAAGAAATATATGTAACCAAGATAAGCAGGATGATTGAATTCATGTTTTAAAACAGCACCTTAAGAACAAAAACGATTTTTGAACGCTACGCAGAGTTATTGAATTCATCTAACATTTAGATTTCAATTCATTTTGCCAACAGTTGACACACCCTAAGTCGAACAATTCGACTATATGATTGACATTCAAATCATAGTTTCAAAATAGGATTTACGTCTGAACACTTTGAATAATTTTAATCATCTCAAAAACAGATCCAACCGTGTTCAAATAAATTAAGCATACATATACCTCATAGACCAGATTTAACTTAATCATATTAAATGAATTTAAACAAGTCTTTACAGATTCAGAATTAATCACATTAATTTTGTGTTGACTAGGTTATATGCTTTAAACACAGAGACCATCACATATTCAGAATAGATTCAAGGGTTTATCATTTGAAAACTCAGAATTACGCATAAAATAGATTTGAATATGAAGCAGAAAAATGCATGATCATATTCATACAATTAATCTCATTAATTGATAATCAGATTCAAAATTCAGATCATATATATCATATATATATCTATGAAATCAGAATCATACACGAGTTTGCATATATCTCATATATATCTAGTTTAAACAGAAACTGATTTGATATTAATTTATCATGTAAACATTCATCAAAATGTGTAACTTCTAATTTAAACCGAAACAGATTTGACATGTATTTATCATATAAATATTCATCAAAGACGGTAAAACACATAATCAAAACTATGTTTTTGCAAGAAGCTCTAATACCACTGTTAGGAATTCGGATTATTACATACAGCGAAATTTCAAAATTTTGATCTAAATTCTACCTAGGATCCATGCAAAAAGCACAAATCAATAATTAGGATTTTACCTATCGGGCACTTATGTTTCTATCAAACACCGGCCGGAAGGTACAGCGTCTTTACGGTATCCACACGGAGTGAACAACGACCTCTTGCCATCCACGAATTTACTAGGATGCATTTCTCTCTCTAGGAATTAGGATTTGATATTTTCTGAGTGATTTAGGATTTTAGGAGGCTTATGAGCGTGTCTTTCATGTGCTGCCCTTAAGCCCCTTTTTATAGAACTTAAGCAAGTCACAATCCTAGTCCTATTAGGATAATGCTTCCAAAATCCTAATTACACTTAACAACTCATCTTATCCTTATCCTAGAGATAATGAGGAAAGATAGGACTTATCTATTAATTATCTAATATTAGATAATATTATCTTATAATATAAATATTTTAATATCAGATAATTGCATATAGTTATCAAATATCAAAATAATATTATCTTATAATATATTTATCTAACATCTGATAATATAATTATTTGATATTACTTTAATATCAAATCATATCACATAATTATTATCTTATTCCTACTTCTTTTATGTGACCCTGTAGGTTCTTACTACGTTGATAATGACTCATTATTGAGCCATAAACAGTGAGCGGTATCTAGCAATACATCACTGCCACTTAAGTAGTAAGAATGTCTGTGATTTGACATTCACCTAATACATGATCAACATTTTGCATCATAACCTTTTTGTAATAATATCTAAATTGAACTGGAGGCATGGAATGTGTCATCCTCGTCAATGTTCAATTTATATTTCTTGATACTGAGTAGACTTAAAATAAATGATTAATATCACATATTAATCCAATTGAGAATGGCCATGCATTTCTAAGTCTCACTCAATCAAGGGGCCCAAGGATATTTCTCTTTTATACAAAAGTAATAAAATCTCATCTACATCACTCACTTCCTTCTGCATGATTTATGACACACCCAATCAATGCCCTATTTGTCATCCTAATTAAAGGTGACATAGGATAATATTAAAGTGAATAATTCCTCATGTAGGAAATCGTAGTGACTTCAGGTCAAAAGTTTATGTATATTTGTGATCATATGAGAATAACTTATGACACGTCTATCCATGTAATATTCTCATAGTAGGTCAGTCCAGTACATTGTTCACTAATAATGTACTCATGTATTGACTTGATATCACATATCCATGATTCGTAATCATCAGTCACTATACATGTTAGTCTCGATGTATTATTATTATCCCTTTCGTAATAATACTTGACTAGAGATATTTTAGGAATAGCGAAGCTAATCGAAAGATAATTATTATATTAAGTTATAAATCGCATAGAAAAATAATAAAATTATAAAAATAAAATATAATACATTGTATATTACTTCAATCATCTATATGATTAGTTCCTAGGATACACACCAACAACTTTATCTAAGCCTTCTAGGCCTTATGCTTTGCTTTCTATGCTTGATGCAAAATTGCTTGGATTTGAACATGTAAAGGAACTTTATGTGCATGATGCTGATTTTGTTGGTTTATATGTGTTATGTGAAAAGGGGGCTCATGATGAGTTTTATAAGCATGAGGGGTATCTATTTAAGGGGAATAAATTGTGTATTCCTAAATACTCAATTCGTGACTTGCTTGTGAAAGAAGCCCATGAGGGTGGTTTGATGGGGCACTTTGGTGAACCTAAAACCTTAATAATCTTGCAAGAATACTTCTTTTGGCCTGGAATGAAACATAGCATTTATTAATTCTATAAAAAGTGTATTGTGTGCAAGAAGGTTAAATCCAAGGTACAACCTCATAGCCTTTATACTTCATTACCTATTTCGGATTTCCCTTGGACTGATGTTTCTATGGATTTCATTATAGGTTTGCCAAGGACAAAGAATGGTAAGGACTTCATATTTGTGGTTATGGACTGCTTCTCAAAAATGGCTCATTTTGTTCCATACAGGAAAGTAGATGATGCTACACATGTTGCGGACTTATACTTCAAGGAGATTGTGAGGTTACATGGCTTGCCAAGAAGTATAGTTTCGGATAGAGACTCTAAGTTTTTGAGTCACTTCTAGAGGACCCTATGGCAAAAGCTTGGATCCAAACTTCTATTTTCTACCACATGTCACCCATAAATAGATAGACAAATAGAGGTAGTAAATCATACCTTGACTACTCTTCTTAAAGCTATGGTAAGAAAGAATCTTAAATCATGGGAAGAATATTTGCCTCACATTGAATTTGTATATAATAAGACATTTCATTCGACTACCATGCATTCACCATTTAAGGTTGGATTTAATCCCCTCACCCCACTTGATTTATTGCCATTGCCTAACCTTTTATCTTTAATGCATAAAGATGGTAATGCCAAAGTTGAATTTATTAAGAAGTTGCATGAAAAGGTGAAGGCTCAAATTGAAAAGAAAGTAGAGCAGCAAGCAAAATATGCCAACAAGGGAAGGAAGAAAGTGGTATTTGACCCTGGAGATTGGGTTTAGGTACATATACGCAAGAAAAAGTTTCCCATGCAAAAGAAGTTAAAGCTTCAACTAAGAGGAGATGGACCATTCCAAGTCTTAGAGAGAATTGGGGATAATGCATACAAAGTGGACTTACCAGGTTAGTATAGTGTAAGTGCTACTTTTAATGTTTCTGATTTATCTCTCTTTGATGTAGGTGATGAAGAGTCGAATTCGAGGGCGAATTCTCTTGAAGAAGGAGGGGTTGATGAGAATCTAAGAAGGCCTATTGAAGACAAAGGCTTGAAGGCATTGGAAGAGCTTCCAAGACCAATGGCAAGAGTAAAGGCAAAAAGGATTAAGGAAGACTTAGAAAAGATGGTTACTACCCTATTTGAAAGAAGGTCTAATTTAGAGCTAGAAGAGTCTAAGATGCTCAATTGCTTGTATTGGAAGACTTGGGCTCCAATGAATCTATTAGTATTTAGTTAGTTTAGTATTTTTGTAATAAATGGGCCATATGGGCCGAGACTTATTTTTAGATTTATTTTAGTATGAAGACTTGTTATTTTATTTGGGTCAATTAGAATTGGGTTTGTTAGTGTAAAAGGCCCATTAGGGTTTGCACATGATGGCTTATGGGGGCTGATCATATATAAGCCCCTGTAAACAGATTATTATTTAGTTTTGAATACAATTTGAGATTTGAGAGCTTATGACTTTTAGGTTCTTGAGTGAGCCAATTATCTTTGATCTTATTAAGAGGTCTCCTCTTATGGTGATCGTTCCTCCGGTTTATCAATCCATGATTGTGGCGCCCATCCTCCATCTTTTTTCATTTTTATTGTTTGAAATCCAATTCAAGATTCGTCTTATTTCATCATAACTTAACTTTTAAAGTTTGTGAGTCACATTCTTGTATTTAAATTATTCAACTGCTGTATACTAGGGTGAGAAATCCCTAGGGACATCAAAAGTGTTGCATCTCTTGGTAAACAAAGGATTTGAGAAAGGATTCTAAAAAGGACCTATAGAAGAAAACAGAAGATTGTACTGAAACTTCTTCAAGTGCTCTCAAACTTGAAGGAACAGTAATTTAGAGATCAAATCCAAGTCAGAGAGGTTTGATAGTAGAGGTATACCTTGAAGTAGTAGATCTTCAAGGTTAGAACTACTATAAATAGTTGTGTTTGATTTTCCTCTTCCTTATCTTTTTATTTAATTGCTCACTACTCTATTTTTCTAAACATTAATAGAAATAGTTGTGTTTGATTTTCCTCTTCCCTATCTCTTTATAAAATAAATTTATAGTACATATTTAAACCAAAATACCCTTCAACAATATTTTTTTTTAAAGTATGATAGTATATATAAATTGAAGACTTATACTATAATATTTTATATATTTGAATTGGATATTATATTAAACAAAATTTACTAAAATTATTCAACAATATTTAATTTATTAAACATGTCCAACAATTATTCCTACTTTAATGAGATATTATTGAAAAATGAATTTAATATTATCAATATTTTTTCTTAATAATTAATGTATATATTATAAAACACATCTAAATTCAAAGAGTTAAATTTTGTATTTAACTAAATGAATTTTTTAAGAAAGGCATTTATATGGTTGGGAAAGGAAAGTTGACAAAATTTCACAAAATAGTAGGGAAAGTAAGTATAATTTTCTATAAAATTGATTATTATTAATTTGTATAGCTTTGCCAGTCACTATCAGTATAAGTTAGCAATAAGTACTCCTTCTTTTTTATCTATCATTTTGGGAAAAAATATTTTTTATTTATTATTTTGGAAATTTATTAAAATATTAATTTTTTTCAATTTTATCTTTTTATAATAAAAAAAGTAAGGGAGAGATGATAAAAGAGAAATAAATAATAGAGAGAGATAAAAGATAATTTTAAAAAGTAAAAATAATTTTTATGTAATTAATGTTATCAATATATTTTTAATCTTCGTATAATAATGTTAAATGATAGATAAAAATGAAGGAAATATATTATTACATTCATTTTTTAAAAATGAGAATCTCACAGACTTTAATTTGTAAGTGGCATGAAATTCACGATGGGAACCAATTTTCTGTCTAGTTACGATATTGTGTCTTTGAGTTTTATTAAGCCTTCCTATTGTTTAATAAAAAAAATTGGAAATCAACGTTAACATAGTAATATTATTATGAGAAAAATAATTACACTTACCTCATCTTTGGATTGAAAACCTACATTGAACTTCAAGTTGTAAACCTAACATATCCAGTTATAATTAGAATTGTTCTAAAAAATTTTTAATGACAATTTGACCAGGTAAACTTATGGCTAAAATTTTAAAAACTTCAATTTGATAATATCATTTTTAAAATGTCTTAATTTTTCCTCGTAAAGGACAAAAATTTTCTCCCACGCATCACTCATGGAGCCAAAACCGACGGCCCACGATTACCAAAAGGAAAAACCGAACCACCGCCAGTTGTCCAAAGGAATCTTCCGGATATCAATAAGAAAAAAAAATATTTATTATATATTATTGATATAGTGATATATTAATATCACTAAATTATATTATTAATATATTATTAAATAACATGTAAGATGTGATTTAAAAAAATTGCTGCTAAATATTTTTCTTATAAAAATATTATGTTCTAGATGTTTTGACTAATAATAAGAGGGTAACATGTTGACCCACTTAGTGGCCATTGATTTTTTTTTTTTTAAAGGTAAGAACAATAAGAATTGTTTGGTATATTTTAGGTGGAAAACTCATAGAATATGCTATGTTGTATACATCTTAAAATCATTATTCTTGATATAAATGTTTATGTATGTATAAATTTATATAAATATTATTTTGAATTACCAAAGAAATTTGTTAAAATTTCATTTTATTTTTTTAGTCTTTCAAATTTTCTCTTGTTTTCCATATAATCAAATGAAAAATATAAAAACTTTATTTTATATTTAATCTTTATGTCATTTTACATTTCAAAATTATTTAAATTATACAATTTAAATTTAAAACTATTTTTAAACAAAATCAATTCTTTTCTTCATTTAAACTATTTTTTTAAATATAAAATAAAAAATTTAGGATCTACGGACATTTTAATCCTTCTTTATTTGAGCTGTGTAGACCTAATATTGTCGCGGACCTTTCCCGTTTGTGAGCATCCATTGATGAGATGACAAGAACAAAGGTGGGTTGAGAAAAAATGAGAAGAGTTAAGGCAAAGCGGGCGAAGGAGTAATGAGGCGGTCATCTCTTTCCAGAATAAATCGTAATATTTAATTTATTATTTATTTATTATAATTATTCATTTTTCTTTACTTATAATACTAAAATAAATAAATATGTTTAATATTATTAAAATAAAATTTAATAATTTATTTTAATATATTATATTTATTTTAATATTATAAAAATAAATATATAAATCACTATAATACAAATATAAATAAAATATTAATAATAAAATTTTAAAAATATAATAATTATCATTTTTACAAATAAAAATTAATTATTACCTTCATTCTTTCTTTTTCACCAACTTAATGAAATGCAGTGGCAATGGCCTAGTTGACTTCAAGTCATATATGATGATACAAGTCTAATTTTTTTATTCTGGTGGCCAGCTGCTATGTGTGACCAAACTATTGCCATATAATAAACTTGTTATCTGTATGTTACTGACGTTGTCAATGGCAATATGAATGGCAATCCAATCTATAAAATATATTTTAAAAATGAAATACTACATATTAATTTTCATAAAAGAATTAAAAATATAAATAATTATAAATTTAAAAATTAATTTTTATTCAATTTTAAATTTTTATTAAAAATTATAATACTAAGTTTCATTTTTAAATTATATTTTATATTTTAAAGAATCCCATTCGAAAAAGAACGAGTGGAATTTTTGTCGGCTGTTTGTCACTTCCACTAATTGTGATGTAGGCTGAAGATGGTGAAACATGAAAGTAGGGGCAACTGTTGACCCCTAGTGCCGTCTTTGGGCATTGCGCGTGATTACCTTGGATGGTATGTATTTTCTTAGTGATTTCTTTGAAATGAATTAAAATGATATTTGATGTAAATGCTATCTTTTAAAATTTGGGAGGGATTTTCATGTACCAATTATTTCAATGTAACGTTAGTTTAAATTATTAAATTTTATTTATTCCTTACAATGCTTCGCTATAATTAGTGCATTTTAATATTTACCAATGGACGCGACTATAATTTAAAATTGTTTTTTCTTCAATGGCAACTTTGACCATGGCTAAATTTAATATTTAAAATACTCTAATTTGAAATTACTTCTGTAAAATATCTTAAATTTCCTCGTAGAGTATCAAAAAATTGCATCATGTTTTGTATGTTAATAGAGATTATTAAAAAAAATAAGAAATTATTTGATTTACATGAGAAGAGAAGTTGGAAGATTTCATGAGAAATCAAACTTCTCAAAAATTAATTTTTCATATGAACTTTTTTAAAAAGTTGATATTAAAAAAGTGATACTTCTTAAAAAATAATTTTTTATATTTTATTTAATTTAATCTCAAACTTCTTAAAAAATTAATAAAATAATTATCATATTTTTAATATTATTTTAATATATATTAATAAATTTTAATTGTCTTTAATTTATTTTTTTTAAATCATGTATTTAGTATCTTTTGCATCATAATTTTTATTATTTCATAAGTTTATATTTACATAAAGAATTAAATTAACTCAAAATTTTATATCTTTCTTCAAAAAATTAAATTAACACATAATGCATAATCTATATTTTTTTATTTTCAATTATAATATTTTGAAAATATATATTAATATCTATCTAAAACAATTTAAAATAAAAAAGCACTTATCATATTATTTTTAAGTCATATTTTCAAAATTTTTATATTTATTTTCATTACTATACATTTCATTAGTTGTAAATGCAAAATTGAACCGAAACAAAGTTTTTGGCAAAAGTTTTTTTTTCTCTCTTTTTTTGCTAACAATAAATAGAATCATAAAACTAAAACGTTGTTTGAATGTTTTTGAGCATGAAGACACAACTAAGGAAGGAATAAATATTTCGTGATAGAAGAAATATTTATAAAGTGAAACTCTAGTTATTAAATATGAGAATAAAGTTGTCACTAATTAAAAATAATAAAGATAATATTGTATTTATAATTATTAAAAACATAGAAAGTATAGCTTACCAAGGAAGGAAGCAGAAAAACCATAATATATTTTCTGGCAAGTAAAATTTTCTAACAAATCAAATAACACAAATTTTATCTATTTTCTGAGAGTTATACTTCTCATAGAACTTTTGTGAATTAAACAATTCTGGGATGTACACAACATGACACATTTTATCTTTCTAAGACTTTGTTTCAATCATAATTTTTTATAGGTAATTTGTTGCTATTTATCTTCTTCAATATTTGTAAATGATATTTAAAATTTAAAAATATTTTAAAAATTTAGAAGGATAGAAATGAATTATGGAGTTGTTTGGTTAACATAAAAAGTAAATTTTGTTGGAAGTTGAATTTCTTAGAATATAAATTCCATTGTGAACTTATTGAAAAGTATTCAAAGTTATTTGGTTCACATTTAAAAAGTAGTACTTTTTAAAAATTATTTTTTTATATTTTATTTAGTTCAACTTTAAACTTTTCAGGAAGTACTAACAAAAATAATTATTATACACATTATAATTATAGTACAAAAAATTTAAAAATATTAATGAATTTCAATTATTTTTAACTTTTTTAAAATGACATGGCTTATATTTTTGGTATCATAATTTTTTAAATTTGTAACATTTTATTTTTCATAACCATAAAAAATTAAACTAGTTACTTAGTGAATCTACATAGATTATCATTTTTCTCAAAATTTTATAGATAAATACAAATAATAAAAGAGTAAGAAAAGATAAATAACAATTTCCCAAAAAGAACATAAAAAATTATAATATCAATCGTTCAAAAAATTATTATGAGATAATTGAAATTTATTTTTAACTTATTTTAGTTAAAATTAAAAGAATAATTTTGTCATTGATTAAAATTAGTAAAAAGTATTTTGCATTTGTTTTTGGAAAAGAAACAAGAAGTCTAACTTATTAAGAAAAGAGTAAGTAAATTACTTCCTATGTTTTGTGGAAAATAAAAAGTCATTTGGTTTTTTGCAATAATATGAGAAGTTTTATTCCTTGAAAAATAGAAAATTGATAAGTTGTTTGGTTGGTTATTATCTCACAAATTATGGGAAATAGAACTTTCTGAGAAGTTTTACTTCCTACAAAATATGAAAAGTTACTTATTTACCTCCTCTTGGTGAGTTATATTTTTTATGTTATTCATAGATATAATAACAAAATTACTCTTATTAAATTTAATTAATGACAACTAAAATTTATTATTTTATACTATAATAATATTGAAAATATAATAGTTATTTTATTAATACTTCCTAAAATATTCAAAATTGAACTAAATATGACATAGGAAATTACTTCCTAGGAAGTGACACTTTCTAAGAAGTGTCATTTCCTATGTATCAACCAAATAACTTTGAGTATTTTTCTAGGAAATTCATATAAGAAGTTATTTCCTATGAAATTCAATTTTCTATGAGAAATTACTTTCTATGTAAACCAAACAATTCTCAAAATTTTATGAGAAGTTTTATTTCTCTTATTTTGGCATTTAGTAGTAAACCCAATGATCTATTAAATATTTATTTCCCAAAAAATTGTACTTCCTATAGAACTTTTTATCAATCAAATAACTCCTAAGAAAGGCATAGAGTTTAATATTTGTGAGACTTATATATTTTTTTAATTTTAAATTTCAAATTGAAAAAATATAATTTAAATTTGATTCAATATTAATAAAAAAAATTATGTTATTAATGAACAAGAAGTTAACACATAATTAAAAAATAAAAAAATTTATTGATAGAAATGGAGTTATAACAATTTTTAATGTTATGATAATACATAAATGAATTATAGTGTAAAAATAGTTTATATTGATAGTAAATCAATCTAAACCCAAAAAAAAATAAAATATAAACCAATTATATCAGTTACAAGTTTATTTGTTATTAAAAGAACTATCATTATGATAAAATGATAGAATCCATCTCCTAAGTATTATTCTCTCTGAGTCATCTATTTTGGAGAATAATTTCTAATCTTACCATAATATTAAAATTTTAATGTTATTTTTTATTATATCTTGATAAATTAGTAATTTTGGCATCATAGTAATTTTAGCTCAAAGTAAAGCAATTGAGCAGTAATTTTGACTTAAGTGACTGATTCTATCATTTTCTTACAATGGTAGTTTATTTTAAATCTAAATTTCTACTTGATTAATTTGATGACTTATAAAACTTGTTTCATATATATATTTTTTAAATTTGAAATAATTAAAAGAAAACGAACATGCAAAAAACATGTGGATTGTAGAACTCCTCACATTTTTTTAATATAACAATCTCTAATTGTTTACTAAAAATAGTTTTAAATTTAAAAAATTATTTAAAAATATCAAAGAAAAAAGTGATAACCAGTTGCTTATAAAAAAAGAATTACGATTGAAATATTACTATTACATTTCAAAATGACCTGGTCTGAATGTTAGCTTGAACTATTTTAAAGGGTCCTTTGGTTTATATAGAAAATAAGTTCCCATAGGAAATTAAATATCTTAGGAAGTAATTTCCTATATGAACTTCCTGAGAAATCCCAAATGTTATTTGGTTGACATGAAGCAAGTTACACATCCCAGGAAATAAATTCTTATATTTTGTTTGGTTCAACTTTAAATTTCCTAGGAAATAATAATGAACTGATTACAATACTCTCAATAATTTAATATATATTAATAAATATTAATTAATTTTAAAGAGGTGGTAACGCTGGACTTTCAATCATTTCTATATGATCTTTCAACAGAAAACAAGAAAATGTGGGTTTGACGAAGTCTACTTGGTTAAAAATATGTAAATTGAGCTCAAAATTTTGAACAATCATAACTTTGTGCTCGGTTGTCCGTTTTAAGTGAATTTATTTTTATTTTATATAACTTTTCGAGATCTACGTACTTACAAAATACCTTTGGCATTTTGCCCACTCTGATTTAGCAAAATAGGTCTTTTTCAATAATTTTTTAAAATTTTCTTTATTTTCTTATTATTTTTTTAACTTTGATCTTATTTTAATTAATTCAAATTCATTCAAATCCTATATTAAATTTTTGCTCCTTAACTCTTTTGATGTCTAGTAGTGTTATAATAATTTTCTTAATCAATAAAATTACTAAAGAATAATTTATTATTATTTGAAGACTAAATAGTAACATGTTGTTGTTTCAATATAAAAAAGTAACATATTACTGTTTCGAAATAAAACAGTAATACTAATAATTTTTTTAAATAAATAGATAAATCATGTCTAATTAATAACTAAACTATCAAACAATAATGCGTTACTGTCTGTTTTCTAAATAGTAACATGTTACATATAGTAACATATTACTGTTTTGTTCCAGAATAGTAATACAAGCAAAAACCTCAAATAAATAGATAAATCATATTTAGTTAACAACCAAACTACCAAATAATAGTATGTTACTATTTATTCTCTAAATAGTAACATGTTACTATTTATTCTCTAAATAGTAACATGTTACTATTTTTTTCAAGCTTAATTAACAATCAAACTATCAAAGAGGAGGATGTTACTATTTCATTCTAAAATAGTAACACCAACTAAAAATCTTAAATAAATGGATAAATTAAATATAATTAATAACCAGATTATCAAATAATAGCATATTACTATATATTCTCTAGACAGTAACATATTACTATTTTGTTCTAAGCATAATTAACAATATTGTTTCATTCTAAAATAATAACACTAACTAAAAATCTAAAATAAATGAATAAATCAAGTTTAATTAATAACCAAATTGTTAAATAATAGTATATTATTGTTTGTTCTCTAAACAGTAACATATTACTATTTCGTTCCAAAACAGTAACACTAACTAAAAATCTCAAATAAATAAATAATAACATGTTACTATTTATTCTCTATACAATAACATGTTATTATTTCGTTCTAAGTATAATTAACAATTAAACTATCAAAGAAGGGAATGTCACTGTTTCATTCCAAAACAGTAACACTAACTAAAAACTTGAAATAAATGGATAAATTAAGTCTAATTAATAACTAAATTGTCAAATAATAGTATATTACTGTTTGTTCTCTAAATAGTAATATGTTACTATTTCATTCCAAAATAGTAACATTAATTGAAAACTCCAAATAAATAGATAATAACATATTACTATTTTATTCTAAGCATAATTAACAATCAAACTATCAAAGAAGGGAATGTTACTATTTCATTCTTAAACAGTAACACTAACTAAAAACCTAAAATAAATGGATAAATTAAGTCTAATTAATAACCAAATTGTTAAATAATAGTATGTTATTATTTATTCTCTAGACAGTAACATGTTACTGTTTCATTCCAAAATAGTAACATCAATTGAAAATCCCAAATAAATGGATAAATCAAGTCTAATTAATAATCAAATTGTTAAATAATAGTATGTTATTATTTATTTTCTGAACAGTAACATGTTAATATTAATTGAAAACTCCAAATAAATAGATAAATTAAGTCTAATTAATAACCAAATATCTAAATAATAGTATGTTACTGTTTGTTCTCTAGATAGTAACATGTTATTATTTCATTCCAAAATAGTAATATCAATTGAAAAGCCCAAATAAATGGATAAATTAAGTCTAATTAACAATCAAATTGTCAAATAATAATATATTATTGTTTGTTCTTTAGATAGTAATATGTTACTGTTTCATTTCAAAATAGTAATATCAATTGAAAATCTCAAATAAATAGATAATAACATATTACTGTTTGTTTTCTAGACAGTAATATGTTACTGTTTTATTCCAAAACAATAACATCAATTGAAAACCTGAAATAAATGGATAAATCAAGTTTAATTAATAACCAAATTATCAAATAATAGTATGTTACTGTTTGTTATCTAGATAATAACATGTTATTGTTTCATTCCAAAATAGTAACATTAATTAAAAATTACAAATAAATAGATAATAACATGTTACTATTTATTCTCTAGATAGTAACATGTTACTATTTCATTCCAAAACAGTAATATCAATTAAAAACTTAAAATAAATTGATAAATCGAGTCTAATTAACAACCAAATTATTAAATAATAATATGTTACTGTTTGTTCTCTAAATAGTAACATGTTACTATTTTGTTCCAAAACAGTAACATCAATTGAAAACCCCAAATAAATAGATAAATCAAGTTTAATTAAAAATCAAATTACCAAATAATAGTATATTACTATTAATTCTCTAAATAGTAACTAATGAAGAAAATTCTAATTCTAATTCTAATTGATGTGTGTGTATATATATATTTAATTTGAGTTAAAATGCTTAAAAATTGATATTAAAAATATTGATAAAATTTAAATAAAATTTAATTTTAGTATTCAAATAATTTCAATCAACAAATAGAATATATAACTATATAATGTAATTAATATAATATATATTAAAATTTTAATTTATTATAATTAAATTAAATATATCATATTATATTTATATTATTTAATAATTAGAATCTAACTTTCAAATAATAGCAATAAATAAAATAAAAAAGAAGTAAAAGAAAATTATGTAATAAAATAAATAAAAAATAAAATAATGAGTGGATTATAAAATAATGTAGGAATTAAATAAAAGTATATTGTTAAGTAATTCATTTAAATTAAATATTTAAATTTTTTACATAAAATAATAATAATAAAATATGTCATGTAATATATATATATATATATATATATATCTTAATTAATAAGCAAACTGCAAAATAACAGTAACACCAACTAAAATGGCATTTACGAAGTGAAACTTGATAATCAATTAAAAGGATAAAATTGATATTAATTAATTTTAGTAAGGACATTTCTGTCTATGAATTAGTTAAAAATATAAGAAATAGAACTTATTCAGGGGAGAGTAGGTAAGTGATTTTCTGTATTTTATGGGAAATACAAGTTTCTGGAAAGATCTATTTCCTTCTATTTCTGCAATTAAACAACTCTATGGTAGTCTATATTTTGGGAAATACAATTTCTTATATTTTTGCTACAAACCAAATGACCCCTAAAAGTACACAAGAGTTCCACATTTGAAGGAATTTGAATGTTTCTTGGAGGCCAACCAGAAGAAGCTTTGAATGTAAATTACACACCTTGATAATTTTGTTTGGAAAACATGAAAATAAAACTCTTTTAATGTTACATAACCCCTTAAGTTTTAAAAGCTACGAATATTCTCTTGAAATTTTTAAGAAAAAGGAAAATATTGGCAGTTCAGTTCAAAAAAAAAAAAAAAGGAAAAAGGCATGTAAACGTAACTATTTTTATCTACTTTTTAATATGAATTCAGTCAATTTTTGAACAAGGTTTCTTTTAAAATAAGTTAAAAATAGGATTAAATTTGTAATGCATTCATAATATAATAGAAGATAAGCACTTTAAATAAATCATTACTAAAATTTGATTAAATTACATTTCAAAAATAAGATATGTATTTTTTTATTTTTATTACTTCTTTGATTTTAATATATTAAAAAAGTTAAAATAATTATAAATAGCTCATTTATATCTTTTCGTATTTTCTTAATTAAAATTTTACATTTTTTATTTTTTTTTAAATTTCAAGACATTATTTATAAATTTTAAATTTTAAAAAAATATTTAATATTAAAAATATTCTAAAAAACTTATTTATATTTCTTCTTTGTTTGGTATGAATTACCTAGTGATTGCTTCCCTTGCTTGAAATTACAGTAGAAATTGGCTCAATGGTTTCCAGGAAGCCTTACAATAGAAATTGGGCTAATTCTATGATGCGTTGACTAAGAGGTTGTTTAGAACTTTTCGGGAAGTAGAAAACTAATGAGTCATTTGTTTGGCCATTAACTTATAAATTGTAAGAAATAAAACTTCCTAAAAAGTTCTATTTCTCACAAAATATGAGAAGTCACTTACCCATCTCTCTCTTAGGTAAGTTATATTTCTCATGTTATTTATAAATGTAATGACAAAATTTTTCTTATTAAATTTAATTAGTGATAATTAAAATTTATTATTTTATAATATAATAATATTGGAGATATAATAGTTATTTTATTAATACTTTCTAGGATACTTACAGTTAAATCAAACAAAATATAAGAAGTTACTTCCTAAGAAGTATCACTTCCTGTATATCAATCAAATAACTTTGAGTACTTTCTAGAAAATTCACATAGGAAATTATTTTCTAAAAAGTTCAACTTTCTGCGGAAAGTTATTTCTTGTGTAAATCAAATAACTTAAGGCATGAATGTCAATCATTGATTTGTTTTAATGGTTGCATCTATAGTTCTGCAAGAAGAGTGGATTACCAATATATAACATCTAAATGTGTTTTTTTGAAAGTGCATCATTATTATCAATTATTTAAAATGTGCTCCATCGTTGATGGGTTTGATTTAAATAAAGTGATGGCAAATTTTAAACTGATTGATTATTTTTTTAATGATTCAGGTTTTTCAAATATTTTAATATATATATATATATATATATATATATATATATTTGCTAATAAAAGAGTGGAGGAGCTTTTCAAAATGTTGCCCTTTATTAATAAAAATAAAATAATATTAATTTTGAATATTTTCTTATTAAAATTCTTTGATGATTATATTTTTAATTATAGAATTTTAAAAAAATATTTTTATGTTCTTTATAAAAAATGTGTAATATAAAAATTTAATAAATTAAAATCCGTGTGCTTTTATTATAAATGAATATGGATATTCATATCTTGAGTTTTTATTCAAAGTATGGAAGAATTCACTTTTTAATAATATAATAACATATAAATAATAAGTAATACCGCAAAACATAATTATTAGGTATATTTATATTAATTATTAATTTTTAATTTTAATATTCTAATAGATATATTTTTTGAAAGATAAATTTAATTTATTTTTTAATATTTAAATGAACAACTTACAACAAGTTATTGAATGTCAAGAAAATATTTTTAAGCCAAACGTTTTCCAATCAACGTCTTCTTTAAAAAATAAAAATTAAAAATAAATAAGAAGTTAGTCATAAAATTAACGTCTTCTTTGCGTTATTAATTGAAGAAAAACAATACCAAAAATTTGAAAACTTCTGTGAAGAGAAATTTATACTTATTGATTTGTTATGTCAGTCATAAAAGAATATGGAATTATTAATAATTTATTATGCATTATCAAATTATTAATAATTTATTGGCTCGTAGGTTTCATGTGGACCCACATAATTTTGCAAGCTATTCTTAGGAGTCGTTTGATTCATGTAGGAAATAAGTTCTTACGAAAAGTTAAATTTCTTAGGAAGTTATTTTTTATGTGAATTTTCGGAAATGTTCTCAATATTATTTGGTTGATATGAAAAAAGTTACTTTATCAGGAAATAGAAGTTACTTAAGGGGAAGTAGGTAAATGATTTCTTATATTCTATGAAAAATACAATTTCCTGAAAAGTGATTTCTCATGTTTTATAAGTAACCAAACAACTTATAATTTTCTATTTTTTAAAAAATATAACTTCTTGCTATGAACTAAACAATCCCTTAGCACTGAGGATGAAAATTAATGAGAAGATGGGGAAGCGTCCAGGAAGTAATAATGAATTTGTATGAGTTTCCGGTTGCTTGTCTCTGTGACATCCTCAAATTGAGATCGTACAGTGACCGGTGTTGCATGTTTATAAATTATTTTATTAATTATTAATAATAATTATGATATTTATTAATATCATAATTATTTTTTAAATAAAAGAATTAATATATGTATTATAATTTGAATGAAAAAATTTATAATAAATGATCAAAAAATTTTACATAAATTTTTTTCCTTGCAATCATATAAGAGATATTGAATTAAAAAAATAAAGCAACACTTTGAAAATACAAAACAAAAGTCAAATGTCGAGTGATACAGCAACATTTGATCGCTTCTCATGAAAGATAAAGGGGGCGTTTGGTTTGCAATAAAAATATAAAAAATTATATTTATCAAAATATAAATTATCATAGAGTTGTTTAGTTGCACAAATGGAAGAAATAGATTTTTTCGAGAACTTATATTTTTCATAAAATACAGGAAATTACTTACCCACTCCTCTAAGTAAGTTTTATTTTCTATATTTTTAACTAATTCATAAATAAAAATGTCCTTACTAAAATTAATTAATACCAATTTTACCTTTTTAATAAATTATTAGGTTTCACTTCGTATATACCATTTTAGTTGGTGTTGTTGTTATTTTGCATTTTGCTTATTAATTAATATATATATATATATATATATATATATATATATATATATATATATATATATATATATATATATATATTACATGACATATTTTATTATTATTATTTTATATAAAAAATTTAAATGTTTAATTTAAATGAATTAGTTAACAATATACTTTTGTTTAATTCCTACGTTATTTTATAACTTACTCATTATTTTATTTTTTTATTTATTTTATTGCATAATTTTCTTTTACTTCTTTTTTATTTTATCTATTGCTATTATTTGAAAGTTAGATTCTAATTATTAAATAATATAAATATAATATGATATATTTAATTTGATTATATAAATATTTTGAATAAATTAAAATTTTAATATATATTATATTAATTGTATTATATAATTATCTATTCTATTTGTTGATTGAAATTATTTGAATATTAAAATCAAATTTTATTTAAATTTTATCAATATTTTTTAATATTAATTTTCAAGCACCATAACTCAAATTAAATATACACACACACACACACACACACACACACATATATCAATTAGAATTAGAATTTTCTTAATTAATTACTATCTAGAGAATAAACAGTAACATGCTATTATTTGACAATTTAATTTTTAATTAGACTTAATCTATCCATTTATTTCAAGTTTTCAATTAATGTTATTATTTGGAATGAAACAGTAACATGTTACTGTTTGTTCTCTAGACAGTAAAACAGTAACATGTTATTATCTATTTATTTGAAAATTTTAATTGATGTTACTGTTTTGGAACGAAACAGTAATATGTTACTGTCTAGAGAACAAACAGTAACATACTATTATTTGGCAATTTAATTATTAATTAAATTTGATTTATCTATTTATTTCAGGTTTTCAATTAATGTTATTGTTTTGGAATGAAATAGTAGCAAGTTACTATCTAGAGAATAAATAGTAATATGTTATTATCTATTTATTTGGAATTTTCAATTAATGTTATTATTTTGGAATAAAACAGTAACATGTTACTGTCTAGAGAACAAATAGTAACGTATTATTATTTGATAATTTGATTGTTAATTAGACTTAATTTATCCATTTATTTCAGGCTTTCAATTGATGTTACTGTTTTGGAACAAAACAATAACATGTTACTGTCTAGAGAACAAACAGTAACATATTATTATCTATTTACTTGGGATTTTCAATTGATGTTACTATTTTGGAATGAAACAATAACATGTTATTGTCTAGAGAACAAACAGTAACATACTATTATTTGGTAATTTAGTTGTTAATTAGACTTAATTTATCCTTTTATTTCAAGTTTTCAATTGATGTTATTATTTTGGAACGAAACAGTAATATGTTACTGTTTAGAGAACAAACAGTAACGTACTATTATTTAACAATTTGGTTGTTAATTAGATTTGATTTATCCATTTATTTCAAGTTTTCAATTAATGTTACTGTTTAACACATTACTGTCTAGAAAATAAACAATAACATACTATTATTTAGCAATTTGATTATTAATTAAACTTAATTTATTCATTTATTTTAAGTTTTTAGTTAGTGTTACTATTTTGGGAATGAAACAATAACATCCCCTTCTTTGATAGTTTGATTGTTAATTATGCTTAAAACGAAACAATAACATGTTACTATCTAAAGAACATATAGTAACATGCTATTATTTGATAATTTGATTATTAATTAAACTTAATTTATCTATTTATTTGAGATTTTTAGTTAGTGTTACTATTTTGGAACGAAACAGTAACATCCTCTTCTTTGACAGTTTGATTGTTAATTAAGCTTGAAAAGAAACAGTAATATATTACTGTTTACAGAATAAATAGTAATATACTATTATTTAACAGTTTAGTTGTTAATTAGACATGATTTACCTATTTATTTGAAGTTTTTGTTTATGTTACTATTTTGGAATGAAACAGTAACATGTTACTGTTTAGAAAACAGATAGTAATATGCTATTATTTGACAGTTTAGTTGTTAATCAAATATAATTTATCCATTTTTTTGAGATTTTTAGTTAGTATTACTGTTTTATTTCAAAACAATAACATGTTACTGTTTTACATTGAAATAGTAATATGTTACTATTTAGTCTTTAAATAATAATAAATTATTCTTTAATAATTTTATTTGTTAAGAAGATTATTATAACATTACTAGACATCAAAAGAATTAGGGAGCAAAAGTTTAATATAGATTTGAATGAATTTGAATTAATAAAAATAAGATCAAAGTTAAAAAAATAACAAGAAAATAAAGAAAAATTTAAAAAATCATTGAAAAAGATATTTTTTGCTAAATCAGCGTGGGCAAAACGCCTTTGGCGTTTTACAAGCATGCAGATCTCAAAAAGTTATATGAAATTAAAAAAAAATCACTTAAAATGGACAACCGAATATAAAGTTATAATCGTTCAAAATTTTGAACTTAATTTACATATTTTTAATCAAGTAGACTTCGTCAAACCCACATTTTCTTATTTTTTGTTGAAAGATCATACAAAAATGATTGAAAGTCCAACGTTACTACCTCTTTAAAATCAATTAATATATATTAATATATATTAAATTATTATTGAGGGTATTGTAGTTATTTTATTATTATTTCCTAAGAAATTCAAAGTTGAATTAAACAAAATATAAAAATTTATTTCTTGAGATGTGTAACTTGTTTCATGTCAACCAAATAACATTTAAAATTTCTCAGGAGGTTCATATAAAAAATTACTTCTTAAAATATTTAATTTTTTATTAAAACTTATTTCTCACGTGAAACTATCCTTTCTGCATTTCACGCAGTCACTTCTTTTCATCTGCTTAATGAAGTGCAATGCCAGTGGTTCTGTTGACTATCAGGTCAATATGATAATTGACAAAATGCAAGTCTAATTTTGTTATTCTGTTGAAACGCAATCACTTTAACTTCACGATCTTCTGCATCGTTAGACACTATTGTCCCGTGTGACGTCTTGTACACATTGGGTTTATTCATATATTATTCATCTAATAATTTATTTCAAATTTTATCCTTTTTAAATGAAATTTTTTTATTTTAATAATTCATAATTCATCAATAAAATTAATTTATTTTTACATTTAATTTCACTACATTTATAATAATAATAGCCTTACGTGTAATAATCAGGTTATCTGTTTCTTACTAACGCT
This sequence comes from Sindora glabra, assembly GCA_020226215.1. NCBI lineage: Eukaryota > Viridiplantae > Streptophyta > Magnoliopsida > Fabales > Fabaceae > Sindora > Sindora glabra. The sequence goes on along the minus strand of CM035235.1, from coordinate 14,809,839 downwards.
ATCGAATACGATTTAACTGATAATTTAATTTAAAAATACAACTCCATGTCATATATCCAGCTATTAAAAATATTTTAATGACAATTTGACACTCTAATTGAATAATATCTTTTTTAAAATGTCTTGACTTTTCCACATGATGGAAAAAAATGGTCCCGCGCGCCACTCTCTTGGAGCCGAAGCCCAACCACCCACGATTGCAAAAGCAAAAACCTAAGCCCCCCAATTGTCCAAAGGAAACTTCCGGATATCAAAAAAGAAAAAAAATTATAATATGTCATTTGTATAGATCCGATTCCAATATTTTACATGACAATTATAATATTTTTTTTATAAACTTATCAATGAAATTTATATGACAAATAGTTTCGTTTTGCAGAATATTATAAAAGAATTATAATATTTTTCACTTAATTTGTGTTTGGCATAATAAATAAATTAATTTATAATTTATTAATTTAGTTAATAAACTATAAATCAAATTTAAAATTATTTGATGTACTAAAAATTAATAACTTATAAGTTTTTACTTTATAAGATTATTAATGTAATTTATAGTTTATAAGTTAGTAATTTTTAAAATTTTTTATTTTAATTAAATGATAACTTATATTCTAATTATATAAATAAATATTTAATATATACTCATTAATTTAATATAAATAAATAAAAATAAATCAGTAAATAAATGTGTTATCATCAAATATAATTAATTAAATTTTAAGTTATTATATTATTATTTAAATAAAAAATAAATAATATATGAAGACATAAATGTAATTAATTAAGTTTTAAATAATTATATTTTTATTTTTTATGTTTTGATTATACTAATATAATTTAATTTTAAAATAAATATAAATTAATTGTTATATCTGTATATATTAATATGTTATTTTATATTATTTTATATTTTTTAATTAATTTAATAATTAATTTTATCAAGATTTTTAATATAATTAATTAACTTTTTAACTCTTAATTATTAATTAATTTACCAATTATCGTTTATTTCATCGGAAACAGTGATGACGAAGGAGCCGATCGGTATTTCGCCCATTGAAACGCAACGTAATGACCGCGGCAAAGTTGATTGACCCCAAGTCAAAAAGATAGTGCTAGTCTAATTATTCTGGTGTCCAGCTACACAATTTAATTATTAACGTCACAATCCTCGGTAAAGTCACGGGGCACAAGTTGATTGACACCAAGTCAAAAAGCTAGTACTCGTCTAATTATAAAGCCACGCAAGAGACTATTGCCATATACAAATACATTATAGACTATGGCACTAAGTTCCGAATGATAATTGAAATTGAAATTAAAATATTATTTAGAAGATAAAAAGCTAAAATTATTTCATTTTATCTTTTGGGATACTTCCCCATCTTCTTTTTCTCTTGTTTCTTTTCGATCTGAGATTAAGCTACAGAATTAGGGCAGAGCCTATCCAAATAAGCTTCCTAAATATCCCATCAGCCAACTTCATTACGGTATATTTGATATGATAAAATAGAAAGTGAACGAATAAAAAATTTAAAAAAATTATAATATATTACTAATATAATAGTTTATTAATATATTTTTAAATTTAATTGCTTAACAAATTTTTTTAAATCAAATTTAATATATTACAGATAATATATCAACAATCAAATTTAATAATTTATCAATACACTATAATAACTATCTCCAAAAATTTTCTATACACTAAGAATGAGAAAATAAATAAATAAAATATTTATTTGATAGAACCAAAAATCATCATTTTGTCAAAAGAAAATAAAATCTTCATTTGAATGTCATTTCATATAATTTTTTTACATGCACATCCTTCACTTTTTTTCACATATTTTAATATTATTTTTATTAACAAATAATAAAATAATAATTTTTTAATATTTTTATTGCAAATTTTCAACATATGTTGAGAGCAAATCAATTGTGGAAATCCAAATATTTGATCTGAACTTGGACAATTTTAATATATGCAAATTAAAAGTTTGGATATCGATACTTAAAATATTTTTTTTATATTTATCATCAGATTAAAATATTATTTAAATATATAATAAAAAAAGTGATAAAAGGAGTTAACTTATAAAAAATAATAATATGATATTTTTTTATTTTATTCATATATTTTAACTTATTTATATATTTAGTAATGATTTAAAATGAACTTTTATAAAAAGCTATCAATATTGGGTGAATATCATTGAATTGGCAGTGATTTATATAATAATTCATTAGATTATAAAATACATTCAATAATTAATATGTATGATTTGTATATAATTTATCTATATTAGGTCAAAATGATAAATGATATAAAATTAAAATTATAAAAAAATATTTTGTTTAGTTAATGTCACACTAAAAGTTTTTTATTAAAAAAAATATCCATTATTTTTTATTTTTACTAACATATATGATATCATTATTTTGTGTCGTTAGATATATAACTTAATGAAAAAAATTTTATGACAGAACAATCTTTTATTCATATAAAAACTAGCAAGAAGTTTTTCCTTAACTTTAAAACCTCGACGAACTGTAATATTAAAATTTCACAAGAAAATTTTGTCAAGATCTCGTTGTTCAAGAGTTTTGATTAGAGGTTACCATAAAACAAATTGAATGAAGGAAATGAGGTAAATTTTTTTATTTCTTATTTACAAAAAATGTACGAAGATGAAGGAGAATGTTAGATGATTTCAATTTACAAAAAAAAGGGTAGCATTTTATTAGTTTATTATTTATCAAAAATTATTTTATGTATAAAGTAATTGAGTATTTATTAAAAATAATAGAACTGAAATTAAAAAATAATTATGTAAAAAGATATATAAAAAAGAACAAAGGTGGTTACTCTCACAGCTTAGAAGTGAGATGCTTGTATATATCACCACTGTGGCTCTGATGATTTATCCATTTTTTGAAACTTATCCTTATGAAAAAAATTAAAATCATAATCTTGCATACTATCCTTAAAATCTAACATATAAAATTAGATCATATATATAAACACTAATTTGCAAAACATTGTTTCAAAAATTAAATTTGATTTATATATATTATGCAAATTCTAACTCTATATATATGATCCTTAAATTTAAATTTAAATACTCCAAATATTTTTAAATTTTAGATTTAGATACAAAATATTTAGAAGTTGATCAAGTCAACATTTTATTAAGAGAAATAAATAATAAATTCAAAAGAAAGTTTAAGTTATGTATTTCCCCTTACTCTTTTGATTGTTAAAGAAACTAGACCATTAACATATACAAATAACTAATTAAATATATTATTGCATTTGTATATATAATAATTTAAAGATGATAATTTAAATATATGAAAGTTTAGAGTTCTATGAAAGTTGTTGGTCATTAAAGTAATTTTGAGGCTACAGTGAAACTTTTCAATTTTTATTTTTATTTTTAAATTTATTTTAAAATTTTAATTTTTGTTTTGAAAATTTTCATATTATGTAAAATAAAATTTGGCCCAAATCTTTAAATTTATATAAGAAAAAATATTTTAACCCAACTTATTTTATAAATTCATAAGTTTATAAAAAAATTTGGAGTAGAAATAAAATTAAAATAAATTTAAGTCTCAAATTATAAAATTTATAAATAAATAAATTATTTGAAAATATTAATCACATATAAATATTATTTATTTATTAATTTATCAATAAAAATATTAATACTCAAACTTTTGATATGAAATAACTTAAGTATGGAAATATCCTCTGAGCATAGGTTGTGAGCAAACTAATCATTGTGATATAATTAGTTTTTCAACATATGCCTATCATAGTATTACGAGGAAGCACCCCACTTCTGGTTTTCGCTTCCACCTACCTTTCCTCTCCCTGTCCACATTCATGATAAAATAAAATATTTTTTGCTTTTTATCCTCTGCCGAATATTTTAACTTGAATTATTCTTACTATTCACAAAAAAAAAATGAATTATTATTCCAAAGGTTAGTGACATTAGGAGCCATATAACTAAAGTTTATAACTCTTATGTATGCCGAAAGTCTCTTGTTTGCAAGATTTTATAGAAGACCGTGATCTTACAATAATCAATTGTGGAGCTGGCCACCACAATAAATTAATTAGACCTATATCTTGTTGACTCGCAGGTCAATTAACTTCGCCATGACCGTTGCTTTTTTGGTGGTTGTTAGCGTATGTTTGTTTAATCATTTTAGGATAAATTACACTGCTTCCTTTCCAATTTTGACATGATATTTCTTTTATTTTTTTAAAAATATACACGGCCACTTTTTAATTCATTTACTATTATAAAATGAAACAATGTTAAATTTTTAAACTTCAATAAAATCTTTAACGTTATTTTTTTATGAATAGAAGATCATTTTCTTATATTTTTAGAAAGTATTGTATAGTAATATTTATACATAAAAATATAAAAAGATAATCATCTATTCCTAAGGAATGAAAATAGAAAATAAGTTATAATTAAAAAATTTATTGTTATTACACTTTATATAAAGGTGAAAGTAATCAAAGAATGTGAAAATATATAATTTTAAAAAATTAGAGACATTCGGCGTAATTGGATTAAAAGGAAGATCAATGTAATTATCCTTTATTCTATTTTAAAATAATATGAATTTAAATGTATTGCATTTTTTCATATACTATTATATTGATTAAAAGTTGAAAAGGACTATGTGTAATTATTTATTTAACAATAATTAATTTATGCATTTCACGTTCTCTCCTTGTTCACCGCGTTTACGGCCTACCTGGTGATAAAGGAAATGAGAGAGAGAAATGGGGAGGTGAACAGTAAAGAAATCCATTTTGAGAGAATGCAATGCCATATACCACCCCAATTTGTTCATCAAATAAAATGGTGACACTTGTGTCCCTAGAGTTGATTTCGTGCATAAAAATGTATTTGCTAGATAGCCCCTTACCATATTTTATTTTAATTTGTTGCCGAAATTAATTCATTGAAGAGCACCAAATGGGACCCTAGAGCATGCTCCCGCTACATTCTTCTTGTGTTTGCAGATTGGGTTCCTCTAAATTACAAAATGCATTTTAGAGAGTGAAGTGTATCATCATAACCATTAATGAGAAAATCAATAGTTCATAATTTTATAAATAATGATAAATAAAAAAATAAATTTTAAATTTATGATTATCTACTTCCTTAATTTTCTCATCAATGATTTTAATAATACATTTTACCTTCTAAAGTGCCTCTTGCACTTTAGAAGAGTTAAATCCTTGTGTTTGGGGGGTTATCTAAGGATCCATGATAATGTAGGAAAAAAATATAATCAAAAGAGTGATAAATCATTTAATACATAAATATAAAATATGAAATATATATAATGCTTGTTAAGATTTATAATGTAAAAATTATTATTTGCTATCATTGATTATTGATTATATATCATTTTTTACATTATTTTCTTATTATTAATAAAGGATACTGTCATGGGAAATTTTACCTCTTAAGAGATTGAGTATTTTATGTTAGAATTTTTTATATGTGTTACCATTAATTATAGATATTTTATTTTTGATAAAATTAGCTGAATAATAATTTAAGAGATTTTTATTTGCTAAAACCCAATTATTAAAGTAATATATTACTTGGGCTTATACATATTTGATTTTAAATTAATATGTTTGACAGCTAAAGTGTAGGCCTATGCTTTTTCTGACCCATAATAAGAGGGCCTGATAGGATTTTATTTATGGGCTAAGTCTCTTCTCTACTCCTAACATAATTCATTCATTGATTTATCCTATTGAGAGTCGTATACTTTAGAAGAATGAGAGGAAAATTTATGCTTGAGGTATTCATTTGAATACTATCATGTTCTAGAGAATTAAATCTATGATAAAGGTACACTTCTACATTAATTTTATTTTTATAGTATCTTAAATTCTATACAATTTTTAATTTGAATTTTTACATATAGTATTAAAGTCACATTGTATAAAATTTAGGATCCAATTGTATGTCATCATATATACAAAATACTTAGTAATAATTACTATTTATTTTTAATTTCAAGTTATTCATAAAAATTAAATTGGCTATGATGAAGGGTTCTGATTCAAGATTTTTATTTTGATAAAGGAAAAGAAATTTTGCCTTCGAATATGTCTAGCAAATAGGATTTTAGATATTACATATGTGCAAGTATGCATTAAATTTGAGCTATAATATACAAAGTATTTATAAAATAATAATTCAACATTCTTTGTTTTACTTGAATTCAATTTTCATAATTGGATAGCAATAGAAATAAATTGTAGAGAAGATGATGAAAACCTTATAGGTTGTATAATTATGTTTTATTACAAACATTATATGCTCATATGATTAAAATAATAGTACCATCATATATTTTGAAATAAATAATAATTATTACTATTTTGAATTAATTATATATGTAATGTATATAATTAAAAAAAATCATCTCTAATTGATTTGATTTGAGTAACTTCTATTTTATATATTTATCTTATCATTTGTTTTGATCTAATTAATTTTATCATATTGTTTGAAATTATCTTCTATTTTAATTTAATTATTTCATTAATTTTGTATGATCAATTTTTATGGTTACTTTTGGAAAATTTCATGATTGTAAAATTACAATGATTTAGGATTATTATTATTATTATTTTAAAAATTAATTGAATGATGAACAAATCCTAATCTTATAATTCCATAAGTTTGTTTGATTTCATTGGATAATTTTAGAAAATTTTTAAAAATTATTTTATGATAAATTTGGATTTAGTGTATGTTAAGTTCATCAATTATCACTTTTCTTTTATCACAAATACTCTATTTTAATTTGTTCCTTTTATAGGATTTATTGTAAATAATTTATCCATTAATAATTAAGAATGAATTGGATGAATCAAGTTTTAATATGTATATATATATATATATATATATATATATATATATATATATATATATATATATATATATATATATATATGTATATATATTACTTGCCATTAAAAATTACATTTTTTTGGATTGGATTTTGATATTTTTTGGTTGAAATTAATTCATGCTTAAATGGTAGAAAGCTGAAAGGAAATAAAAGGTAATATATCAAAATTGCTCTTATCTTCCTCTTTTTATTAATTCATTATTTCCAATATTAGTTATGAGTCATCTACTTTGAAAGTAATACAAAAGATTTTTTACCTAGCTAGGATGCGTGAAATTCAACCTTTATAATTTATAAATTATATATATTTAAATCATTCAAAATAATTATTTGAATATTTTGTATTGAATGAAGATTAAAATTGTGAAATTTAATACAATTTACGGTTCTTATAATCAATATAGATGTAATTTGTATAACATCTTATTATAGAATGATCATATTTTACTTATTATTAATTTTTTTAAAAAAATTATTTGAATAATAATTTTGGGTATTTTTTTATTATCCCAAATTTTATTTAGGATACTTTTGGGTTGATTTTGAATAATTATTATCAAAGTGAAATTATTCATATTAATTTAAAAGGTCTTTAAGTTGTAATGTTTATAGGATTAATTTGTAATTATTTTACCTGCCCAAAAGGTGTAATTGTATATTTTAATTAGAAATTTTGCTTATTAAAATATCTTTTGGACATATTTTATTATTGAAAATTTATCTGATAACTTGTCAATATTAAAGTATTATTCTAATTGACTTCAATGATAAAAAGATCTTTATATATTATATTTTCTATCCAAAGAGGAAAGAATATAGTAGTTTTTTATATACTCCTAAATAGTTTAATTATCTATGTGCTCACAAACTACAATATCACATTTTTTTAATATTATGCATAATATTTTTACTTTATTAATTTATTTTTATTATGAAAATTATTTTGGATAATTATTATCTTAAAGAGAATTTTATTAGTGAAAATTAAAAAAATTATTATATTTTTAGTAGTAATCTATTAAGATTCTTATTTGCTACTTTTAAGATTTAATACTAAAATAATTATTATATGAAGTATAGAGCAAAGAAATATTATTCCTTCAGTTGGTTCACAATAATTTACTATCAGTTGGTTGATAGATTATTAATTTCTATTTCATCCTTATCATGATAAAGTGATGATGTTTTACAAAAATATTTGTTTAAAATGATTTTAGTGATATGGTATTAATAATCAAGCAATTTTTTTATTTAAAAAATAAGTTTTAAGATTGTATTATAATGCAATATTGTTTTGATGATTATTATTGATGCATATTATTTAGTATTCCTTAATGGATTGATCATATTATTATTATATTTAACATTTTAATTTGTAATTTTGGACATAATTTTAATATCTCGGTTCTTTTAAAAGATTTATAAGTTAATTTTAAATAATTATTATTAAAGTAAAATTATTTTATATTAATTCATAAGTCTTCGAGGTATTAATAAATATTTATAGAAATAATTTTTAATTATTTTGCATATTTACCTATTTAAAGTAGATAAGTGTGTATTATAATTAAGAATAAGTTTAATAAAATAATTTTTAATTATTTCATACAATGACTTGCTCCAAAGAAGTTAGTATATGTTATAATTAGAAATTAGTTTAATGAAACAATTTTATTTCTGAATTTTTTTTGTTATTGTATATTTTATCTACCCAAAGGGATAAATTTGTAACAATAATGTATTATCTTAATCGGCTTCAATTATCTTAATTATTTCATACAATGAGTTGCATGGATTTAAGATATATTTATATAGAAAAAGATTAAAATTAAGGCAATTTAGATGTAACAATATTTTGATTTTGTGATTATTTATTATTTTACATTAGAATCGATTACGTGTTATTTGTGTTTAAAAGATCATTGTTTCAGATAATTTTTTTATATCCCAAATCTTTTGAAAAGTTTATGATTTGTTGTAAATAATTATCACTAAAATGAGATTATTTATATTGATCATAAAGTCTTTGAGTTATATCATACGAGATTGATTTATAATTATTATATGCAATTATTTGCCCAAAGAGGGTTATTACATATTTTAATTAGGGATGTTTTATGAAGCATATAAATTTTGAGAATTCCTTTGATTTTAAAAATATGTATGCTCAAAGGGGATATATTTTTAATATTAAGGTATTCTTTTAGTTAGTTTCATGATTAGGAGAGTCTTTTATATGCTATATTTTCTTTCTAAAGGAAGATTGTAATAATATATATTGCTCCTATATCCATAAACTAAAAATTACATTCTTACTTCTAATATTATTTCTATTACTTTTTATGATAACAGTGCTATTTCTTTGATTAATCATTTTTTAAGACATAATCAAAGTATGCTATTTTACTTTAATTATAAAGGTAAACTTGACTAGAAGGTTTATTTGCTTAAAAAAGTAGTTTTTTTTTTCTAAATATCATATTATCTTCTATATAATTGAGATAATATTTTCAAAAAGAACTTAATATATACTATACATTTTGCCTAAAGGAGAATTTATAGTTATATATTAGAAACTATTATGTAAATATCGTTAATATAAAATTTTTCATATTTATTATGTGCTGTTAAATAATTTGTGCAATTAAATTTAGTTCTCTCATATTTTGAAGAGTTATTAGATGAACTAATTTTAAAAATGGCATATACTATTGTGTAACTTTTGTTACATGGTGATAAATTAAATTTTATATTATTTATGACATTAAGACACATTAGTTATCAAATATATTTTTTTTCTTTTTTGGGTGAAATTATATTTGATAAATAAATTATTAATCAATTAGTATAAATAATTATATTTTGAAATAATGTATAATTTTTTTAAGAATTGCATCAAATCTTCACATTAGTGGGAGTTTAATTTAATGTTATAAAATTTTATTTATATTACAAAGTGCAATACCTATATTCAAAAGTTAATTTTGATTAAAAATTATTTGATGATATTTGAAATTACTTTACTTTATAAAAGTGCAATTAAATATTAAATTTGTTTATATAATTTAGTTTATAATAACTTATGTGTTAATACATACATTTGTTTGTTAGAAAATATGTATGATAAAGAGGTGTAAATCTTATTGAGTCCTCTTTCATGTATATAATATTTGAATTTTGTACTTATTTTTATTAAGCATATTTTTACTAATAGTAATGAATTTGATATATAAGTTATTATGTATTTTTTTTAAGTACAGTATAAAGTAATTTATAAAGTTCATGACATATGCATTATGAATCTTTTTTTTTTAAATTTTTATGAGTTACTTTTTTAGTGAATAGTGTATATTGCTATAAAGTTCAAATAATTTTTATTCATACTTATTTTGGTAATATCTAAAAATATATTTTAGAAAATTCTTTTGTTACATTAACTTGGTATCAATTTTAGTATCTAACTTTGATAGTTATATAAATAACTTCACTACAGCAAAAAAGACTTTTAGCGGCGACATTTGTCGTCGCTAAAAGGTATTCGGTCGTCGTTAAAGAAAAAGTCGTCGCTAAAAATGTCGTCGGTGTAGGTCCGTCCTTGAAAAGTCATTAGCGACGACAATTTGTCGTCGCTAAAAGTCTGACCTTTTGCGACGACAATGTCGTCGCAGAAAATAATTTCAAAATTCAAAAAATTTTGAAAATTGATTTTTAGCGGCGACATTGTCGTCGCTATAGGGAAAAAAGTCGTCGTTGAAGATCGACTTTCAGCGATGACAAAGTCGTCGTTGAAAGGAAATCTTTTAGCGATGACAAAGTCGTCGCTAAAAGTAAAAAATATCAGCGAAAGTCTTATCTTTAGCGATGACATTTTACCCTATAGCGACGACAAGTGTCGCCGCTAAAGATTTTTTAAATTTTTTTTAAAAAATTTAAATTCAAATTGTTGTATATTTTAAATAATATATTATCTAAAATATTCTTTATTTTAATTAACTTGAATTGTTTAATATTTTTTTAAATTTAATTTAATATAAATTATACAATTATAATATATCAGTAATTTTATTAATAATGTCTAACAATTTGATCCAACATAAAAAATTAATACTCATAAAGCAATGGTAAAAATAATATGGACTTCCTAGTTGTAAATTATATTTATAAATTTTATGCTAAGTTAAATTTAAATAAATAAATTTAAAATTTACAACATACAAAATTAAATAATATGAAATTTCATATTGAATTAAACATACTATCAATTCTATTAATTTATTACAAATTATTTGAGTAAATTAAATATATTATTACACAAAAAAATATTATAACTTTTATTTATGTACCTCAATGGTAAAAATCTACTGATCAACTCTGAATACTCTCCACGAACTAAGCTAAGTGCTAATAATAACTAACAAATTAAAAGATGCAACATACAAAATTAATACATATTAACATATATAAAAAATAAATATATTAAAATAAAAAAATTTAAAAGAAAGAGAAAGTTCAGAAACTTACCTTAATTCCAAAAATTTTAAACGCGCAAATGAGGAGGGAGGAGGCGCCGCGAATAAATAGCCAAAACTTTCACCGACGACTAAAAAATTTCGGTCGTCGCTGAAGCCTTCACCGACGACCGAGGGACTTTTAGCGATGACATTGTCGTTGCTAAAGCCTTATCTCAGAATAGGCTTTTAGCGACGACAAAGTCATCGCTAAAAGCCTAATAAATTTTTGGCGGCACAATTTGGCCTTCGGCGGCAAAATTTGGCCTTCAGCGGCGACATTTGTCGTTGCTGAAGATTCAAGACTTTCAGCGACGACAGTGTCGTCGCTGAAGGGTGGACCATCAGCGACGACACTGTCGTCGCTGAAAGTCTTGAATCTTCAGCGACGACAATTGTCGCCGCTAAAGGCCAAATTTTGCCGCCGAAAATTTTTTAGGCTTTTAGCGATGACAAAAGTCGTCGCTAAAAGCCTAATTCCTTCTCGCCCTTTGTGCGTCATTTTTACCGATGACAATGTCGCCGGAAATACCTTTAGCGACGACCGAAATTTTGTCGCCGCTAAAAGTGTCGTCGCAGTTGTTTCTTTTTCTTGTAGTGCTTACTTGAGATACTAAAGTTAATTATATAATTGATTTCTTTTGATTATTTATTTATTTTATTATATTAAGTTGATGATTTAAGAAATCATAATTTTACATACCACTAAAATATGTATGTAAAATTTAAACATTTTTCTCTTAAATTAAGGTTTTTATATTTATAAGATGTTTAAAAGCCTATTGAGATATGGGTATTCAATTTTATTTTTTCTTATAATATACTTAGCTAGTGGGAGTTCTATGTTATATAAAATATTTAATCTCAATTGATAATTATAATATATTTATCGATACATAAGATACATATGTCATGTATGTTATTGCACAATTTGCTAATTTTTATCATACTAGTTTTTGATCATATTGGTACTTAATGTGCATTTATATATGCAATTTATGGATTCTTTATCAATACATGTATTTTCATATTGTGAAATGTATTAATTATTGTAATTATAAGGACTAAGATTTAGTATCAATCATTAGCTCCTGAGTTTGTATATATGATTTCTATGCGCACCATATTATAATAATGAAAATTTCCTTAATAAAGGCTAGGTATCAGGTCTAATATATTATTTTGTATGATACCTCATCAGGATTAAAATTTATTATTTATTCATTAGTTCTTGAGTTATATATTTATCTCTTAGTTAATATTATTATAAAATTTAGAGATATTCTGACTAATAGATTTATAAGGATTAAGACTTAGTGTTAGTCACTAGTTATGTATTTGATATTTGTTTCTTAATTGATACTATTTTGAGATTTTGAGATAATTAAATTTATTTTTTCTAGAAGATTTCTCTATCTTATTATTAAGCTTATTTATAGAGAAATCATTAGGATTAACTAGAAAAATAGCATATTTTTTAGATCACACTTTTTGATGCTATTTTTATTTGCTACACTTTCACATTAATGACTTATATTTAAATAGCTGATGATATATGTAACCATAGAAGGTCTTGTGTTAATGATAGTGTAATTATAGCTATGATTCGATATTGTTAATTACTTAAGTGTGAGTCATATTTTAGGTATCATCATTTAGATGGTGTGTTTTCAAAATCATGGCCACATATTAAAAAATTTTGTGTTAATCTTGAGAGTTATTTTTAAATAAAATATTTTAAAATAAACTTTTTACAATTAATACTACCCAAGTAAGTGAATGTTAAATTTTTTTATGTGGGCTATCATTAGTTGTAGGTATTTTATTTTTGATAAAATTAGTTGAATAATGATCCAAAAGATTTTTATTTGCTGAAATTTATTATTAAAATGACCTATGACTTGGACTTATAAATACTTGATTTTGGATTAATGTGTTTGCAACTAAAGTGTAGGCTTATACCTTTTTTGACTTGTAATGGGAGGGCTTGATAGGATTTTATTTATTAGTTAAGTGCCCTCTCCACTTCTAATATAATTTATTCATTGACTTACTCCATTAAGAGCCACACACTCTAGAGAAGGAGAGGAAGATCTATGCCTAAGGTATTCATTTGAATATTATTATGTTTTGGAGAATTAAATTTATGATAAAAGTACGCTTTTGCATTAATTTATTTTTATGGTATCCTAAATTCTATAAAAATTTTAATTTAAATTCTTACATTTTATCATTGGATGGTATTTTTTAAATCACAAAGCAAGTGCATTAAAATTAAAAATATAAATCATAATATATTAAATGCAATTTAACAATAAAAATGCTCAGTCTCTTAGGAGAAAAAAACCCAAAGTAATACTCACCTAATATAAATATATATATTTATGTTAGTTATATATTTATTTATTTTTATAAATCTCTCTTTTGATTATCATAATATTTTAATTTCTTAATTTTTAATTTACTATTAAAAATAAAACAAACTTACACAAAAAATTAAGTTACTTTATATATATTTAAAATTATTTTAAAATAATAAAATGAAGAAAAAATATAAGTTAAATAATTAATATAATAAACTATTATTTTTGTCAAATTTATATAGCATAGATTAAAAAATACAATTTTTATGACTAAATATTGAAATAATAAATAATAAATATAATATACATAAAAATGATAAATAAAATAATATAATAGACATATATAATATAATAAATATATAATATATAATTCTATTTGGAACTAAGTTTATATTTTATATTATAATTATATTTATGATATAATATTTAATATAATTTTTATATAATACTCATCCTAATTATTACTTGGGAAATTCTTTCAACCAAGAAGAGTATATATAAATAATTTCCCATAATTTATAGAGAGTAAAGTTTTTTTACAAGTTCTACTTCTTCTCTTTTAGTAGCTAGCGATTAACTAAATAATTTGACGATTTCCTATTTTTTGAAAGTTATATTTCATATCTTACTTCTACTAACCACATAACTTCTAAGTGAATATTTAAGTAGAATTTTAAATTAAAAATAAAATTTGCTTTATTTTATTAAATCTTAAGGAATGTTAAAATAATTTTGCCAAATAAAATTTACTTTTATATTATTAAGTATCATTATAAAATTTGGCCATGAAAGAGAGTATGGTGGTGGTGCTTATATATATATATATATATATATATATATATATATATATATATATATATATATATATATATATATATTATGTGCTTTGATTTACTCATGATGATGAACAGTTACCTTGTATTGAAATCTGTGTTGAAATTATGACTTGCAGAGTTGAGCACAAATATGCATGTTATAAAGTAAATTATGCCATGTGTGACTTTTAAAATGAGAAATGTGATAGGGGTAATGATATAAAAGTTATATGAGAAATTCCTGGCAACTAGCTTATGGAAGGTATGAGACACACCCTAGAGGGATAAGGATAAATAGCTTGTGGAGGGCGTAAGGTTAACTCGAGAGTCAAAAAATGGATGCATGTGAATTTAGTATAAATTGATATGTATTGTGATATGACATTAAAATTTATTTGTAATTAAATATTACTATTTGATATGATTGAGATAACTTAATTATGATTAAGTCTTATTAGGTATTTGAAAGTTTGATGACTATCTAGAATGAGTTTTATATGAAATGGTGATGATAATATGTATAATCGAATTACTGAGATTTTTATGATTTGTGACGTGAAATAATAACTCTATATTATATGCAAGTAGACATATAGATCCAAGATTTGGTCTCGTGTGTTTCAAAAACTCAAGAAATTGGTTTACAATTGTTTTCTAATTTAATACCCTATTAGTATATGACTATTATATATAATTGATTTTTGTGTGATAGTGGTAGATATATGCTCATTTAGTTCTTATAACTCATTCTATTTTATTTTTAATATTTTCATGTTAAGATAAGCGAATTTGAGCTTTGCTGCTGTATCTATGAAAAATTAAAGACAACCCAGTTACAAGATTTGATAATTGAGATTTTTTTAGGATCAAATTTAAATATTTGAGTTAGAAATTATGTTAATTCGACACTTAATGTGCTAAATCATTCATGTGTATATGTATTTTGAAGTTGTGTAACCTTGAGTATATTTTATGTGTATTTTGGACAACTATCAAATTTGTGATAAATACAGACTATTGGATTTAAGGCATGTAACTTTCAAAAAATGTTCAAAAATAAAGAAAACTCTATCTATTTTTCTATAAAATTTAAAGTGAAATTTGAGTTATTATAGAAATAGGGATATTTCTATTGAATGGAATTAAAAAGGATGGTGTTGAGACTCGTGGAAATTGGATAATAGGATTTATGCCGGTGACAATCGGGTTTGAATTATGACATTAATATCCTTTTAATCTTTGTATAATAATGTTAAATGAAAAAATGAAGGAAATATATTATTACATTCATTTTTTTAAATGAGAATATCGCAAATTTTAATTTGTAAATGGTATGAAATTCACGATGGGACCCAATTTTCTGTTTAGTTACTTCATTATATCTTGAGTTTTATTAAACCTTCCTATTGTTTTACACAAAAATTCCTTCCTATTGTTTAATAAAAAAATTGGAAATTAACGTTAACTTAGTAATATTATTACGAGAAAAATAATTACACTTACCTCATCTTTAGATTGAAAACCTAAATCGACCTTCTAGTTGTAAAACAAATTATATATGAATTAATATTGAATTTTTATACTAGTTTTTGGTTAAAATAGTCGTTTGATCTCCTTACTTAACACAGGCGAAGCCAAGCACTAAGGAGTGTCAATTGGCCCCACTAAACTTTTAAAAATATCGAAATAAATTATATTATATGAAAGTGTGATCCCATTAAAAATATGTTTTTGACCCCCTTGTTTCAAAATTATTCAAAGGATCGAGAAGTTTGAAAAATTTTATTAGCTAAAATTATTACATATTTGTATCCAAAAACCTCAATGCTTAATATATAAAGAATCTATTTATTTCTTCAGAAACACCTAGTCAAAAACATTATAAATCACAAATTTATAAAATTATGTTGAAATACTTTATATGTTAATTAATAATAGGGGAGATGGAGCTACAAGAAAATAATAAGAAGAGGATGAAATAAGCAAAAAAATAGTAAAAGAGAAATATAATAAGGAGGAAGTGTATATTACACTTTTTTGAAATAGTATAATAAAAAGTTCTATTTGTAATTATTGAATAAACGTGACTTCTTGCTAAGTAACCATTATAAACAGTCACATTAATAATCACATTTTTTCACATAAGATAAGTATTACAAACAGTTATATTTTTTCAAAATTTTAAATTCTAAAATAAAAGAAATTTATTTATTTAATAAGTTAAACTCAAGAATTATTGTTTATTCTTTGTGTATATAAGATTAATATAGAAATCTACCAATAATCTCTGGATTTTCATTCATATACATTTTAGTATTAGCTTTTTTTAGGCAATATAAGACTTAAATGTCATCAATATTCATAAACTACCAACATATACAACTTTAAAAGTGTAACAATAATTTTATTGAGAAGGCTAATGAATTGCTCACTTTTATAGCTTTTTTGAATCCAATATTTTATATGACAGTTCATTATACTCTCAGTATGCAACGGTTTTGTCTATTTGAGTTGTAAATTACAAATCTTGTAACTCTTAATAATTAACTTAAAGATTATATTAATCGTTTATAGGCTTACAAATGAGTGATTTTACTCATTGAAAGGAATAATTCTTACAAAAAAAGAAAAAATTAACTCCAGAAGAACATAATATAAGTTGGTTAACATATTTGCTTTAAGGTTAGCATTTGATTTACCTATCACATTTACAATAGTGGAAAGACCTTTTCTACCATAAATCTTATGAAGAATCAATTAATTAATCAGATGCCGATGAATAAACGAATAATTGTTTGGTTTTATAGTTTCAAAATGTCATACTTAATATCATTAATGGTACGTAGTATCATTGAGTAATTTCTATGAAAATATGACAAGAACATTATAATACAATTCAAGATTTTATCTTTGTATTTTATATAATTTGTTATTGTGATATTCTTTTCTATATTATCTTAAATTGACCCCACTAATTCTATTCTGGCTGCGTCACTGGCTCAGTATGATGCTTTTTGACTAATTAATGCAAAAGATTACCCTCGTATATATGATTTAAACTGTTTTGCCATTAGACTCAGTCTAGCAATTTTTTTCAACTAAAAGTAGGTTTTATAGAGCAAGATTCTCTCCAACAATAATAATTTTGTCAATATCTAATTTTATGCGGCAAGAAAATTCAAACAAAAAATAGCTTAAGAAAATCATTATCATAAAAACATGGTGCTTATATTAGAGATAATTTAAAAAATTGTGTTCACATTTGACAGTGGCATATTTAATAAATAAGTGAAAAAAAATTCTTTGCAAATATAAAAATTTGTATGCTAAATCAGAACATTCTAATTATGACAAAAAGCGTAAAAAATTATTATATATACAGTAGATTGGAAAATTATGATCTTTCCTTCAACCACAATCGTAAAATTTACATGTTTTAGTACGGTGTAAAATTTTTTTAAAAATTTTATATGTAATTTACCCAAAAAAATTATTCCAAAAGTATTATCACTGTCTGTTATTAATTTTCAGCATTCAGTATTATGCAATTTACAAACAGCACCCCTCACGTCGACCTGACGGTGCACAACCTGCACCAGGGAAGTCCAACAACCGTTCTTATCTCCGGAATTTTCTCAGACACTTCTCGTGCTCAAAACGTTAAGGCTTCCTTTATATGCAAAAGAATGAAATGAAGAGAACATATATATATATATATATATATATATATATATATATATATATATATATATATATATATATATATATATATATATATATATATATATATATATATGTACATGTATGTATATTTGTTTATGTTGGATCAAAAAGAAAATTAGGAAGAAAAAAATTACTTTTTCTTATTTGTTGTACAAAGAATGAGAAGAAAGAAAAGTTAATGTATCAAAAGGATAATAATATCTTCATTGCAAATCTAACATAATAATAATAATAATAATAATAATAATAATAATAATAATAATAATAATAATAATAATAATAATAATAATAATTAGTAGCGCAAGAAAATTGAGAAAAAATTCTTCCATTTTAACGTTTTAATTTATGGATGATGGAAAGGGAAAAAAACTAGAAAAAAAAATGATAATAGAAGAAAATCCGAATCTCGTCATTTTAACAGAAATAAACTTATGTTCAGATTAAAAATGGGGCTTTCGCAATGGGTGCAACTATAAATTAAATTGATTCATATAGCAGTGCGTAAAAGAGAAGTTCTGTGTCTGATGGATTATGAGAAATTCGGTAAAATATTTAATAATTATTACCTCTTCAAGGTAATTTATTATTATTTAGATAGTTAATTAAGAACGATTAAATTTAATAGGTTCAGTTATGCATTAATTGTAAATTTAATTTATATAAATAGAAAAACTTTTTTTGGGCGAGCTAAATAGAAAAACTTTTATTTATAGATAAGGCGCTAAAGAAATTGAAGGAAAATGCGTTTGTGAAGTTGAAGATAGAGTTATTCACAGACTAAACATTTTGTTCACCGCGTACTACATCTTCAAATTGTTGATGCAAAGACGATATGAGTAAAAAAAAAATGATATTCTTTCGCCAAAAAAAAAAACAAAAAATGGAAATGATCTTCAATTGAGTTGAGGGTAAAATGAGAATATTAATTTGTGAGTTTATAAAAACTTTGTCCTATCTTCTCCCCAATTGAGGAGAGAAAAAAATTTGCATGGTTCTGTCAATTTTATTTACCTATTTTTTTCTTCTTTTCAAGTTTCTTTTGTTATCTAATAAAGGAGAATGTTATGATATTGTGGACTACGTTGCCCCAATTACACTATGAACAGTGATAAGACATTGTAGTTTCCCCCTAAAAAAAGCAAAATTACCCGTCAATGTTAGATTTTTATCTCATTTAGTTTTGAAAATTTAAAATGACCATCATAAATTACATAAAAATTTGGAACTAATAATCACTTTTAACTCAATTTATCATTTTATTAAATTATATACTTTTTATAATATTTTTAGATAATAATTATAATATTATAGTATGTTAATTTATTTTATTATTTTTTCACAAATAACCTGTATATCATATAATTAATAGGATAATTAAATTATATATAGAGTTTTAATTAAATAAAAAATGCGTTGAAAAATTATATATACAAAGTGATAAAATAAACTAATAATCTATAACATTGTAATTTTTATTTGGAAACTTTATTTAAAATTATATAGTTTAATAAAATAATTAATTAAATTGATTATAAGTGTTAATTTCAAATTTTATAAAATTTAAGAGATCAAATTTTCAAAGTAAAACAGGATAAAGTTCAAAATACTTTAAAATTGAAGCAGTCATTTTAAATGCTCTTCCGAGAGAGAGAGAGAGACCTGTTATTGTATTTATTGTTCAGATTCAAGAAGAAAAAGTATATTTTTAGTCCATGAACAGATCAATCTCATTAAAGATCTAACTTCATTCTATGTAAAATTAATATCATTAAAAATTTTTAGTTAAACTTATTTTGTTGACACATAAATTTTATCTTCATAAGGCTTTACATTTTTATAAATATAAAACTTTTGATTAAAATTGGAGAACCCATGTTGTAAGTGATAAGGTTTCAATATTCTTAAAATAACTTTTCTATTCAGATTTTCCGGGACAAATTTGACAATTCAAACTAATAAAAATTAATATGATACACATTTTTTTTTGTTAATCAAAATAATTTGTTTCTCTCATATAATTTTAGTAGTTATATTATAATCATTTTATTTAAAATTTGTCAATATAAATAAAATGTTTTGCTTATGACATCAAAGATAAATACTTAGATACAATTATAATGGTACTTATTATTATTGAAGTATTTTATTTTGTTTAAATCCTATTACGAAGTTTGATGAATTCAACAGTCAAATTAATTAAATTGATTAAACTTAAAACAATCATACATTTATTTGCATAAATTTTAAAAATAAAATTAGTCAAAACATGTGAGTCAACATCACATAAACAGTGTTTAAAAATTTCCTTTAGCACCTTTTTTATTTAAAAAATCAACCACTACTTTGTAAAATTGTTGAGTATGTACATTATTTTGCATAGTAATAATTTTACACTACGCATTCTTGTAATAATAATAATAATAATAATAATAATAATAATAATAATAATAATATATCTCATGAACCACCATCATCATTTAATTAAAAAATAGTATTAAAATAAATAGGTATAGAATGCCAACAGCTCTCTTACACTTACGACTCATTTAAAAGATATTATAAAATAAATAGGCAGCTGATATTTTGAATAGATGTTGCAAAATGCTAACGTCTTCTCTGTACATAATCAGCTCTCAAATTAAAATTCAAGAAATTTACACCTCTTTGAATGCTCTAATGTCAAATTAAAATAATTGATAACAACTTCGTTTCTTCTTCACATTTCAATATCTAACAAAATCATTTGGCTCTCACTCCACCGCAAGATATGCGGCGACAATCTCATCAACATATTTGATATTAATAGCTTCTTCGTATGCACCTCCTCGCATGCTTGGACACTTTTTTAAATTAAAAAATTATAATTTAATGTAAATAAACATACATAATAAAAATTTTATGTAATTATTATAGTTATTGTGATTGTTATAACAGCAAACAAAATTATATAAATGAATATGTCAGGTGCAAAATATGTCACAATAACCATGAGCATGGTATACCATGCAGCACCTATAAATATAAAATATGGAGAAAAGTAAGCTAATGCTCTAAATTAATAATATGAAAAAAAGAATTAGAATAAACTAATTTAGTTTATATGTGTGTGTGCATGTGTGTGTAAAATATTTTTAATTATTATGTCCCCTATTTACGAAAGCAAAACCTTCTTAAATAAGAAAGTGATGGATTAGATTTTGGCTGCCAAGATGATTTAGAAATAAATCCACATGTTTCAATAATTAATCAAGTAATTTGATAATATATATTGATGTGAATTGATTTTAAGATCTTAAGGTTAACAAAGCTTTAAGATAACATATTTATTCTTATTTATAGTTGAAGAATATATATATATATATATATATATATATATATATATATATATATATTATTTTAAATGTAAAGATATTTAATATATAAATGCAAAGCCTTGAATACTTTTAAAAATTTCAAAACTTATTTGTCAATTAAAATTTAATCAAAGAAGTTATAATAAAAAAATCAAATTAATTTTTATGTCATTAGATAATATATTATCCAATTTTCTTTTATTTGTATTTCACTTAACCATCTGCATTATCCAATGAATATAATATATTATTATGTTTGAAATTTGATAATATATTATCAAATTTACCTTTTAATTTATTGTTGTAAATTTTTTATCTAATTTATCTCTCTCTTTTTGCGGTATCTCCATTATTTTATTCCAAAAAATTATTTTCCTATAATATAGTAAAAATGACATGGGTACATAATAAAAGATGTGACTTAGAGGGATGTTTATATGTTATATATTTAAAAAGGAGATGTTATTATAAACAATTCTGCCTAATTTATTATATTTTTCTATTATTATATTTTTTTATGATAAATTACATCATGGTATTACTTCCTAAACTTTCTTTCAAAGAGGTGTTGTGCTAATTTATATTTTAAAGAGGTATTGATTTTATAAATTATTATTATTATATTCCTAAAATATCCTTTTTTAATAATGAGAATGTGGTTGTGAATTAAGAATTTTGGAAGAGTATAATTCTTTAATTAGTTAACCCATTTTTACATATAATCACTTGTTTTCATGTGTCTTTCCATAGTCTTTCCATAGAAAATAAGAAAATTTGGATTCAACAGGTTCCACCTAACTAAAAACGTGTAGATTGAACTTAAAATTTTAAATGACTATAACTTTGTTCTTGGTTGTTCATTTTGGGTAAATGTTTTTATTTCATGTGACTTTTTGATATCTACACACTTGCAAAATATCAAAGGTATTTTTCAATGACTTTTCTTAATTTTTCTTTATTTTCTTATTATTTTTCAACTTTGATATCATTTTTTTCGATTCAAATTTATTTGAATCTCATATTAAACTTTTGCTCCCTAACTATTTTGATATCTAGTAGTATTATAACAACTTTCTTAACAAAAAAAATATTAAAGAATAATACGTTATTATTTGTAAACTAAATAGTAACATATTACTATTTATCTCCAAATAGTAATATTAATAAAAAATTTAAAATAAATTAAAAAAATTAAGTTTAATTAATAATTAAATTATTAAATAACAATATATTACTGTTTAGTTTTCAGATAGTGACATGTTATTATTTCATTTCTAAATAGTGACATTGATAAAAAATTTAAAATAAATGAATAAATTAACTTTTATAACAACTAGATTGCTAAAGAAGAGCATATTATTATTTAATTTATAAATAGTAATATTAATAAAAAATTTAAAATTAATAGATAAATTAAATCTTATTAATAATTAAATTATCAAATAATAATATGTTACTATTTAATTTTCAGATAATAATATATTACTGTTTATTTCAAAATAGTAACATCAATAAAAAAATTTAAAATAAATGAATAAATTAAGTCTTATTGATAACTAAACTATAAAAGATGAGGGTGTTACTATTTCATCTTTAAACAATAACATCAATAAAAAATCTAAAATAAATAAATAAATAAATTAAATTTTTATTAACAATTAAACTATCAAAAAAGAGGGTGCTACTATTTTATCTTTAAATAATAACATCAATAAAAAATTTAAAATAAATAATTAAATTAGGTCTCATTAACAATCAAATTACCAGATAATAATATGTTTCTGGTTAGTCTCTAAACAATAATATTAACTAAAAACTTAAAATAGATGGATAAATCAAGTTTTATTAACAACCAAATTACTGAAAAAGAGCGTGTTATTGTTTCATCTTCAAATAGTAATATCAACTAAAATTTTAAAAAAATGAATAAATTAAGTCTAATTAATAACCAAATTAATGAATAATAATATATTATTATTTAGTTTCTAAATAGTAGCATGTTACCATTTTATCTCAAAATAGTAACATTGACTAAAATAAATAAATAAATTAAATTTCATTAATAACTAAACTATAAAAGAAGCGAGTGTTATATTTTATCTCCAAATAGTAATATTGACAAAAAATTCAAAATAAATAGATAAATTAAGTTTAATTAACAATCAAATTACTTAATAATAATATGTTATTATTTGATTTTCAGATAGTAACATGTTACTGTTTCATCTTTAAATAGTAACATTAATTAAAAACTTAAAATAAATGGATAAACTTGCTTTTATTAATAACTAAACTACTAAAGAAGAAGGTATTATTATTTAATTAACATCAACAAAAAATTTAAAATAAATGAATAAATTAAGTTTAATTAATAATCAAATTACTAAATAATAGTATATTACTGTTTGATTTTCAAATAGTAATATGTTACTGTTTCGTCTCCAAATAATAACATTGATAAAAAACTTAAAATAAATAGATAAACTAACTTTTATTGATAACTAAACTGTTAAAGAAGAAGGTGTTATTATTTAGTCTTCAGACAATAATATCGACTAAAAATTTAAAATAAATGAATAAATCAAGTCTCATTAACAATCAAATTACTAAAGAAGAAGTTGTTACTATTTTATCTTCAGATAGTAACATATTACTGTTTGATTTTAAAATAGTAACATTGACTAAAATTTTAAAATAAATAAATCAAGTCTTATTAATAATCAAACTATCAAAGAAGATATTATTATTATTTTATCTCAAAATAGTAACATGTTATTATTTAGTTTCAAAATAGTAATATCAACTAAAAACTCAAAATAAATGGATAAATCAAGTTTCATTAATAACCAAATTATTAAAGAAGAAGGTGTTACTGTTTCATCTCTAAATAGTAATGCTAACTAAAAATTTAAAATAAATGGATAAATTAAATCTTATTAATAATCAAATTATCAAAGAAGAGGGTGTTACTATTTCTCTCATTTCAAAACAGTAACATATTATTGTTTGATTTTAAAATAGTAATATTAACTAAAAACTTAAAATAAATAAATAAATCAATTATTATTAACAACTAAATTACCAAAGAAGAGATTATTATTGTTTTATTTTTAAATAATAACATCGATAAAAAATTAAAATAAATAGATAAATTAAGTCTCATTAACAATCAAATTACTAAAAAAAAGGTATTACTATTTCATCTCCAAATAGTAACATGTTACTGTCCAAATAATATCATTAACTAGAATTCAAAATAAATAGATAAATCAAGTCTAATTAACAATCAAATTACTAAAGAAGAGTATGTTACTATTTAATTTCTAAATAATAACATATTACTATCTAAACAGTAATATTGATTTAAAATTTAAAATAAATAAATAAATTAAGTCTTATTAATAATTAAATTGTCAAAGAAGAGTATATTATTATTTAATTTTTAAATAGTAAAATAGTAACATGTTATTGTTTAGATACAAAAAAGTAATTCATATATGATAATAATAATTTTTTTAAAAAAAGCAAAAGAAAGAGACTATTTTATTATTCTATATATGGTTTTGTGTCTCTAAATTCTTATTTATTTTTATTTTTATTTTAACTAAAAATTTATTTTAATCCTTAAAATTGAATTTTTATTAATTTTATTTATAATTAAAATTTTATATTAATTTAATTTTTATAAATTTAAAACTTCTCCAATTTTAATTCTTATAAGTTTTTCATTTTTTATTTTTATAAAATAAAAAAAATTTAATTTTAATATGTGACAAAAAAATTTATTTTGGTACTTTTAGTCTTCTCAAAATGCATTGTAAGTATTTTATTTTATCTTTTGGGTATTATGATAAATTTTTATATGTGAGTGTACTTAAATGAAAGAAAGTGAGCGTGTAATACCGTATTGTAATAAATTATAATAAATGGTATTGGCTTGATTTTTTCCCACTTTTTTATCTAGTTTATCTTTCTTTCCTTTAATCTCTTCATTATTTTATTTTAGAAAGTTATTTTTCTAGAAACTAGCTAAAATGACATCGGAATCTATTAAGATCTACGACCTAGAACATTAATTTATATGGTATATGTTAAAGAGAATGTCATTATAAAAAGATTCTACCTAATTTATTTCTCTCATTTATGCATTTTCTTTATTATTTTATTTCAAAAAAATTGTTTTCATAAAAATTAGCAAAAATAACATGGATATGTAATAAGAGGTGTAACTCAAAATGCTGATTCATATGGTATACATATTTAAAGAGGATATCTTTATAAGAAATTCTACCTATTTTTTTATCTATTGTTATATATTTTTATCTTTTTTGTCCTGAATCTCTTCAACTTTTTTCCTAGTAAAAAAAGGGAAGACGCATTTTTTTTATCTTAAACCTTAAATTTTATTAATTTAACAAAAAATATATTTTTTGAAATTTATATCATTAATTTTTTAAAAAAAGGATATGCCTTTTTTTTTTTATAAATTTAGACATTATTGAATAAAATACTTCTATTATATAAACTCTTTCGAATTATAGAATGTCAAAATATGTTAATATTATTAGTTGATTGAAAGATGATCATAAATCAAATGGACAAAAAATGAGATATAGATGAAGGCTTCAAATTTGATAGTTACTAAAAAGATTAATTCATTTCAATTTTAAATTTTGATCTCCACTCATTTACGTGAGTAAATTATTATATAATTATAATTATCTC
This sequence comes from Sindora glabra, assembly GCA_020226215.1. Lineage (NCBI taxonomy): Eukaryota > Viridiplantae > Streptophyta > Magnoliopsida > Fabales > Fabaceae > Sindora > Sindora glabra. The sequence continues at coordinate 14,783,374 of CM035235.1, read as the reverse complement.
TAATTAGTCTGCATATATAATTTTTTTTTGTAAATTAAAGGCATAAAATTTAATATTATTACTTAAAAAAATGAAATCCAACTTCTCCCGTTGACATTCTATAATATTATAGATTATTTATAAAATTATTGCCGAAATGGTTCGCTTAATGATATAAACTTATTATTTCATTCTAATTTGATGCAATAGGGTTGCTAATAAGAAGAGAAATCTTTTTTTATTTTGTGTGTAATTATTATATATTTAAAATGACCAAAAATTACTATTTAATCCTGTGATCTTTAAAATACATAATAATTAAATTTAGATATTTGAGAAAACTAAAAGTGGGCATCAAATCCACTAATTCCCTTTACATAGCAGCATATATAATCGTAAATTGTTTTTAATTTTTATTTATTTTAACGACAACGACGCAACACTGTTCACACTAATCCAATTATTTCCGTGATGTTTCCTCATCTCCTTTTTCAATCTATCTCATTTTCCGCCCTCGACCCTGTCAATAATTACATGGGTCCACCGAAACGAGCATCCCGTAAACCACCTTGAGCCGATTGAAGCAAGGAACCACCAAGCAATACGCCTCCGACAAAGTTGCTCGGCTCAAAGGCGTGGAATTTACATTTTACAGAATCCAAAGCCTTTTCCGCTTGGCGCACTCTTGTAAGGAGATAAATTTTGTTACGAGGTTTAGTGCGTTGGTTGTAATAAATAAATTAAACTATAATCTATTGATTTAATTAATAAGTTATAAATTAATTTTTAAAAATATTTAAGATATTTATTTTTAGAAATATTTAACATACTAATTTATTGAAAAAGTTCTTATTTAATAAATTTTATAAGATAACTTATAATTTATAAATTAATAATTTTTTTAAAATGTTCAAATTTATCCAATTTTTTTAATTAAATAAGAATCTATTTCTTAATTATGTAGATAAATATTTTGTATAGCTTCATTAATTCTATATAAATAAGATGATGTTATAAAATATAATTAATTAAATTTTATATTATTTATTATTTAAATAATAAAAAATATATAATATCATAAATATAATTAATTAAATTTTAGATAATTATATTCTTATTTTAAGTATTTTAATTATGTTAATATAATTTAATTTCAAGCTAAATATAAATTAATTTCATTGATATATCTATTTAGATTGATATATTCTTTTATATTTTTCAACTAATTCAATAATTAATCTTACCAAAATCTTCTAATAGAAGCTATTAACTTATTGAATATCAATTATAAGCTTTCAACTACTAGTTATGAATTAACTTATTAATTATTAACTAACTTATTAATTAATTGTGTCAATGTTAGATTTTTCTTATTTTGTTGGAAGACCTTTTTTATTGAAAAATTTAGCTCAAAAGTCATATGTTATTTATGTATTTAAACTAATAAAATTATGATATTTGGTAATATGATAATCGAAGAAAAAATAGAGGGGCTGTTATATTTAACCACAAGTATTATTTTTAACATTTAGCAAATAAAACATTTTTTTTAGTTATATCTTAGTATTTTATAGAATATCTTTCATTAAAAGAAAGTTTATAATAGATACAAAAGTAAATTTGCAAAATATAAACAGAACTAAATCACAAAAGACATATTGCTCACTGTAATTCGATTTTTGGTATGATCCACACATGAAGAAAGTAATCAAATTTCATTAACAAAGAAAAGAGGAATATATACAATTCAGTAATGACCCAAATTTACATTCTAAATGCATAAAAAATACAATATATATATATTCTTCACTGTCAAGAGTACCACGAAAAAGCAAAAACTAATTCTGGCATCAGCTATTCTTTCATCTAACAAATTAACCTATGTCACTAGCTAAACAAAGATAAATCTAACTTGATGATAATCTCAATTATCAGGATATATTTAACTTCATCACATTCCTTAGCTAAAAAAAAAAAAAAATCAAATATGAATAAGTATGTTAAAAAATTATAACTAATTTACAAAAATAAAGTCCAAGTCAAAACCCAACAAATATAACAATTATCTGTTCTACTTCCTGGAGATTGCGAAGGACCGTATCTCTGGATATCTATTGTCCTCTCCCTAACAATCCGGAGAGCCTACATGCATGCACATAAAATGCCAAGAAACGTTCCAGAAGCATTGGGTTGTAAGCCAAATCCTGGCATTTTAGAGAAGAGCCTTAGTGCATCCTCTCCATCGCAATCATAGCATTGAATATGGCAACATATCTTTGGAGAGTCCGCGACTACGTACTCCAAAAATTCTTTTGTTCCACCATATATTCCAACATTGGAAGATATTTTTGTATAAATATCTGATTTGTTTATATATAAGAGTAAAGAATTTTCATATCACTTGTAAACTGATAACTTATAAATATAATATAATATCATAGTATTGCAGAAAATAACTCATCCACTAAAATAATAGATTTTTTGTTATACTTTTGAAATATCACATTAAACAAAAAGCATATTTTTACTTATATTAATATTTCATAATTGAGATTAAAAATATAAATAAATGAAAATTTTTTTCAATAAAATATTTTCGGAAAAATGATGGGAGTCTTAGATTACATGTAACATGATGCCGTAACAAGAACATTCTTTGACCTAATAATTAGTCTCTTATATAGATGTCATGTACTCGTGAACCCAAAGCGAAAATCCAAATCTCTGATCGGAGCATTGGCTGAGAGCAAACTAACCATTGTGACATAAGTAGTTTTTCAACGTATGCCTATCGTAGCATTACGAGGAAGCACGCCGCTTCTCGTTTTCTCTTCCACGTACCTTCGCTCTCCTTGTCCACATTCATGATAAAATAAAATATTTCTTCCTTTTTATCTTCTGCCTAATATTTTGATTTGAATTATTATTCCTATTCACAAAAAAAAAAAAATAGAATTATTATTCCAGTGTCATTAGAAGACAAATAACAAAAGTCTATAACTGTATGTCTATGTATGCCGAAAGTCTCTAGTTTGCATGATTTTATAGAACACCGTGATCTTGTAATAATCAATCGTGTAGCTGGCCACCAGAATAAATTAGTTAGACCTATATTTTTTTGACTTGCAGCTAGGTCAATTAACTTCACCATGACCGTTGCTTTTTTTGGAGTTTGTCATTAGTGTATGATTGTTTAATTTTTTTAGGATTAAATATTATACTGTTTTCTTTCGAACTTTGACATGATTTTTTTATTCTTTAAAAATATACACGATCATTTTTTAAATCATTTTTACTATTATAAAATGAAACAATGTTAAAATTTTAACTTCAATAACTTCTTTAAAGTTATTCTTTGTGAATGGAAGATTAATTTTTATAATTTTAGAAAGTATTATATGATAAATTTGTATATAAAAATATAAAAAATAATCTTCTATCTCTGAGGAATGAAATTAAAAAATGAATTGTAATTAAAACAAAAAAATAACGTTATTACATTTTATATAACAATAAAAATAATTAAAAATTGTGAAAATGTATAATTTTAAAAAAATTAGAGGTATTAGGTGTAATTGGACTCAAGGGAAGATCAATGTAATTGTTCTTTATTATATTTTTAAATCATACAAATTTAAATGTATTATATTTTTTTTCATATACTAATATATTGATTAAAAGTTGAAAGGGATGATGTGTAATGTATTTATTTAACAATAAGTGATTTAAGCATTTCATGTGCTCTCCTTCTTCACCGCTTTTAGTTCTTAAAAGGTAATAAAGAAAATGTGAGAGAAAGAAATGAAGAGATGAAAACGGTAAAGAAATTCTTTTTGGGAGATTACAATGCCCTGTTATTATTTATAAGGTATTCCACCCTAATTTGTTCATCAAATAAAATGGTCATACTTGTGTTACAAGAGTAGATTTCATGCATATAAATGTATTTGCTAGATAGTCCCTTCACATATTTTATTTTAATTTGTTCCCAAATCAATTCATTGAATTGAAGTGCACCAAATGGGAACCATAAGCATCTCCCCGCTGCATTCTTGTTGAATTTAGGGGGTTATCCAAGGATCTACGATGACGCAGAAAAAAAATATAATGAAAAGAATGATAAATCATTTAAAACATAAATGTAAAATATAAAAATTATTATTTACATATAATTGAATATTAATTACATATCTCTTTTCACATTATTTTTTATTATTAATATAGGATAATATTTTAAAAAGTTTCATTTCTTAAAAGGTTAAATATTTTATCATTGGATGGCATTTTTTGAATCCCATAACAAGTGAAATAAAATTAAAAATATAAATCTCAATGCATTAAATATAATTTAACAATGAAAATATTCAACCTCTTGAAAAATAGAAATATCCAAAGCACTACCCAATTAATATGTGTGTGTGTTTTAGTTCTATTTTATTATTTTTTTATGAATCTCTCTTTTGATAATAATATTTCTAAACTTGTAATTTTTTAATTTTTAATTTACTATTAAAAATAAACTAAACTTATATAAAAATTAAAATGCATTATATATATGTAAAATTATTTTAATATAATTAAAATAAAGAAAAAATATGTCACAACCTAATTTTTAAATATCATAACCAGTGTAAAAACACCAAACTAATATTAAAATACCACTCAATTGTCTTTACAAGCTTGCAAGATATAGCTAATTCTTCCTCTTCCATACTTCTATTAAAAGTATAAACAAGTGCTCATGGAAAATAACTTTATTTACACACACATAAAGGAGTTCAAAACATAAATTACTTACATCAAATATTATTTGTACAAAAGTGTAAAATTTTTTGAAAACATAATTATTTATATAATTGCTATCAAAAGAAAAGACTTCTAATTAGAATACCACAAGGTGCTATATGGAAGACTCTCAAAAGTAAGACAAAGGTTCATACACAGATGTCAATCCTCTTTAAGATCCATGCATTGTATTTGTAAATGAAAATTTGATAGAAGGAATATGAGTACTAAAATACTTAGTGAATGACTAATCTTTCTTTTTTCTTTAAAGAAATTTCACCATAAGAGATTAGACATATACATATATAACATTGCAAAATAATTAACTAAAGTTTTCAGATATTATCTATAATTTTTTTATACACTAATGTATCTTTAGTGTATAAGTAGAAATTCTTGTATGCTAGTAACAATTTTCAAGTACTAACAATAGCTTTAATGTATCATTAGCAATTTTTATGTGTATTATTTCCACAATTTGTCAAAAGAATGGCTATGGTAACTATTTGTAAATTTCACTGAAGGGCTATAGTTAGTATCCAAGTTTTTTCTTATATTTTTTATCTAACTTTATTTCCTGCCATCCTAGGTACAATACCTCCAACCTTATTACTCCAGCCTTACTCAGTATCTCCTTCTTTGCAAAGGATGTAAACCTCTCTCTCATAAATTATGTACAAAATGAGCAATTATACTTATAATGAGCAATGATAGGATGTCATAAGCATATATAGGAATTATACATTTTATTATCACATATCATGGGTATGGTCAAAATACCAATTATATTATAAGGGTTTTATTAATAAAATTTTTCATTCTCATATATTTAACCTTCAACACCACATATCATTATGTCTAAGGTTGATATACAATCTCCCCGTCCAAGATAGATAGCTCAAATATCATCAATTATATCACAAATCTCATACATTTAATTTTCTTGATCATATATTATCATATTCAAGGTTAGGACATACAACCTTTCCATCCATACTAATAGAAACACATAACTCATATGAATAGCTACCAACAAGATTTCAATATCATCAACATTTTTATATATTCAAATTCCTTTCAATATTTCTAAAAAGAGTTTCAAGCAATCACATTGCTAATTACTTTGTATATATCATAGTTTAGAACCCTTTAGTCCTTCCAAATCAATTCAAAATTTTACCAAAATTTGTCCTCACATTCTTAGTATAATATTACACATCAAACATTAATTAATTTGCATTATTTATTCCTATAAGTACTGTTCACATAGAACCTAAATGAGAAATTCAAAATAGGACAGCATAAGGATAGTTACAATTCAAGCTTTTTTTAATATCCAAACCACTTCTAATTATCATCAAATTTTGATATAACATCTCTAACATATTAATTAATGAAAAAAAATAATTATTTCACAAAAATTTCATATGCTTACTATTCATGTTTCTAGGTAGTAGGCATTTGTGGAATTACAATAGAAAAAAGGCCTTCTAGAAATTCAAATCAAATCGAATTGTTACCAAATTTTTATATAAGGTTATTAACATCCTAGTAGTCCTAAAACATTAATTATTTTAATTTTTGTCAATCAAATTGAGGCTCAAACAGCACCAAATATCAGCACACAAAATCCAATATTTTGTTTCAATTTATTATAATCAAAGTCCATCCCCTTACACTCTTCATAACTCTAAAATTTTTCAAAAATTTCCAAATATTTCCTCACATATCCTAATACTATTTGTGACAATAAAACACCAAAAATTAGAATTTAAATAATTTATAACCATGATTCCAAAGGACAAATAAAGAAATATCCTTAAACTTCTTTGACAAAATTTTCTTCCTACACTTTTCTATAGTCATTTCCTAAGGAAAAAAACTTAATAAATAATTTCTTGCTCATCTTAGTGCTATAACACTAATATTATATCCTTATATCAATATTTATACAATATCAAAATTAATTTGTATAGCACCACAGCTCACTTTCCTATCCAATGTAACCAAAATCATCAAAATTTTCATTTTTCATAAGAAAACTCCATAAAACAAAGGATAGTTGCCACTTATCTTAAATTTTTAATTTTCTAACTTCTTAAAAGACCTATTAAAGCAGTTGAAAGAATTAGTAACCCTACTAAAATATACTATGCTTTAGGAATTTTGAACAGAAAATTCTCATAAATCTTGAAAGAGATGGAAGAAATCCTAAATTACCTTCCAAGGATTGATGAAACCACTTAGGAAGGCTTTTGGAATTTGTTGGAATTTGAAAATCCCACTTGAGAAATCCTTAAGAGTGCTCACATTTTGGATAAAGAGGAACCAGAAAAAGTCTAGCCAAAAAGACTCCAAATGCCTTATATAAATCCTAGACAAACTTTCCCCCACAAGCCTTTCTTTTTTATCATTTTTACTCTATTTTTTGTGTGAAAATTTGGTGATATTTTGCTTATTGTTGCACTTTTATTCAAGCTAGAAAATTAGAAGAAAATATTCTCAAAAGCACTTAAAATTGTTGAAATATCTTGCCTAGAAGTGAACACAAAGAAGGTCTTTTATTTTCCACTCATTTACCAATTTACTAATATAAGATTAGGCCCTGTGGGCCTTATTAATATTTTTTTTCTGATTTTAATATGAAATTGGGCCTAAAAAGTTGGGTTAAGTCATCCCAAACAAGTTTAAATAGTTTATTTTAATTTTGATCATAATATCTAAGTTTTTGGATAATTGGGCTGATTTTGAACTCTTTGAGCCCTTAAATTTCTATTGAACTTTCATAAAATTTTTATAAACTTAATGTTGTACTTTTTTTTTGATATTTTGACTCATGCTAATGTGTAATATAAGTTTTATAAAAATTCTAGATAAATATGCCCTTGAACTATTTTTACAATTCACTTGAAGTTTAGTCGATTATGTTATTGAATTTCTATTAAGGTAGTTTTTATTCTAATTTTATTTTTGGAATTTATTATTCTATTAGGGTATTACAAGTTCTCCCTCTTTTAAGAAAATTTATTCTTGAATTTTTAAGAAATCAGATGGTAATATACAGAATTGTCAATAGCCTATATATAAGTTTTGAATAAAATCTTACTAAATAATGTCAAATACTTCTCCTTCATATCTCTTTTTGATTCCTATGGAGCTTTTTATGCTCCATACTTCTCCTATATTACTTTCAACATTAGGATTTCTTTGAAATGTAGCTTCCTTACTTATCTATTAATGATTTGTATGGAACTTTCTTTGTAAACTAGTTTCTAATCTAGTTCTATAGGTACTTTCAATATATGAGATTCATATGGAACATATTTTCTTAACATTGATACATGAAAACTTAAATGAATTGCTTTCATGTTTTCTGGTAATTCTAATTGGTAAGCAACCTTTCTAATTCACTTAATGATTTTATACAAACCAATATACCTTCAAGTTAACTTTTCTTTCTTTCCAAATCTCATTATTCCTCTTATTAGCGAAACCTTTAAGAACACATGATCACCTACTTGGAATTCTAATTCCCTTCATATGTTGTCTGCATAAGATTTATGCTAAATTTGAGTTACTTCTAACTTTTCTCTAATAATTCCAACTTTGTTTATAAATCAATGCCAATCATTTTAATTTCCCTTGATTTGAATTATCCAATAGGTGATCATCATTTTTGCCCATACAGAGCTTCAAACGGAGCTATATGTATATTGGTGTGATAACTATTATTATAGGCGAATTCCATCAATGGAAGGTGTTTGTCATAACTTCTTTCAAACTTTGTTACACAAGCTCTTAACATGACTTCTAAAGTATGAATTGTTCTTTTAGACTATCCATAAGTTTGCAAATGAAATGCTATATTAAATCGTAATTGAGCACCTAACATCTCTTGAAATAATTGCTAAAATTAAGAGATAAATTATGATTCTCAATCGAAGATGATCATAAATGGTACACCATGCAATAAAATAATTTATCCATGTAAAGTTAGGCATTGGTGCTCTACTTTTACCTATTGACAAGCCAAGTATTTGATCACATTCTTACACATCTTTCTTTATTCTATCCTATTAGTATATATTTTTCAAATCTTGATACATCTTAGTTGCACCAGGATGCATTGTATAAGATAACTCATAAGCTCTTTTCAATACTTCTTTTCTCAAGCTTGTCAGTGCCAATAATTAATTTCTTATCCTTTTTACTTCTTCTTCATCCACTGTTAAATAAGTTTTCTCTTTACTCATAACTTTACTCTTTAGTTATTCATATTAAGGATCCTCTTTTTAGGCTTCTTTAATTTGATCTATCATAATAGAATGCACCATTATAAAAGTCAAATATATTTTTCTATATTCTTTTAACTCCTTCCTTTTGGGAGTTTTTCAACTTAAGGTGTCAATAACCACATTAACATTGTCAGTGTGATAGTGAATAGAGCAATCATAATTCTTTACAAGCTCCATTCACCTTCTTTCTCTCATATTAGGTTCTTTTTGCTCAAAAATATACCTAAGGTTCTTATGGTTGGTATAAATTTCATAAGTAACATAATAACAATGTCTTCATATTTTTAAGGCAAACTCCACGGTCACTATTTCTAAGTCATAAGTAGGATAATTCATCTTATATTTCTTCAATTGATAAGGGCAGTAAGTTATCACTTTACCTTGTTGCATTAATACACATCCTAATCTCATTCTAAAAGCATTATAGTACAATGTATATCTTTTTGCATTATTAGACAATGCTAGCACTTAGGCAAAAGTAGGACATTTTTTCAATCTTTGAAAAGTCTTCTTGTATTTATGGTTCCATATGAACTTGACTCCTTTACGAGTTAACTTGGTTAGTGGTGCAACTATTTTTGAAATTTTTTAACAAATCTTTTATAATACTAGCCCAAAAAATATTGCATATTTTAGTTATCAAGAATGGTCATAGTCATTTAAGCATAATTTCAATCTTTTAAGGATCTATTTGTTTTTTATAGTAACCTCATTTAGTTGCCAACAATCAATACATGACCACAACGTACCATCCTTCTTTACAAATTGCACTAGTACTCTCTATGGTGATGGACTGGGCTGTATAACATCTTTATTTAACAAATCTTGTAACTACTCCCTCAATTCCTTTAATCTCACTAATGTCATAAGATAAGATGCTATAGAAATTGGATCTATTTTGGGAATGATTTTAATTGTAAACTTAACTTCCTAATTTAATGGTAACCCTAGTGGATTCCTAAGAAAAATATCGAGAAATTCTTTAACTATTAGAACTTCACTAATTTCCATTTCTTTTTCTTTTTTTTTAACATATGAGAATGCATGGCATTAGGTTCAAATGATGTTTTTACGAGAAACATTTCAACTAAAATAGCACCTATCACCATATTAGAAATTTGTACTTCCTGGTGCATCATGGCAAACACCCTTACTTAGGTCCTTGTTGGCTCCTTCTTTTTATTTTCCTATTTGACATTACTCACAATTTCACTACAATTGTATTTTGAGTGTGTTGCACACTAGGGGCTACATCATCACTCCCTTAAGTAGTTGGGCACTTATAAGCTTAATGTCTTATTTGTCTACATTTAAAACAAGCTCCATATTATCCAAAATGATTAAGGTTTCATTAAGAACAACAACGAAGAAGTCTTTTAGATAGATTTAGGAACAAATAGATCTTACTAGAAGTATTAGGACTAGTTTTAACTTTGCTAATGGAGGCTCTCATTTGGAAATTACTTCATCTTTGCAACTAATTTCTTCTAGTTTGCTCATTTCTAGCTAGCACATTCTAATTAGTTACAACTATCTTTACATCTTTACTACATTTTTCTTGAGATTTCATTTTCTTTATTCCTAAGCTTGTTTCTTTTGAAGGCAATCAGAAACTTGTTACCTTAGTGTTGATAAGGCTGGAGATAAAGCAAGAGTTTGTTAGTTTCGAGTGAAAACTCTTTCTTAAGTATGTTGTAACATTATAGCCTATACTAGACTTCAGGCAACTCTTTTTCTATCCCATGAATATTTTTTGGTGGATTGTTTACACAAATTTCATACTCCAACACTTTAAGATGTACTTTAATATATCTTTAGGATATTCTAGCTTGAGTTTGTCTCTTCATAACCATAATTCTATAAAATAGCTTTAATTAGCAAATACTATTTCTTTAAAAGAAGAATAATCATAAACAATATCTATTCAGCTTCATAGATCCATTATGACTAACATTTATTCTTCCTTCAACCTTCCAAAGTTCTTATAGTTTAATTGTGTCCTTTTTTTACTCCATTATAAATAGTTATCCAAGACCATGCTCTAATACTAACTCTATTATGACTTGATTTTTAGGTATTGTGATTGGTGTAAAAACACCAAATTAGTATTAACATACCAATCAGTTATCTTTACAAGCTTACAAGACATACCTAACTCTTCCTCTTCCAAAATTCTACTAAAAGCATATTATGGAAAATAATTTTACTTGTGTGCATATAAAGAGTTTAAAATATAAATTACTTATATTGAATATTATTTATATAAAAGTATAAAATTTTTGAAAACATAATTGTGTACATAATTACTACTAGAAAAAAGACCTCTAATTAGGACAACATAAGGTGCTATATAGAAGGCTCTTAAAAGCAAGATGAATGATCATGCATAGATGTCAGTCATCTTTAACATCTATGCTTCATATCTATAAATGAAAATTTGATAGAAGGAACATGAGAACTAAAATACTCAGTGAATGGCTTATCTTTGCTTTTTCTTTAAAGAGTTTTCACCATAAAAGATCAAACATATATATATAACATTGCGTAATAATTAATTAAAGCTTTTAGATACTATCTATAATTTTTTTATGCACTACTCTATCTCTAGTGTACAAGTAGAAATTCTTGTGTGCTAGTAACAACTTTTAAGTACTAACAGTAGCTTTAATTTATTATTCATAATTTTTATGTGTATTATTTCCACAATTGGTCAAGAGAATGACTATAATGACTTTTTATAAATTTCACCAAATGGCTATAGTTAATATTCAAGTTTTTCTTTATATTTTTTATCTAACTTTATCTCTACCAACTTAGGCACAATGCTTTTGACCATATCCCTCCAACTTTTACCCCCGCATCTTTTTCTCTGTGAAGGACGTAAACTTCACCTACATAAATCATGTACAAGATTAGTTATCATACTTTTAATGAGCAATGATAGAATGCCATAATCATATATATGTATCAATCATGCATTTTATTATTACATATCATAGGTATAGTCAAAATACCAACTATGCCATAAGGGTTTTATTACCAAATTTATCATTCTCATGTATTCAACCTTCAACACCACATATCATTATATCTAAGGTTGATATACAATCTTTTCATCCAAGATAGATAGCTCAAATATCATTAATTATATCATAATTCTCATACATTTAATTTCCTTGATCATATATTATCATATTCAAGATTAATGCATATAACCTTTCTATTTATACTAATAGAAACACATAACTCATATGAATAGCTACCTATATGATTCCAATATCATTAACATTTTTATACATGCAAATTCCTTTCAACATTTCTCAAAAGAGTTTCAAGCAATCCCATTGTCAAGTACATTGTATATATCAAGGTTTGGAGCCCTTTAGTGCTTCTAAATAAATTTAAAATTTTACCAACATTGCTAGCATAATATTACACATTAAACATCAATTAATTCACATTATTTATTCACATGGGTATTATTCATATAGAACCCAAATAGAAAATTCAAAATAGGATAACATGAGAGCATTTACAATTCAAGCCCTTTTTCATTATCCAAACCACTTCTAATCATTACCAAACTTTTATACAACATACCTAACTTGTTAATTAATGAAAAAAATAAAATATTTCACAAAAATTTCATTTGATTACTATTCATGCAAACCAAAAACTCAAAATTACTAATTCTGGGTAGTTTTGAAGTTACTATAGAAAAATGGCCTTTTAAGTATTTAAATCAAATCCAATTACTACCAAGTTTTATGCAAGGTTACTAACATCCTAATAGTCCTATAACATCAATTTCTTTAATTTTATCAATCAAATTGGGGCTCAAAAAGCACTAACAACAACATACAGAATCCAATATTCTATTTCAAGTTGTTATAATCAAAGTCTATTTCATTGCCCTTTTCATAACTCTAAAATTTTTCAAAATTTTCCTCACATATGGTAACACTATTTGTGACATTAAAGAACCAGAATTTAGAATTTTAACAATTTCTAACCACAATTTCAAAAGGCAAATAGAAACATATCCTTAAACTTCCTTAACAAAATTTTCTTCTTACACATTCCTATGGTTATTTCCTAAAAAAAATTAATAAATCATTTTTTACTCATCTCAATACCATAATACTAATATTATATCCTTATACGAACATTTATATAATATCAAAATTAAGTCATACAGCACTGCACCTTAGTTTCATATCTAATATAGCCAAAATCAATAAAGTTTTTTATCTTTAATGAGAAAACTCTATAGAACAAAGGATAGTTGTCACTCGCATCAAAATTTTGATTTCCTAACTTCTTGAAAGACCTCTTAAAACAACTAGAAGGAACAATAACCCTACTAAAATACACTAAGCTTTAGGAATTTTGAAGGAAAAATTCTCATAAATCTTAGAAAAGATGGAATGAAACCTAGATTACCTTGCAAGGATTTGATGAAACCATTTGGGAAGCCTTTTTAAATTTGTTTGAATTTGAAAATCCCACTTGAGAAATCCTAAAAGTGCTCACATTTTGGCTAGAAAGGACTCCAAATGCCTTATATAAATCCTAGACAAAGTTTTCCCCAAAAGCCTTTTTTTATCATTTTTATTCTATTTTTTGTGTGGGATTTGGTGATACTTTGGCTAGTGTTGCATGATTATTCAAGTTGGAAAATCAAAAGAAAAATCATCTCAAAACCACTTAAAATTAACCAAATATCTTGCCTAGAATTGAATATTAACAAAGGTCCTTTATATCCCACTTATTTATCAATTTACCAATACAAGATTGGGTCTTGTTAGGCTTTATTAATATTATTTTTTCCTAGTTTCAATATCAAATTAAGCCTAAAAAGTTGCGTTAAGTCAACCTAAATAAGTCAAAATGGTTTATTTCAATTTTGATTCTAATCTATAGGTTTTTTGGCTACTCAAGTCAATTTTGGGCTTCTAGAGTCCCTAGATTCCTATTGAACTTTTAAAATTTTTTCTTAAACTTAATGTTGAGCTTTTTATGATATGTTGACCTATACTAATACTTATTCTAAATAGATATGCCCTCAAATTATCTTTATGCTTTACCTAAATTTTAGCTAATTATGTTATCAAGTTTCTATTAAGGTAGTTTTCATTTTAATTACCTTTTTGAGCTTTCTTGTTCTATTGGGGAATTACACAATATTAGTTAAATAATTATTCCTATCAAATTTATATAACATAGATAAAAAATACATTTTTTTATTTTGATAATTGAATATTGAAATAATAAATAATAAATATAATATGTATAAAAATGATAAATAAAATAATATAATAGATATATATAATATAATAAGTATAATATATAATTCTATTTAGAAATAAATTTATATTTTATATTATAATTATATTTATGGTATAATATTTAATATAATTTTTATATAATACTCATTCTAATTATTACATAGTTAATAAAATAACTATATTTTGTATAGTTAATAATTTATATTTATTATAATTTTCAAACAACAAACATAAAATGTAAAATGGTTATTAGTTAAGTAGGAATAGTGTTATATTTCTATTTATAATTAACATGAGAAATTCTCTTTACCAAGAAGAGTGTATATAAAAAATTTCTTATAATTTTTAGAAAGTAGAATTTTCTAAGGAATTCTATTTTTTTCATTTTAGCAACTAGCACTTAAGCAAATAACCCAAGGATTTTCTAATTTTCAAAAGTTATACTTTACATCATTTTGTCAACCGAACAACTTTTAAGTGAATATTTATATAGAATTTTAAATTAAAAATAAAATTTGTGTAATTTTATTATATCTAAAGGAATGCTAAAATAATTTTACCAAATAACATTTACTTTTATATTATTAAGTATCACTATATTAATTTTTCAGTCTTGTTTATCATTTATTAATTATGTTTTATTTTTTTATAGTTGAATATAACCAAATTTCTTCCTACATGCGTCTCAATGACATTACATTATCAGCACGGATCATTCTTGTTGTCATAGGTTCGTTTGACATATATTTTTTTAGAATTGATTTCACTTCATTTCAATAGAAATAGTTTCAATTCATTTATAAATGAATTTTATTGTTTGGTAACTGTGTTAAAGATAATGATTTTAATTCATTTGTAAATCAATTATTGTATTTTTAATATATTAAAAAATACATAAAAGTTAATTAAAAAATAGATTTTGGTGGTATTATAGTAAATACAATATTAAAGAAGGGATAAATTATTTATATAATATATTTCTTAAGTTAAATAAAATTAATTCTAGTGAAATCCTTATAAAATTGGATGGATTTCATAATGGTAAAGTTGTAATTAAAATGAGAATTACAAATGAAATTAAATGTAATGAAATAAAATCTCTTTTTACTTAAATCCAAATATCATATTAAAAAAAATTCATTTGAAAATGAAATGAAATCTTGACTGAATTTCAATTTTTGAATCGCAAACTGTTCTACTCATTCTAAGAGAAATACGTACCAAGTTTGAGAAAATTCCATTTTGGTTATTGATTTTACTCTTCTTTGACTTACATCCAATGGCCTTTTGTTGTTTGCTTCAAGTAGGTTGCGTTGCCCCAAGAGAAGCTATTAGGGTATTGCAGTCCTTTCCTTTTTCAATCATTATCATCATGTTGTATAAACCTGGGCTGGGCGATTTAGACACGTAAACATCCTGCTCTAAGGTATTGCCATGTAATTGACGTGGCAACCATTTAGCAACTGCATCATTCATTACCAGACCTACTTGTGCTAAGGTTTCGATGGCCAAAAAATCCTTCCATCATAAAAACAGGCAGCAAGAAAAAGGGGGGAAAGAAAAAAAGAGCAAACTGAACATTGGAACATGTTGGCGAAAAGCAATGGGATGTGAAAGATACTAAACCTGGTAAAAAAACAACAAAAATCTCTTTTTATATGTCTCCTTCGTTATGAAACTGAAATCCTCTTTCTCATCATTGTGCAATTGGCCCCTTATAGAATTTATCTTCATCGGATTTTGACATTCATTCCTAAATTTCTTCGCATGAGACAATAGAATCCTTGTCTGGTATAGATGAATGTTCCCTTCAATTGAGTCCATATAGGCAAGATATATTGAGGTCTTCTTCACTTTGAATCTGTGTTTAAAAACTACAGTGATGTCCACCTCATCCCCAGGTTCGGAATTTGCTGCTATATCCTGCCATTGATCTTTATCGGTCATTGTTTCAGCATCTTGCTTGAAGCAATTTAATGATACCTTTGGTGTTATTGTGTATCAATACACTAAAAAGGAAATGGAGATGCCCTGCCATCGTGAAACTGGAGTAATCAATGGATCATCCCTTCTAATTTACAATCAATTTGAGCCATTTTGAATGATATCCTTCGTCACCAAGGAAAGAAGAGTCAGCAGATTGATTGGCAGTCCTTCCCTATTCCATGGACAAAAGAAATAGTTCAAAAATTTTACTATTTATGTAGAACGAAAGACATATCAATTGTTATTTTTAATCGGTATTATTTGAATTGTCCTTTATATAATAAATATAGCTGTTTTGAAAGTTTTAAATTAACTATATATTAATATTTTAAAATTCGACCTTGATCCGATGAGATAATGGGTCATGATCAAACTGGTCAAACTGGTGATGTTACGTTTATATAAAAAATAATTTCTAAAAATATTATAAAAACACTATCAAATTAATATTAAATTCATCATAAATATATCAATCAATCATTAATATCTATACATATATACATTTATATGTTATATACTAGTTGTAATGATTATCGCATATTATTCTATATCTCGATATATGTTAATTTGTTATTTTCTCGAAATAAATATTGTGCTGCAGTGAGTCACACTCATATAATTAATATCTTTCTAATGAATGATGCAATACAATGAATCATACTTGTATAATCAGTTATATAGTAATTTATATTAAATTAAGAAAAAAAATTAATTTCTTTCTTTTATTTATTATATTTTTATAATTTTTCATTTCTTTCACTAATTTATCAAGTTTTCTAATTTTTATTATTTATCACGATTTATATTTATATTTATATAGAATTAAGGATTTCAATGTCATATAAATAAATGTTATTTTATATATATAATATAATATAATATAATATAATATAATATTATTTCTCTAAATCTGATTTGTTTTATTATTTAAACATGTATACATCCTTCTAATTATGGTAATGATTACCATTAATGTAGAATTATAATAATATGACAACTTTATCAATTAATATTGAGTTAAAAAATATAGTACATCCTAATTATATCAATTTTATAGTAATTTAATTGATATAAATATGAGAACTTATTTTATATTAATTGTTTGAATACTTTGTAATTTAAAACTTAAATTCATATCATAAATTATTATTAATTAAAACTAATTGAATTAATGCAAGCACCGGTTAAAAGCTAGTAAAATATAATTTTAACAACTATTTCAGTTGTACCTAATCGTGTGGCATCACCTCATCGTCTTATTTCCCTCCTTTTTTATTTATTAAGATTTGATACAAATTTTTTGTATAGCTTCGTTGCTCTACACTTCCTTCTTAATATACATTTCATAATTATTCTCTTTAACATAATAAATATTATATTTCTCAATAATTTCTTAATAAATCAATTAATTTATACTCATATGAATACAAATTATCATCAAAATTATATTATTATAATTTTTTATTTTTAATTAAAATTCTAATAATAATAAGTTTTTAAATTATATAATTTAGTAGATTCATAATTATTATAAATAATTTGTTATCATTAAAAATAAAAAAATATTTATAAAAACAATTATATAAATTATGGAGTAAAAATATTATCAAAATTGTATTTATCATAATTTTCACTTTCCAATGCATAATACTAATATCACTTTAGGAGATAATAATTAAAAATAAATTTTATCTTATAAAAAAATTTATTTATGATAATTTTCATTTCTAATGGATAATACTTATATGACTTTAGGAGATACATATATAATTATTAAAAAATAAATTTTATCTTATAAAAATAAATATATTAATAAAAATTATACTTATTGAAATTGTGAGAAGACACTTGAGAAATATCGGGTATATTTGGATACATTTTTTTCCTATTTTTACAAACTATTATCAAAAATTATTTTTTAAAATATTTTATTATTCTCAAAAATCATTTTTAGATCGAAGAAAAATAAAGATTAAAAGATAGTTGGTATTTCAAATGAGAAATATTTCATTTAATTATGAAATTAACATCCAAAATAATAAAATAAATTTAAAAAATAATAAAAATTATTTTTATTTTTATGTTTTCAAGTTATACATTTAGACTTGCAGTCTTTAAAATGTTTTTAAGTTATACATTTAGAATTATAGTTTTTAAAAATATATTATAAAAGGAGTTTGCTAAATATATTATTTTATTTTTAAAGAAAAATATAAAAAATTATTTTTAAAAATAGAAAACAAATAGATCCATTACATCAAAACATGAAAATAAAATTTAAGATACAATATTTAAATTTCTATGAGTTTAGATATGATATAAATCTATCAAAATAGGCTAATGTAACTCTATTAGGCTAATTTAATGGGCAAAAATCATATGTTAGACTAGTGTTGGGTTAGATTACCTTTTTACTAAGTTAGGTCAACTCAAGTTATTATAATACTAATCATAATTCCAATCCTAAGTCAATTTTTATCGAATAAGCTCAAACAAGTTTTGCAGCCTAATATACTTTTATTATTATATCACTTGTTTGTTTATTATTAATTTCACATTATTAGTTAATTAAAATTAATTATTACCATTATTATTATCATTTAAAAATTTATTATTATTGTTATTAATAGATATAACTAAGTGACTAAAATAATAAAAAAATAAATCAAAATACAATATTTTTTAACATAGAAAACCTCCAATGAGAAGAGTAATTAAAAACTATAGGGTCTAGAAAAAAATTTAGTGTTAATTAAAGTGAATATAAATATTTTTTTGACTAAAAACCCTATTTTAGTCCTTGAACTAATGAGTTCCTATCAATTTTATCCTTAAAAAATTATTTGTATCAAAATAGTTCCTAAAGAATTAATCCGTCCAAAAATTTAGTCCTTCCATTTGTAATCGAAGGCAAATGATAATGAAGTTGTTGAGTTGGCACTGTTAAATGTTGAATGGGCTATTAATTATTGATTGGACCATAAACAACCCTCCTACCATGTGACACGACATTGTTTCACTTAAAAGAAAATTTGAAAACATCTTCATCTTCCCCATTTGTTGCGGCATTGATTTGTTGTTTTTAGGGTTATGCAGAGAAAAAACCTTTTTTCATATAGTCAAGTTAATGCACAAAATAAGGGAAACTCTGTCACTAAAAGTGAATCATATATAGATTTCTTTTCTTCTTCATCTTTTTCAACTAACCATGGTTGTGCTGATATGTGTGATTATAGGTTAAGGCCAGTGCTATTAACATCAAGGATGAAGAAAAATCCTAGAAGGAAATTCATAAGATGCCTAAAGTATAGGCCTAAAGTGAAAAGGTATGATTACCTTAAGTGGGTGGATTATGAAAATTGAAAAAACATAGAGTTTAGGGTGAAATTGTTATCAAGCCTTCTAGTTATATCTTAGGTTCTGCTGCTAGTTATGAATGCTATAATGTGGGGTTAAATGTTTTTACTATAATTTTGAAAGGCAAAATGTAGGAGGGTTTTGTACTAGAAGTTTATATGTAATGGAAGAATGTTAAGAAATTAAAAACTCTCTTTTGCCAGTAATAAATGCTTTTTAGGTGTCTACATTGTTAGAATTATGTTAAGATTTACAAAGTTAGCTAGAAGGAAAAAATGGTTAAGCATTTGCTTGTCTTTTCTAAGTATTTGAACAAAATTATTATATAATTTTTTTCACAATTAAGTTAAGATAAAAATAAAGCTAACAAAAAAAAACTTAGCAATCTCATAGTTTACTGCTTTGCTCTTAAATATGTGAAGAAATTTAGTTTAAAGTTTTTCATAAGCAACTCAAGATAGAAATAAAATAAGATAAAATTAATATTTGCATGTTTGCTATTTTTTTAAAGTATTATAGAATATTTAATTCCAATTACTAAAAAAAATTAAGTTAATATAGAAACAAAGTTAATAGAAAGAAATTGTTCATAGATTTTTGTGACAAAAGTTAGGAAGATAAAAAATGCAAAAAAGTTAGTAATAGTTATTACTCAAATTGAAATATGGAGACCTAAAATAAAATTAGCCATTAATTGAATAAGTTATAGTCATTACAAAATAACTACATTCCTAAATAGTGCAACCATGGAAAAAGAAACCTTCTTAACACCCCCAGTAAAGTTAAACCTTCCCAACCTTCCTAATTATCTTAAAACTTGAATAATCCGTTATTTGACTCTATCTACAAACCAAAATAGGGGTATTATGGATTTCCTCAATACATCCATTTAATTTGTAGGTGAAGTAGATATTATGACATTGCTTCGGGTAGACTCCTGGGAAGCTCCCATTTTTGCTTCATGTGTCACTCTTGCCATTCCCTATTGTAAGTTAGTAGATGGGGTCTATCTTGTATCAGTGCCCTGTTAAAGAGAGAAAAAGTAATTTTATAATTAAATATGCAATAAGTAGAGAGACATTAAAAGAATCTTTGAAAAGCAAAGCCAAAAGATGCATTCCTAGATCGTCGCATTGCTTTCTCGACAAGAGATTCTAGTGGGCCATCCCTCACCTTAGGAAATCTAAAATATTAATCCCAAGCTATTTTGAATAAGCTTGTGGGTTCTTAATTATCCTAGAATAGGTATGTATGTCATTAAATGTCTTAATTTGGTAACTTTCAATGTCCTTTGCCTATAAACATAACACCATCCATGGACAAAGATCTTTACATGTTGCCCTACATCTTACTTTATCATTCTTGGCCAACTTCACTGTCCTACCTTTAAATATTAAGTAGTATTTGACTGCAAGCTTGAATACTGCCAAAATTAGGAAACACCATGCTAACTTTAAAATTCACACTTCTATATTTTGCTTCAACATTGAATTGAGGAAAATTTAAACTGTTACATCTTTTCTTCTTTCCCTTTTCATGTGACGAGTCATATACACTACACAGTTTTTCATTGTCATATCCAAATTCATTTACATCTTCACTAGCATTAGCTCCTATAAGAGTTATGGGATGGAACTGATTTTTAAAGTTATATACCTTATCTTGATTTGCTATTTGTGAGTCTTTGTTCTCAAGAATCAGTTTTGCATACTTGGCATACACCATGTTATCATCTTCATCAAAGTTTTCCCTTCCTAGATATTTATATGGCTTATCTTCCATGGAATCACAATTATCTGATGAGGCATCCTCAACATTAACATCTTCATCCACAATCCCTAGCACATGTTCATTAAAGTAATCAAAGGGAAATCTTTTACCCACCTATGTATCACTTAAACTAGCATCATAAGCATGATCCCCTGCCCTATCCTCCATGCTAACACTAGGACTAGCTTGTAAATTATCATTAGGCCTCCTAACTTTGTCAACTTTAGGTGATTCTATTTCTTCTATAAGTTATGGTTTACTGATGGAATGCTCAATGTAAATATGAAGTTGAGGGTGGCCTCTAACTACTTCTAACATGCCTAAGCATTATCAATTTGTCTTTAACTTCATTAACCCATCTCCCAAACTCTTTCTAGGATATAAGTAATATAAATCCTCATAATTTAAATACCCTAATTACTCTAGCAAATCCTATACCACAGGAATGGACATTTTATCAAGGTTAACATTATCCTAATAGTTTACTTTCCTACCTGTATAATGCACTTTGGGTATTGCCTCAAAGTTATCCTCATGATGAAGGGCTATTGTAAATTCATCATTCATGCTACACAAAACCATGTCAAAAATTAATGAAATAACTAGGGATTGCAATTCCCTCTTTAAAATTGGGATTCTATTTGAAAACAATGCAACTTTCAATAGCCTTAACATTTGGGAAATAAATAATGCAAGTGAAGACAAGAAGGTATAAATAATAATACAACAAACCAAACAAATAATGGTGCACAAAAACAAAGTGATGAAGCAATGTGGTGTAGGAATGTTTTATTTAGGGATAAGGTGAGAGTGTTGTATTCAAGGAAGCTCTGAGGTGATAACTAACACTTGTATTGTAAAAAGTCAAAAAAATTGCCTTTGGCTTAATTATTGATTTAGGACCACATTCTGTTATAACAAATCAACCTTTTCTATTTATGCAAGTCATGATACCAATAAACTCTTTTTAGCTTAAGTTTTAGCAATAATCAAAACATAAATTGGAGTAGTCTTTCAACATTAAGCCTTATTCATTTTAAAACCCCATTTAACAAAAATTAAGAAAAGGAAAAAAAATAAGGAAAAATTACTTGCATGAGTGCAAAGAAAAATAAACAAACAAAAAAATTTGTAGAATTTAAAGCAATCAAATGAACCAATTTACAAAGAAATAGAGTGACAAAATTACTTACTTTAGTTATAGAAATCAGCAATTTCAAATGAAAATTAAAGGATTGATGTGCATCATACAAATTAGCAAGCCTGGAAATCTTTAATTTTTAATTAGCCTTAGAGAAAAATTACCTTAAAAATTATGAAACTTGGCATCGAAGATTAAGAGGCAGAATTGCCTCTGTTGGGTACCCTGGTGTAACCTCAAACGACATCACTTTCATTAGCTAAGACTTTTTCTTTTACTTTTACACTAAAATGATCTCATTTCGCATGGCGGGATGGCTGTTAATGGTCCAATCAGCAATTAACGGCCTATTCAGCACTTAATGATACCAATTCAGCAACTTCATTATCATTTACCTTCGATTACAAACAAAAGGAGTAAATTTTTAGACAGATCTATTCTTCAAGGACTATTTTGATACAAACAATTTTTTAGGGACTACATTAATAGGAACTCATTCCTTCAAGGACTAAAATAAGATTTTAATCATTTTTTAATTAAATTTATAACATATATATAAATATATCATTATTTTATGTACTAGTAATAATAATAATAATTTATTTCTCTAGTTAAAATATTTATTTAATTATAGTAATTATTTTATATATATATATATTTAATTATAATAATTAATTTTTATTAATTTTTAATTTGTATGATGATAAACTAAATTTTTTGCATAATTTTCATTTTTTTAATTTTAATGTAATTATTTATTTTAATAACTTTATATAATATATATTAACAATATTAAATATAAAAATTCATTAATTTTAATATTAAATATTTTAAATTTTAATATAATTATTTATTTTAATAAATATATAATATATATTAATAATATTAAATATATAAATTTACTAATTTTAATATATTAAAATTATTATTTTAATATAAATATATATAAATATATAATAATTAATTAATTATTATTTATTATTATATTAATAAATTAACTTAATAATTTATTAATCTCAATTCTTTATTAAATGAGTTCACTGTCAAACCGACCCATGAATCTTTTGATCCACTTGGAGCAAACTTAGGTTTTGACTCGAAGATGAGAAAGTGGGGAGACTGAAATCTTAGGCCGGGCGGTAAATCCCTGCACAAAAGATTTAGATCCGTACAACGGCAGGGGTGTGCAATGATGACATAGGCAAATGGCAATTTTGGAAATATCCATAAAACAGAAGAAAGTCGACAGTTCCATTTTATGCGCACCTGTGTGTTCTTTCTTTATTTTGAATTGATAAAATTCTTAACTTCTAAGTATTCTTTTTTTAATTTTTATATTTTTTGAGCTTTTTTTGTGATTTTAGGATAAAGGGAAAAGATATGATTTAGGAGATTTGTTGATCTTATTTTTTTTCATTGATTTGATCAAATTTCTTACATTTGTTTCGTAGTTTTTTTTTCTTTTTTCTAGATATGTGATACTGGATTGAAGATGATCATTTTTTAAATTGATTTTTTTTCTTTGGATCTAGGAACTGATGTTTCTATTAAACCCGTATTTGATGATATTATGAAACTGATCATATTTTGGGTTGATGCCGTGCATATCTTAATTTTACATATTAACAAAGAGATTTGTTTGTATATTTTGAGTTTAGATTAAAAAAAAGGATTTATTCGTATTCAAACTTTAAGATTTGTTAGTTTCTCTACAATTTAATTTTTAAAACCTTTATCGGTTGAAGAAGTTAAAAAGAATTTATTTGAGATTACGTTATAAAATTTATTAGAATTATTATAATTTAATTTCTAAATTCTTATTTGTTGAAGATATTGTTTTGGGATTCTTTTGGAAGGGTATTTCGGACATTAGGTGATCAAAATATGATTGAAATAGTTGAGTTAACGGTATTTAATAGTGTAGTTTATTTAGAATTTTGAATGGTATTTATTTTAATTTTAAGAGTGGTTGGTGTAGGTTTTAAAGTTAGAGACGAATTTTGCGTAACTAAAATAAATTATAGGAGATAATAGTGTATTTTATTCTAATATAAATGGATATATAAATTAAATTAATTTATATTTATTTTTAATTTAAATTATATTAATATAATAAAATATTTAAAATAAAAATATAATTATATATAATTTTATTAATTATGTTTTATAATTTTATTTATTTATATAACTTTGCTTAATTATTATTTATAATAAAAATATAATTATTTATATTTTATTTAGTTATATTTTATACTATTATATATTTATTTTTATATATTTATAATTTAAAATTAAAATATAATTAAATAAAATTATATTAATTATAATTTATGATATTATATATTTATGAATAAATTATATTTTCTTCCTTTAAAATTTAGGATGAATGCAATGTCCCTCGCCCGAGTCAAACCAAACCCCCTGATTGATGAGAAAAGATGGTGTGAAGGTTGAGAAAGTTTCTGACCATTAGGCCCTTGATTCTGCTTTGCACGCAGGAGCCCTTTTTGAATATTGTGTTGCTTTACTTTTCAATGTAGATCAGGAACCCATCTTCGAACCTATTTTCTCTAATTTTTCAAGCCTCATTTTGTCTGAGTTTCCATGGCTGCTCTTCAATCGTCGTCGCAATGGCTTTGAAGTGAGAAGGATGCTTAAAGATGGCGGAGTGGAAAGAAGAGAGAGATAAAAGATAATAGAGACAAGGTAGAAAGCAATAGATTTTGCAGAAGGTTCTGGGCAGTTGAAGTGAGGAAGAAGACGGAGCCTTCTGCCAAAAAAAAAAAAAAGTAGAAAATGAAGGAAAAAGATTAATAAAAAAAAGTGGGGAACAATAGTGACGGGGTATGGGCATTTGAAAAAAAACAGTAGCGGAAGAAACAGAAATAAAGGAAAAAAAAATAGAACACAAGAAAAATTTATAAGGTGAAAAAACAATGTAAATTTGTGCATATTTATAATCTAACGTAAATTATAAATTAAATTTAAAAACATACTTCACATAAATTACTTGTAATATAATAGGAGTAGATTTTAAATCCTCAATCGTTAAAATTGAAATTTGATTAAAATTCATTAAATATCCACTTTAATAAAATAATATAGTTTAAAGATTTGATTATTGAACCAAAACTCTATGAGCATAATACTCGTAAACTACATTAATCATATAGTACGGAAGCTAATTGATCAGTAATTGAAATAATATTTATTTTAATTTACAGGAAAAATTGTTAATTTTAATTGACAAAAACAATAATGCTTTAAATGTTTAATTTCATTGATAAGAAAAAAAATCCGAAATTACGTCTTCATAGTAGATATAAAATTGGTTTATAAGTGTAGCTAATTCACATAAATTATCCTTAATAATTAGATATAACTTTTACATCTTTAAACATTAAACCTGAGATTCAATTAAGACATATTAAATATATTTTATAACGAAATTGAATTTATATAATGAATAATTTCCTCCTCAATCTCTAATGTTGTAAGAACAATATTTACCTTTTTTAATGTTAATTATTGTGTTAGTCAAATATAATTATTGTTTACTATAGAGTAAATTTCAAAAATAATAAAAATAAATAAATAGTATTTATGACCTACAGCCATTTGATTTGTGTTTAAACAATAATTTATCATCCTAATGTTTAAAGTAAGGGGGGTTTTAAGGTGCCCGAGGTTTTGGAACTCAGGGGATGTGGACCCCTTTGAAGCATCGGATAAACAGCTTCAAATCGCACTTATCCAAATTAATAAAGCTTTTTTGTTAGAGAAGAAAAATTCTGCAAGAGACATGGAAGTTATTGAAATGGCATATTAACCCCAGAAATATAAATTCCTAGTCCATGGTCTGCAGTGAATCTACGGTTAAACTCTTCCAAGTTTTTTCCATTTTTTTTTTGTTCTCCTTGACCTCTATGATGATTTCTTACCCTCTGCATACGGATCTTCAATACTTGCAAACTACTTCATTACTAATGTCCTTCTATTATCTACAATACAAGGAATACGAATTTCTTCATCAACTACTTTTACAGTTGCTTCAAGTAGACTCTTAACAGCTACAGTCGAATGTGCAAAATCAATAGAGGACTTACCAAAATTTTTTCAAATTTCCTAAAACTCTTTTGGTTCCAAGCGCAACCTACTAACCGACAATGACTGCGAACGCCACCATTAGCTTTACCCTAAACAGAAGTAGCATCCCAAGCATTTGACCAGATAATATCATTCTTACAAATAAGTCTTCAACGGTCATTGTCCAATATGGAGCATACCTTGATGACACGGATCTAATGTGGTGAAGACTTCATTCGCAGCTGTCTCTTACCCTTAAATTGGGATTATTTTTACAATTTTCCCCAAGTTTTGAAGATAAATATAAATTTCTTTATTATTTGCAGAATATACACGTATCAATTCATTGAAAAGCCATGTGTCTTGGGTTCCAGAACCCAAGGTTCAGCAAAAACACCGTAGTCCTATATTTATGTAACTAATTTTTATATGAATAAAATGATGATCATTATTGCTAATTGTTGATGATAATTATTATTGATTGGTATAAAAATATATAAGTTAATAAAAAATTCTATTCATTATTTTTATTACTTTCTAAAAGATATATAATTTTATTAAAAAAAGATGCCAATCTCAATATCTAATATCATGAAATAATTATTAATTATAATTAAAAAGGATATATAAAAATAATCAAAAAAATTTAAATATATTTTTATTTTTAATATATTCTTATAGTATTTATTAATGAGTTTAAATATTATTTACTATTAATTTAAAATATTTTATACTATTAGTAAATAAAAAAATTATTATTAAAAAAGTAATAGTAATTAAGAATTTTTAACGATATAATTTTTTATTGATATGGTAATATATAATTGAATGATTATATAAAGATAATTTATATTGATAATAAATTAAATTTAAATACTTTATTAAAAGAGTTATAATTTAAAGTATTTTCCTAGTCAAAGTTTTAAATATAGTCTATAAAATAATTGAATTAATCAAAATAATTTTAAAAACAAAGTAAATAATAATTGCTTTTACCGTTTTTATTCTTTTTATTTTTAATAAATTTTTTTAAATAATTATAACATAAATATTTTATTTTTCAAAAACATTATAGATGAAAAAAGAGACCAAAATTGAATTCTAAATTTTTTATATCCATTTAATTAAGTTTTACAAATTTATTTTACTATCTTTTATTTAATGACAGTGATTGATTTATATGGAATCTAATTTTAAATTTTATTTTTGACACATATAATATTATTATATATTTTTGCAATACTTGTCATATGTATTTTGTTTGAATACTATTTTTTATTGTTGTATTACTAAGTGATAGGATTTTAAGGGATTTGCATAAAAAAAATTGTATTGTAATTGAAATTATTGTTAACGCAATGCTATTTTTAGATAGCATATGGAAAAAAAATTAAGTTCTAATTGAAATTAGAATTAATGTAATATTATGTTTTCAATCCATAATTTATTTTTTTTTCAATTTGAAATATTTTGAATAATTAAAACAATATAATTGAACTGACAGCGAAGTTAGTTTTATTTATTTTTTCAATAGATTCTAGTGATGGTGATAAAAGAAAATAAATTCTATGCTTTAAAGAGTACAATATAATATTTTTGGTTTATAGTAACATACACAAGAAAAATATGGAGTGTTACGTTTATAACGCTCTTGGGAGGGCAACATACTCATTGAGGAAAATAATAATAAAAAAAAAAGTCAACTAACCAAAGTCAACTAACACTTTGGTTAGTTGACTGACAGGACCTTTGGTTTGAGTCAGGGGAGTGCAAAATTTTCGCATTTTACATGGGATGTTTACATCATTTTTTTTAAATTGAGGGGATGCGAATGGATTTATTCCTAACTTCAAGGGAGTGGGAGCAATTTATTCTATATTTATTTATTTACTTACTTATTTTTAATTTATTTAGGGTTTAGCGTAAAAATATAATTATTTTAGATTTAATTAATTATAATTTATAATGTTTTATATTTATTTATTTACTTAACTATTTTTATTTAATTGTTTATACTAAATTAATAATTTTATTTATTTACTTAATTTATCAATTTTATTTATTATTTAAATAAAAATAATAATTATTTATTAAGAGTATGGAAGTTGTAAATTAATAAAAAGAAAAAATAAATTTTAA
The DNA here is from genome assembly GCA_020226215.1 of Sindora glabra. NCBI lineage: Eukaryota > Viridiplantae > Streptophyta > Magnoliopsida > Fabales > Fabaceae > Sindora > Sindora glabra. The sequence continues at coordinate 14,754,548 of CM035235.1, read as the reverse complement.
AAAATTAAAAAGTTTTTGATTTATAAGTTATAAATAAATTAATATAACTTATTAAATTAGAACTTATTTTTTAATATATTAATATATAAAATATTTTTAAAATTTAATTTATAATTTATTAATTAAATTAATAAATTATAAATTAATTTATTTATTGTACGAAATTTAACAACCTTGTAGGAGGCTAGATATGTATATGAGTTGAGTCATCGAACTTTGGATTGAATTTTTTTATCCATAATTACATAAAATATGATGATTTAAACTTGAGTTCAACCTATTTAATTTTCAAAAAATAATCAACTTAACTTGACTAAATTTAAACAAGGGTTGAGGCTTAACCCAAAAACTTGAGTACTTTTATTATTATTATTATAATAATAAGTAAAAAATAACTTTTTATATGAAAATATATATTTAAAGAAATAATAAATATTTATTTATGTTAAATTAAATATTTTTATATTAAAATAATTAAAAATAATTATTTTTAATAATATATAATTATATTATTAAAAAAAATTTATATAATTGAATTAAGTCAATTCATTTTCTATTATTATTGCTCGAGCTCAAGTTTAAATATTAATTTAATTATAAAAAATTTAATATATATTTATTTCATAAAAAAAAGGTTCAAATACCACAACTTTTTAAGTCAAATTTTCCTTTTTAAATGGATCGCCCGGTCGTGCATTGTTTGGTGGTGTCTTGCTTCAATCGACTCAAACGGTTTCCAAGAGGCTTGTTAGGTGGACTCACGTAACTCTGCACGTTATTCGGAGGGCGGAGGACGGAAAATAAGATAGATCGGAAATGGAAATGAGGAAACATCCCGGATGTAGTTGGATTAGTGTGAACGGAGATGTCCGAATTTCTTTAAAATAAATCAAATTTAAAATCATTTTACAATTATATAAAAGATGTTGTATCTAGCGATGGTGTGAGAGCCAAATGATATTGTCTGGATACCGAAATTTAAACAAAAAAATAAAATAAAATAAGGTTGCCATCAATTATTTTTACGGGTGAGATTGGAGCATCTAAAGCGTATGTACATTTCTCGAGTTCTAATTTAGGAGTTGATTATGTTATTTAAAAAAAAAGAATATTAACATTCTACATCATCTTTTTAAAAAATGGCTACCTCTTTATTTTATAATATCTTTTAAATGAATTATAAATATAAGGGAAGTGTTAGCATTACACAATGCTTGTTTAAAAATCGATTACCTATTTATTTTAATACTATTTTTAAATAAATTATGATGGTCATAAACGATATATATATTTTTTAAAAAATTATTATTATTTTTATGTCCACTTTACATTTTATACTAAAAAATGATATATAATTCTTATAAGAACGAGTAATAGAAAGCTATTATTAAAAAAATGTACATACTCACAACAATTATTATAAATATTAGTTGAATTTTTAAATAAAAATTGAAAAATAATAAAATTAAAAAAAAACTTTTAAACACCGTTTCGAGACAGCAATACCCACATGTTTCGGCACCCTAATTTCAGAATAGTTAAATTTTGTCTCCTTCAACTTTAAAAATTTGAAAATCATCCCTTTAAACTTTACAAAATTTGAAATTAATATTTATTATTTATTTAATTAGTTATTTTATTAAATTATGTAATTTTTACAAGAAGTTTTTAAACAATAATCATAATATTTTAGTATAATAGATTTTTTTATCATTTTTATATATAATTTTTGTTATATAATTAATAAAAATTAAATTATGCACAAAAATTTTTAATTAAATACTTGTAAATAAAGTGCAAAATTATATGTGAAAATATAACAAAATAAATTAACATTTTATGATATTATAATGTTTTTCATGAGAAAATAATATAATTAGATAAAAATAGTTAATTAAATAGATGATAAATATTAATTCCAAATTTTGTAAAGTTTAAAATGTGAGTTTCAAATTTTCAAGGTTGAAATAAGCAAAATTCAACTATCTCAACGTTGAAGGAAACATTTTGTATTTTTTCCTTTTATGTTAAAATTTTATGCAAATAATTGTATGATTGTTTTAACTTTAATTAATTTGATTGCTGAATCTATGTAACTTTATGGTAAGATTTGAACAAAATAAAATGTTCCATAAAATCTAGTACCATTATGATTGCACCTACTTATTTAACTTTGGTATGTGATAAGCACAATTCTTTATTTATTTTGATAGATTTTAAATTAAATGATTGTAATATAACTATTAAAATAATAAGAGAGAAACAAATTATTTTGATTAAATTGTCAAATCTGAAAAGAAAATTTGTTTTCAGAATAATGAAACCCTTTCTATTTTAAATTTAGAAAAAGAACATTATAAAGAGAGTGAGCCTTGACATAAGGGTAAGATCGTTGCCTTATGACTTGAAAGTCGTGAGTTCAAATCCTTAAAAAATGTGTCAACGCAATAAGTTTAATTAAAAAAATTCAATGACGTTAATTTTACATAGAATGAAATTAGATCTTTAATGAGTTTGATTGGCTCATGGACCAAAAATATACTTTTTCTTCTGGAACCTTGACAACAAATACGATAACATCCTGCTCTAAGGTAATGCCATGTAATTGACGTTCCAATGGTAAATAGCAACCATTAGCAACTGCATCAATCATTACCAGACCTACTACACTAAGGTTTCAGTGGCCAGAAAATCCTTCCATCATGAAAATAAGCAACAAGAAAAATTAAAAAGCAAAGGGATGTAAAAGATAATAACCTGGTAATGGTAAAAAACAACAAAATCTCTTTTTGAATGTCTTCTTCGTTGTGAGACCGAAATCCTCTTTTTCGTCATTGTGCAGTTGGCCCCTTGTAGAATTTATTATCTGCACTAGATTTTGACATTCATTCTTAATTTCTTCACGAGACAACAGCATCCCTGTCTGGTGTTGATGAATGCTGCTCCTTAATTGAGTCCCTATAAATCAGATATACTGTGGTCTTCTTCGCATTGAACCTTTGTCCAAAAACTACATTGATGTCCACCTCATCACCAGCTTCCAAATTTGCTACTACATCCTGCCATTGATCTTCATCAGTGGTGGTTTCAGCATCTCGCTGAAAGAACTTAAAGATACCTTTTGTATTATTGCTTATCAATACACCAAAAGGAAATGGAGATGCCATGCCACTTTGGGAGGAATCAATACAGAGGATCATCCCTTCCAAGGTACAATCAACCTGAGACATTTTGAATGATAGCCTTTGTCCTTCGTTACTGTAGCTTGGCCACTCAGGATGCCAAGGGAAAGAAGAGTCATTAGATTGATTGGCAATCCATTCCTATCCCATGGACAAAAGAAATAGTTCAAAAATTTTACTATTTATGTAGAACGAATGGCAAATCCAATTTTAGTTAGTATTATTTGAGTTGACTTTTATATAATAACTCAAGTATAGCTGTATTGAAAGTTGTAAATTTAGTGTGTGTGTATATGTGTATGTGTGTGTGTGTGTGCATATATATATATATATATATAAAACTGTTTATTCACACATATACTATATTATAATTATTTGATATTAGTAGTTTGGACAGATTTATAGTTCTCCATTATATAACGTGACAAACTTGAATTAGGAAAATTATTTGATAATATTGATAACATTAACATTAGGGAAATATATAGTCAATATTTATATCTCTAACATGGACCGCATACAACATGGACTCTTGAAGAAATGTATAACATAGGGAAATATGATTTTTGGGAGAGATAACAGAGAATGAAGTGGAATTTGATAAACTTAATGTGCCATTATAATCAGGCATTATTTCTAGTTGACTTCTATAGACTTGAAATATTAATTAATTTACTTAATATACATTGAAATATATATAGAGCAAGTGTTCTAGCAATATTTATGACAGAATATATAAGTGTAGTGTGTGTGTGTTGTATATTTATAGAGACACAGATAGATAGAGTGTGCACCTGTAAAATTCTGCAATTTCCCATTTCTATCAACAGAGAACACAACATATTATCCAACCTTGAACTGTTAGGAATTTGATTTTGAAAAACACTTAATCCAGAACCTTCCCTAAGTGAGAGCTGGGGTCTACTAGTAGTTGCTTCCATTTCCAAATATTTGGTGGCAAACACATTACTCTGTACATCTACAGAAGCTTGACGTGGCTTATATCCAAATGCCAGGCTAAGGGATCGAAGATAATTTAGAGGTGAAATCCAAAATGAAATGGGTGAAATCCAAGATGAAATGAGAGAAGGAAAAACTTCTCGTGCCAACCCTTTATAGCCATGCAAGGATATATAATTGATGCTTTTTAATCTTATTATCGAACGAGGCACTTCTGTTATAGCAGTGTTATCCGCCACCAAAGTTGTCAAGGAATCCATCTGCTCAATGTCCTCTTCCAACTTATTAATCTTCAAACAACCAGAAAGGATGAGATTTTCCAAAGATTTTAACATATAAAAACTTCTTGGGAGATCCTGAAGGCTTTCACATCCCTTCAAATTTACCATACGAAGATTATTAAGATTTCCAATGGTTTCATCAATCTCTGACAAACGTGGACAATCTTTAAGTATCAGCCTTTCAAGTCTTGGCATATACAAAAAGCTGGGGGTTCGCTTTAAGTGATGAGAATGACTCAGATTGAGAATTTTAAGCTCGTGCAAGAACTGATAATGCCAAGAGAAATATTTTAAAAGAAATATTAAAGAACAAAATGGAAATGACATAGTTTGCTAGAAGGAATATAATAATATTAATCCATACCTGGGGCACTGTCCAAAATAGTTTAAGATTGCTGTGTCGTAAGTCAATACCAACTAAAGTTTCCTTGTAAAAGTTTTGAGATGGTAACCGTGAAGGGAATCCTAACCAACAGAGCCACTTGAGGTTTTCAAAAAGACCATCATAATTCCCAGAAAGTTCTACATGACTAAGTTGAAGCAATCTGAGTGTATTCATCTTCTTGAGTCCCTCAGCAGGCAAACAAATTTTTGTGGTTCTTGTCAATTTCAGAGCAAGCCCCTTGATCTCATCTGTCCCCTGTTTATGAAAAAGAAAAGGATAAAACAAATAAAATTTTATTGTTTCTTTTAAAAAGACAAATTGTAGTACAATTGAGATGGAGCTCTTACAGTGCTTCTCCTCAACACATCGATTACATCATCTTGCAACCATAATCTGCTGCGCTGTCCAATATTCTCTGGTGACTTTTCACGAATAACTTCCCTTCCCATGTCTCGCAGCAAATTGTGCATCCAAAGCTTGTTATTTGCGCCAACTCTTACAAGGCTTCGGTCCACCAGAACTGATATTCCAATTTCAGCATGTAGTCCACAGCAATTTAATATATCTGTGACCTTATCTCTCTTCTAACCGATAAAAAAGCAACATATGTCTAGGAATATGTCCTTCTCCATCTCGTCGCTCAAACCATCAAAGCTAATTTTTAGCTTCTCATTTATTTTTCCATTAGGAATCTTTTTCAGTTTCAACAAGACATCTTCCCATTGTGGTTTTGGCCTTTTGAATAAGTAAGAGCCAAGGACTTCAAGAGCTAGTGGCAGTCCTCCACAGTAGGCAACAACATAACTTGAAAGCTCTACAAAATCCAGGGTAGGCTTTGGTTGCTTAAATGCATGCCAACTGAAAAGCTCAAGAGATTTACTGTTGTCTAGTACCTCCAATTGGTGTATATAATCTGCTTCGATGTTATGAAGGAGACCCCCATCTCTACTTGTGATGATTATTATGCTTGATGGACCAAACCAATTGCGATTTCCGCACAAAGCCTTTAGCTGGTCCTCATCATTCACATCATCAAGTACAACAAATGCTGTTGTATGTTTTAGTCTTTTCTTTATTGTAGCTTTCCCCATGTTGATGCTGCTGATCTTCAAGTTTTCTTCTCCGAGGATATCTGAAACAAGCTGTTCTTGTAAATTATGGCCTTTGTGTTGCTCCCAAACTTCCCTAACATTTGCAATAAAACTCGTCCTATTAAACATCTTGCTGAGTTTATTGAAGATAGAACTGGCAAGGGAAGTTTTACCAATTCCTCCCATTCCACAAAGCCCTGCTATGAAAACATCTCTTGATCGAATGCCCTTTTGCAATTTAGAGATAAACTCTACCGTACGAGATGTTATATCCACTGGATATTCAGCAACAAACAAGTTTTTGATTTTTGCTTTTTTAGTTATATGGTCAACAATTTCTGTAATCTTCTCGCTTTCGTCATCCCTAGCAAATATTAAACATGAATCAGAGACTGTAAGGATATACAATATGAGCTTGAGAAGAATTTAGAAGTATAGAAATTAAAATGAACATGAAAGAGAGTCGAGCAAAAGCTGAATGCCTTTGGTTATTATTTGTAAGGAGGTTCACACTTGTCTCCACAAAATAGTCTTTATAGAATACATGAAATGCAAAGGACTTGATAAGTTGTAAACGATAGGTGCAGGGACACCTTTTGTCAAAAGCCTAAACAAAAAGCTAACCCACAAGGGAATACATAGGATGGCTATATGTGGGCTAGTTCTTTGCCTAAACAAAAATGATCGAAACAATAGTCTTCAAGCACGGAGAATGATCTTCTCATGCATTTAGTTTCCTTGATAAATCCAACAAGCATCGTAATCAGCACCACCACTTATAAAAGAAAGAGAATTTTCAGCCTGTGTTTCTTTTTCTTTTCTTTTGCTCTCTTATGTACTTAATTAAGCTACTATCACTTGGGAACTGACCAATGTTTTTGGTCAGATGTCCAAATATCATGATCTATCTGTGCAAACAAAAAGGTTCTATCTTGCATTCGACAGAGTATAAGAAAAATTGAAGGCACTGCAATAACATATTATTACGCAGTGGTTGTGAGTGGAGCATTAACTTATTTTCATTGATAAGATAAAAAAATTTGGGACTCACATATTACTTATATATGTGTTAGACACAATGTCTCACATGTTTTTTGTTGTTAAATTGGAGCCAGCAAGATAATCTAATCATCTAATGGTAAAAAGTAGCTGTATAAAACCAATGTGCAAAATGATCTTTTTATGACTCGAAATTAAATGATTGTAACCAGAGTAAACTAGCTGCTCCCCACGAGAGTTTTCTATTTATATATTTTTAAAAATAAAAGTTCCTGCTTAATAACTGTTTTTAGAATTTATTTTTAAAAATTATAATTTTAAATGTGCTATTTGAAAATAGAAAAATAAAAAAAAATTTAGTTTGTTTTGACAATTTTGAAGAATTTAAATTTGATTAGTTGGCAGTGTAAATCAACTTTAAACTATTACTCATTGTGTGTTTTAATATCAATAAAAAATTATTAAAATTTCATTATTATTGTTAAAAATTATTAATTACAATTATTTTTTTAATAATGTATCTTTTTCTTATTCATTAATAACGTTAAATATTTTACACTAATAATACATTAAATTTAAATCCTAATTTTGAATTGTAATGAATTTTTTCTTTATTTGTTCCAAGATGTTTAATCTTTATTTTCCTTGGCTTTGAAAATAATTGTTAGAGCAGTTTCTGTAAAAAATAAAAAAAATAAAAATATACCCAAATAGAAAATTTCTCCGCTAAATTTTTGAGCTATTAAACATGACACTGCTGTTGAAAAATCACTCCCTAACCATAGCATTATGCAAGCAATTAATGGAAAAATACTTCCTGAGTGGTATCAAATGCACACACCCAAAATTTTCAAATTAAACCAAGATGTCTTTTCTTCAACATTATATATCCTTGAATAAAAGATTTTGTCATTTAATATTCTTAAATAGACATGTAAAATGAGTTCTAAATATATGAGCACTTTATGTATAATCCATTTTTTATATAGGTTTATGCGGACAAACTCACAAAACCACTAATACTTGGTAGCTTGATTCTTTTTTTTTTTTTTTAAATCTTTCAAGTATTCCAGAAACTTTTAATCTAACCTAATTTGATATCCAATAATCTAATATAATATTTTTTAATATTATTTCACTAACTTATTACATGAAAAAATTAATTAAACAATTACAATTTACAAAAAATATAAATAAATATTTTTTAATCTAACTTCTGTTTAAAGGTTTTGTGCCATTTACTACATCCTCTAATCTTTGCATATATATTTTTAATAATTTAATCACTTCTAACTTTTTTTAGAAAAAAAATCAATACAACCTACGTATGAACTTAATTATTTTTATCCTTTTTTTTATGTGAATTTATACGGATAAACTCATACAGGCCCAAGCCTGCATGGCTCCACCGGGACTAGTTTACACCCGTTGTTAAACTCTCTTAACACTAATTTTTCTCACTCATCCGATCACTATAGCTAAGTTAACGTAGTAAAATAATTATTAATTAATTGCAAAAATGTTAAACTTTTTAGCATATATTAATTTAAGAGCGAATTACTGAACTGAAACACAAGCAGAATATAATCAAAAAAGAAACATCAGATTACCTTGAGCCAACAATCCAACCACTCAAATCCGCGGCTGTTTTGAGTGCATGCCTGATCTCCTTACCTTCCGTCGGCGAGACTCTGTTTACAAGACTTGCATACGAATTCCCAAAGGGACCCGTCAGTTTACGCGCATCACTTGGATCCACATGATAAAATACCGGCAAAATCACCTGGTTGAAAAGTTTCCTACAGTCCATAATTTTCTGTAACTCCTGTAGGCACCATCTCGAATCAGCGTAATTGGGTGAAAATACAACTATAGAAAATGTAGAACATTCAATTGTTTGCGACAATGAATCTGAGATTTCTTTTCCCCTTTCAAGCTTCTTGTCCATAAAAGTGAGGATTCCCGCCCTTGATAGAGCGCTATGCAGATGAGAAGTGAGGCCGTAGCGAGTATCTTCCCCTCTGAAACTCAAAAACACGTCGTACATATGTTCTCCACGGAATATCCCTTTCAATAACGGTTCCGGTTCCGGTTTCCGTTTCAATTTGGTGAGGAGAAGGGACATTATGCAAGACTGCAGAAGAAGAAAGACTTGCTAACCAAGAAGAAAAAAAGGATGGAATACAACAATGACTCTCAAAGAAAATGCACGCCAACCCCCGGCAATCACGCTGAATGCCTAAAGACAGCACTGTGGGTCAACAATTGCTCCCACTTTCATGTTTCGCTAACTTCAATCTACATCACAATTACAGGATGTGACAAACAGCCGACAAAAATGTCATGTACCAATCGACTCACACTTATCCAACCACTTCCCGGGTGCTTCCTTGTTCTTTTCTTAATGGAATTCTTTAAAATGTAAAATATGATTTAAAAATGAAACTTAATATTATAATTTCTAATAAAAATTAAATTTTAAATTTGTAATTATTTATATTTTTAATTATTTTATAAAAATTAATATTTAGTACTTCATTTTTTAAAAATATATTTATACTTTTAAAAAATTCGATTGAACTCAGCGGTCAGCGCCAATCAGAATGGCCTGCGGACAGAATCGTGTGGGTCCACCTCAACAACCACCTGGAAACCACCACCTGAGCCAATTCTTGTAGATTGAACCAATGTCAACCACGCAACTTGCCAGTCAAATTGGGGAATTTAAATCAAATTACCAATCATATGTGCAATAAAAATTATTTATTTAAATATTTAAATTTTTATTAAAAAAAATTGATTATGGAGGGGCAGTCTCGTGATCAAACAATCATATAAGCCACTCTATGTGATTAATATTTTTTTTTGATATTTTTTAAATAGTGATCACATGGGCACCTGTTATATATATGACATTAATTTTTTTAATTTTTCTTATTTATAATTTATTTACTTAATTATTGTTTATTTATAATTTTAACTTAAATTATATTTAATTCAATTTTATACAATTTGAATGTTACTTTGATAGTAATTAATCAAGATCTTAAATAATAATTAATAATTATATTAATTTTCATAATATTGTAATATATATAATTAAGATATTAGTAAATACCAAACTTTTTCTTTTTCTTGTAAATATATTAGATGGAAGATTGAAATTATAAATTTAAAATTTAAATTATATTTTGTCATAATGTGATGTGCATATCTGAAAAAATATTTAACTAAATATGAAGTTAGAATATAATTTGCATCATGAAAATAAATATTTTATTAGTAAATCATGTTACTCCACAAGTCTATAATGTGATACAATTAAATTTGTAAAAAAATTAATTATGCAAAAGTAATGTGATGAAGAGGACCTCGTGATCAACTAGACATGCGGATCTCCATGATCAAAGTAGGAAGTTTTTTAATTCATTTAAATTTGATCAATTTTTTTATTTATACAATTTGTACTTTATTTTATTTATTTGGATCCAAAATTTTTTTAAAATATAAACGTATTATTAATTTGTTGCCTTTTTTTTTCTTTATATTTAACCTTCACTTAATATATATTTGATTAAATTTTTAAAATTTTGGATTTTTTATACTAATTATTCAATATTTTAAATAATAATCAACTATATTATTATGTCTTATTATATTGTCTAATATATGTAATATAATAAAATCGGTATAAAGAAAATTTTTTTTACTGCGTAATATAAGAGAAATTTATTTTTCCAAGGTAACTATTATGGTAAAAAAACTAACCTTTATAAATTATAATATTTCAATTCATATGTAAAAATAAAAAAAATCACATCACTTGATAAAATACTTAATTAATTAGAATAGTGAAATATTAAGTAATAATTTAGTAAAGTTCAAATTCCTAAAATTAAATGATGCTAAATTTAATAATGTGATTTACCATAGTTACCTTTAGATAAGTAATTGACACCATTTCTCATAATTAAGCATAAGCATAGTATTAAAATTATACCATAATGACCGATATTATAGAATGCTCCATTAAATTTTAAATAATAATATAATGAATAGAACGAATTCAATAGTATGATTTGAATTAATGAAGAAGAGTGAAATATATAATTATTAAATTGTACAATTTATCTCCAAAAATGAATAATATGGTTAATGAAATATGAGAAAGCACTAAATTTAAAGTAAAAAAAGTTATGAAATAATTAAATAAAAAATTGAATAAAATATTATATTACAATAATGAAACACTCAATCACTAAAATAATAGCTGTTAATCCCACATCGAAGGTGTCGTCTTACTTGTTGCGATCGTTGAGCTAGGGGTTGATGCTATTTATCTCTATCATTATCCTCATCATCATTTGTGTGAATCAAATGAGTCTGGCCCCTAGAAGATAGAGAGTTCAAGTCCCAAGGGAAAGATTGACCTGGTGGTATAGGGTTTTTCGATGTGAAAAACCCTTGATGTTGCTGCTCCCTGGATCCACTGACACATGTAGTAGTAAATGCAAATGAGTCATCAAATAATCTCATTAGAGAACTAGGGATTTATTAAGCTGATTGTGATGGCGATAAGTTAAAGAACGATGACTATGGAGCATCATAAGGATGCTACGGGGTAATACCATGCTGTGAGATAGGCCAATATTTCCACTGTAAAGAATTTCAATGATAGGGTGTAAGTTGATGGTCCCGTAACTTTTATATCAGCATGCATCGATGGAAGGGTGAAGGGGTTAGGGACACCTGCTTGTGTCATCAATGGATGAGCATAAGACATATTTTCATCGTCATCTCCTTCCTCAGGTAAAATGGGATCCCTAAAAGACATAAAGCCATGGGCTCTCCTACCATGCCTAAGCTCGAGAATGGGTGGTCTCGATAATTCATCAACAGGGTAAGCAAGCTGGGTAGCAGTCATGTCTCCATACTCTCCTAGTATCTCGATGCTTTCTTAGTACGTATAACATGAGGCGACATTCTCGATCCACGGTCTCCCTGAATTGACTGTACAACTGAGAAGGGGAATCCTTGATACTAAGCTTGTGTAGTCTCTCAGCTGCATCAGCCTACAAAAAAGTACATTTAATACATATTATATCTTGAAGAAATCGTAAAGAAATTTGTGAACATCATTGGTTACCACAAATCCTGAACCATTATTAGGTGGACGGATCCATCGTTTAGTATGTCTCCAGTACCATGTCATATAGCTCAAGTCACAATGAAGAGCATCTATCTTTATCTCAATCAACAAAAGTATATTGCGCAATGCATTCCAAATACTAATGAATATCAGATGCTCATACTGTCAGTCTTTTGCTGTTTTGTCCTAAAGCTTTAAGGTATAACCAAAATTGAGGTCAAATAGCTCCCATGGGATTGGCTGCCTCCTTCCAAACTGTCAAAGCACATAGTCTGCATAGTGCTATTATACAATGTGGAAGCAAATGACAAGGACTGATGCTAGCCATATGTTACGCGAGGTCAAATAATACCCTAGTATAAGTTGCTGTACACTGAAAATATCATAAAGGCATCAAATAATATAAATTACAAAGAAGTACAATATAAATAAGCATATCACTAGATATGAGCTAGCACAACTAAACATAATAAATTAATGCTTCCAACCTCATTTGCCCTCATCTGATCAAGCAATATTCTATACTAGTGTAGAGCCATAGATGGCGGATGAAGAGGTAGGTTAGTGTTCTTCCACCTACGAGAAATATATATTGTGGATTAATTGTTTGAATACTTTGAGTTATTGTAATAGATGCAATATGAAAATTATATATGATCCACACCTAAAGCTCAATGATGGAAGCAAGGGGTAGATGTTTAGTCGAAGATCAGGATACAGTGGTCTCACCAATGCTAGAATAGGGAATCGATCTCATGACCATAAATGCAATAGGTGTAGACATCCATTAATATTAAGCTCATCACATTTTATGGTGGTACATAACTCTCTGTACAAGCATGCTGGAACCGTTGATCCCCAGCTAAACTAGCTTGCATCTGCAAAGTTTTCTAACAATGGAAGATACATTAATAGCACTTTGTGACCCAAAGTGTTGGGTATAAGGTAATCGCCAATGAGTCATAGAATATAGTTACGTGCAAAGCTTTGCATTTATTCATCATTTGCATCATTTGGTAAGTGTCCAAAATTAGCTGCTAACCAACTGATGCTTAGGCGTTAGCCTTACAAACATTCATAAGACGATTTCATCCCAAATAAATATTCACACACCTTTGGCCAATCAAGTTCATTTTTACCAAATACAGGGACACCTTCATAAGAAAGACCTAACTAGATGGAGACATCCTATAAGATAATGGTGCATTCCCTGGCGGTAGTGTGGAAAGTGTGTGTCTCGGAATGCCATTGTTCAACTAAGGCGAACATCATAGCTGCATTCATAGAAGCCTGCTTGTTGAAGATAAGGCATAATTGCAATTGGTGGATCAAATAGCCGGCCTGCATGTGCGATGCATCATAACTTCAGAATTCAATCCTCCTTTTGTTGTCAATAAAGAAAATAGTTAAGACGTTTACAATTAAGCCATTTGTATCCAAGGAATGGAATTACTTAGTCTAGCCACACGACCTATGAATATATGTCTGGACTGCAAGTATAATAGTGACTCATCATTGGGCTTAAGGGTTATAACACGATACTGACTTGCCATTACAATCAGGAGTTATGAATTATGTTGAACTGCATGAATTCAATCAATTGCATAACTATAAGGGGATGCAATTTTTTCATTTATGTCAAGAAAAAAATTTAACTTTATACAATAAAATAAGCACAATATACTATTTAGATACAATATATTATTTAACTTTTACTAATATATCAATAAACTAAGCATTATTCGGAGCAATGTAAAGTAGTAATCTACAGGAAAAGCTTTCCGTTGCAATTTTTTGGGTTAAGGGTGTCATTTGACATTTCGTTGGCTGGACGGACAAGTTACGCGATTGTGCCTAGTCAGTCAGCATAACCCACACCTTTGAGATTCTGATAGACTTTCTCTCCAATTTATTTCATTTCTTATACATGTGGAACAAGGACGACCATTAGGATGCATCTGCATTAGATATAATACAAATATTGGTCCATTCAATGGTGGCCAGTGCCCTATACTGCCAATTGGTCAAAACTTATAATTATAAGCTTTCAGCATTATCTCTAATCCGAATACAGGATTGATAAACTATAACAGATCCAATGCAACCTTCACACATGTTATAAACACATGTTGGTAGGGCTAATGTTCTACTTGGAATTTGCTACAATTATATGTTCACTAGCTCAGGCTAACCATACATGTTCGCCCAAACTATTTTCATGTCAGGTCATACAACTCATCCACCTTGAAAGCAGACCTTAGGCAGTTAAAGTGACGGACGTGACAGGAAGATGCTCTTCGAGTGCACTGTTGAATCTTTTTCCAGATATCATCGCTAAACACCTTATCTACTTGTAAATGTGTTATAATAGTCTCCGCTTTGTTGACAAAGTATGCATTTATTCAATACAATATAGCTTTAACTAACCCAGTAATCGGTAAAAATATAACTCCTTTGAATACACTATTAATACACTCGACTAGGTTAGCTATCATGTGCCCTTATCGTCGACTTCCCTCATCATAAGCATGGCTCCATTGACTCTTCGGGATATTATTGATCCAATTAACAACTCTTGGCTGCAATTGGTGCAAGTCATCTAACTTGCAATCTATAACATGTTGCTCATATTGATAACCTATACCATAAATTGCTATCATTGAATAAATAATAACCATGATAGGTAATGACATGTTAAGGATGTTAGTGTAAGTAATGCACACCAATGCTAATAAACATCTTCAACCACATCGTCCTAAAAGTTAAGTTGAGATTGTTAGCGATGTATTGAAGGCAGAACACATAATAACCATAAAAGGATTACCACCCTATGCGTAGGTTTACTACGATAGTTAGTATTCTAAGATGCCTATCTGATATCAAGCAAATATTCTGTCTATCTTTAATAACACACTGTCAAATGTTTGATAAGAACTAAGCCCATGTCTCGTAGGTTTCTCCCTCTACCACAGCAAATGCTAGAGGGATGACCTTTCTATCGCCATCTTGTGATGTCGCCGTAAGCAAAACCCCTTTATACTTTTCGTACAAAAAGGTGTCATCTACTTAGTCTATCAATTTCAAATAGGGAAATGACTCGATGCATGGCTTAAAAGTCCAAAAAACTCGATTAAACAATGCAACCAGCTCATCTCTAGAACTGCTTGGTAGGCATTCCTTAATAACAAGCTTAAAGTAAGACCTAGGATTAAAGTGATGCATTATTGCCAACCGCCTAGGTAATATAGAATAAGACTTCTCTCAGTTCCTAAATGTAAGAGCTACGGCTCGATGTTTGCCTATCCACAGCTTCCTATAGGATACTAAGTATTCAAAAATACCGTGGATTTTCTCAATGACTTCTCGGATAGACACATTTGGGTTTTCGGTCATCATGACCAATAGGATGAAATGACATAAGTGTCTAATTTTGGATGATCTCGGGAAAGAAAGGCAGATACACACGTGTGAGGCTTATTGTATTTTGATATCTACCAGTGATTCTCTCTTAACTTATGGCATGCTCTAACCCTCCACTTGCATTGTACACCATAGTGAAGGCACCGATATTCTTCATACTTGACCGAGGAGTAATGCACGCAAAATATGTGATGAATCCAAACTGAATATATTTTCATTATACGGTGAAATACCTTCTAGTTCATATATCGCAAACCCATATATGACTCCTAGTTATTATTTATATTTATATCATCTCGCACTTCAAGGTAATCATGACTAACAGTAGTTTCTACATTTAGTCGTGAAAAAAAGGCAGTAATGGACTCCATGTACTGGCTTTCAGGTGTTATCAGGAGTGTTGGTGACATCTTCTCTGTCATCGTTACCGTCATCTATTGTGAATTCGGATTATTACATGCACGAAATTTCAAAATTTTAATCCAAATTCTACCTAGGATCCATGTAAAAAACATAAATCAATGATTAGGATTTTACTTATTGGGCACTCGTGTTTCTATTGATCAAAACTTGAGAGTGGATGAATCAAACACTGGCCAGAAGGTACAGCGTCTCTACGGTATCTACACGGAGTGAACAACGACCTCTCACCTTTCACGAATTTGCTAGGATGCATTTTTCTCTATAGGAATTAGGATTCGATGTTTTTTGAGTAATTTAGGATTTTAGGAGCTTTATGAGCATGTGCATAATGTGTTGCCCTCAAGCCCCTTTTTATAGAACTTAGGCAAGCCACAATCCTAGTCCTATTAGGATAATGCTTCTAAAATCCTAATCACACTTAACAATTCATTTTATCCTTATCCTAGAGATAATAAGGAAAGACAGGACTTATCTATTAATTATCTAATATTAAATAATATTATTTCATAATATAAATATCTTAATATTAGATAATTATATATAGTTATCAAATATCAAAATAATATTATCTCATAATATATTTATCTAATATCTGATAATATAATTATTTGATATTACTTTAATATCAAATAATATCACATAAATATATATATATATATATATTATGTGAATAACACATTATTATTCTTAATAATAATATATATGCATGAAAATAAGTCCAATTAATTAGATATTAATATAATTAAAGTCCAATTAATTATTATCTTATTCCTACTCCTTTTGTGTAACCCTGTAGGTTCTTACTATGTTAACAATGACTCATTATTGAGCTATAGACAGTGAGCGGTATCTAGCAATACATCACTGCCACTCAAGTAGTAAGAATGTCTATGATTCGACGTCCACCTAATACATGATCAACGTTTTGCATCATAACCCTTTTGTAATAATATCCAAATTGAACTGGAGGCATGGAATGTGTCATCCTCGTTAATGTTCAATTTTTATTTCTTGATACTCAGTAGACTTAAAACAAATTATTAATATCACATATTAATCCAATTGAGCATGATCATGCATTTCTAAGTCTCACTTAATCAAGGGGTCCAAGGATATTTCTCTTTTATATAAGAGTAATAAAATTCCATCTACATCATTCATTTTCCTCTGCACGATTCATGACACACCTAATCAATACCCTATTCGTCATCCTGATCAAAGGTGACATAGGAAAATTTTAAAATGAGTAATTCCTCATGTAAGAAACCGTAGTGATTTCAAGTCAAAGGTTTATGTGTATTTATGATCATATGAAAATAACTTATGACACGCCTACCCATACAATATTCTCATAGTGGATTAGTCCAGTACATTGTTCACTAATAATGTATTCATGTATTAACTTGATATCACATATCCATGATTTGTAATCATCAATCATTATACATGTTAGTCTCGATGTATTATTACTATCCTTTTCGTAATAATACTTGACTAGGGGCATTTTAGAAATAACAAAGCTATTTCAAGGATAATTATTATATTAAGTTATAAATCACGTAGAATAATAATAAAATTATAAAAATAAAATATAATAATTAAATTACCTAAAATAAAATATAATACATTGTGTATTATTTCAATCATCTATATGATTGGTTCCTAGGACACACACCAACATCATCATCATTACCAAATCCTTCAAGAACATCGTCATGTGCATCTTCCTCTTCAAATTCATCCATGATATTCTCTATTTGCTCCGAGGAGGAAAGGGAGTGAGATAAGCAATAATTGTGCTAAGAAAAACATGACTCTAAAGCATAATTAACAATAGGGTTGTAAAATTGCTGACTATAGTTAATTTGCCTATTCATTGGTTCAATGTTAGCCAGATATGAGTTGTAACATGAAGGCCCTTCATTAGTGTCATTAAGTTAGCTAGTGGATGGTAGCATGTATGAGGCACTCACATTAACTAGTTGACTTGCTATGTTTAAATCCAATCCTACTGTTGAGTAGGAAATCTCGCATTCACTTCCCACATCCGTTGAATGCCATTGACGTCTTCCAATTCACACGCCTTATACTATGTCGGATTCAGTGAGAGCAGATATTTGTATATCAACTCAATTACGACTTAATTTTTATTAAGTCGTAACTTTCGCCTAACTATATTTTTTAGCGCATTTAGGGTTATGTCTAATTTGATTCTCATTAAACATATCTCCTTAATCCAATTCATAAATTTTTCCATTCACATAAATATAAATATTTTCATCCCTGGAACTCATTTTGATTCCTACCGTAATCAAGTTCAAGAGTCATCTCCAGAGATAAAATTAGTTATTGAAATATGTATCATAATTACAATAATAACTATAGTTAACTATTACTATCTAATTACTCATAATTTTTAATTATTGTTAATTAATAAACTAATTATTCCACATATCAATCTTATCTATTTACCTATACATATATTACTTTTATCCACTTAAATTTTATAGTTCAACATTTGATTAACCTCCTATAATGCTACATTCAAACACATGTGTAAATTTTTTTACCTAGAAGATCTTTGAATTTCTTCACTTTCGTAAGTTTTTTGTACAGTAGAAAAATTAATTATTTTTAAGTTTTAGGAAGAGATAAATTTAAAAATTAATTATTTTTAAGTTTTAGATAATTATGAATTTTTAGTTTTATTTTTTTGTTTAATGTTAGTAATAATAATAATGATTTATTTTTATAAAATATTCATATAAGTAAAAAAAAACATGCCCAAAAATAATAGCTTATTACTTTAAAAATTTTATTTAAAAATTTAAATATTTGACCATTCTAATAAAATAATAAATATTCATAATAGAATTTTAACTATTGTTGTTACAAAAGATAATAGACAAATAATTTAAAGTAATTTAAATAATCATAGTACAAAATTATTAGCAATTAAATTTGATTATTAAATTAATAATATTAGTAAATACACAATGTTCAATAAAACAAAAAAACTTAATTATATTAATAAAAAATTTATCAAAAATAATATTATAAAATAAAAAATACAATTAATAATAATTAGATAAAAAATTATTTCATTTTTTATTGATTATTATAATATAGTTAATTAATATTTAAATAACAAATGAATAATAATTATGTCTTAATAATACTAATAATATTTACCCAATAGATATATAATACCTCTAAATATTATTTGATACTAAATATATATTAAACATTACAAAAATATTTTGCAATATTATTAACTTTATATTTATTTTAATATTCATTATTTTTAATTTTATAATATTTTTAATTTATTAATGTTTAGTAATATTAATAATTGATTTTCAATTATTATGGTTCATTATTAAATTAAAATTATTAATTAATATCACTAGAATAATATTAATTACTATTTATTTTTAGTAGTGGTTGTAGAAACAAGACTGATGATATAAATAATAACAATAATAAGTCCAATGGTTAATTTTAAACAATTGTAAAAATTATGGTATTGTTAAATAAAATAAAAATAATAAGATGCACAATAAAATAACTATTTCAAAAATAAATATGGGTGAATTACTTTCCATAATAATGGTTACTTATACAATAAATTGAAAATATTTAGACCAAATGGATTGGATAATCATAAGTTATTCCTTTCCTTTCCGCCTCATTTCTTCTACTGATAATATTCCCTTCCTCTATTTTAGACGAAAACAACTCCCATGTGTAGAATATTCATTAATTAGCATTTTGTGAATTTTAATATTATTTTATGGGTTAATAAGTTAAGAATAATATTATATACTTTTAGTATTTTTTTCTTAATTTTACATGTGCACCTACATCATTTCAATTTTTTTTAAAATATCTACACTTATTTGTTTACTATTTGTCTTAATTATATAATTATTTATTCTTAATCAAATTAAAATTACATGTATTTTAATATCTATTCTTGATTAAATCAATATTTATGGGTTAAAAAATATTTTCAAAAATCTCACAGTAATATAGTTAATAATAATTTATTATTAACAAACTTTTCTATTTTTTAAAAATTTACAATTAATTGGACTTTTAATTTTCTTATTTCATAGTGCCTAACCCACATGCATAATAATTCATATCATAATAATATGTACAATATGTTGGAATCGGAAGCCATACGAGCGCAATGAATAAATCGATCCCAGCCAACGGATTCATGGAAAACGTTAAATTAGAATGTAGGATTCAGGTTATACTTTTATATTATTCTAGATTTTGTTCATTGATCACCTCTTCGACTTCCTTTCGGTTAAAGACTCCGAGGTATCCACACGAACTAGTAAATCACCAATGAACATCTTCATGATTACTAGTTGGAATTCGTCTCCTTAGCCTTGTAATGCTAGCTATGTCTCTTCAAGGATTATGATCAATGAGAGGTGCTAGAATTTTTCTATGCTGTATGGGATGCGTGAATAATGAATCAACCTTATTATTACCATAGAAAATCCTAACTAATTTAGACTTTGGTCTATGTATAATTATAGGCTTATTATTGGGCCTTATAATTATAACATAGAAATCCTAAGTATTAGGCCCAAATAATTTGACTCATTAATTTCAAATCCACTAGGCTCTAAGTGTGTGACCCTTCAGGCTCTCATTACATTAGCAATAATCATTAATCATATTAATGATCATAAACAATGAGCGGTGTCTAGCAACACATCATTGTTACCTAAGTGATGAGAAAGTCGATGATTCGACTGAACCTTTATATGTGATAATCATCTATATCCTTTTGTCCTAAACATCTAGATTGAGCACGAGACATGGACCATGTCATTCCCGTATAGTCCAATCTTGAGGTTTCTTAATTCCTAAGTAAGCTGACTAAAGCAAATGTAATTGACATCCCATGTCAATTCATTTGAGCATGGCCATGCATTTTTTTAATTTTACTTAATCAAGGGGCCCACAGATGTTACTTTTGTTATATAGGAGGGACAAATTCCATCTCGATCACACAAACCCCTTCACATGATATGTGACATATCCAATAACTACCCTTGTATTCACTCAAGTATGAGTGATAGAATAGTATCAAAATATGAAACTTACATATAGGGAACCTTGGTGATCTCAGGTCAAAGGACCATAATAATAATGATCACTAAGAATCACTCATGACACTCATATAACAATCCATGTAATATTCTTAGGATGGGTCAGTCTAGTATATAAGTTCTCTAACTTGTACTCATGTGTAAGCTTAATATCTCATATAAGTTATTGCACATGCTAGTCTTAACATATCAAAGTAACCTAATCCATAATGATATATGACTAAGAACATTTAAGAATATAATTATTCTAAGGTTATTATCATAATTAAATATATTACGCAAACAATATATATAAATATAATAATTGGAATTGCCATTAAAATAACATGATTCAAAATTACAATCATCAATATGATTGGTTTTAGGGCATATACACTAACACAATATGCATAATCTAATCAAGCTACAAGCATAGCAATATACCCAAATATCATAATAATAAAAATAAATTAAATTAATATAAGCATATTAAAATAACACCCACAAGCATAATCACATAGGTAAGATAAAATAATATAAATATCATAATAAATAATTTGCAACAATTAATACAAATATAATAAAATGCATAATCAAATTGAATAATAACAATCTAACTACATTGCCTACTGACAATGCAAAATAAAATTGGAAAAAATTTGTAAAAAATATTACACTCAATAGATATTAAATTTTTATATAATCTGACAATGTTTTTTCCTAAATTAATATCTCACTTGAACTCAAAGATTTTATTTTTTCTTTTAAAAAAAACTTGTATAACGAGTTTCATAAGTGTTGTTGAAAATAAGAGATTTTGAGTTGTTGAAGAAAAGGAATTGTTACTGAAGATGGGGTGTTTTAGTGAAGGGTTGCTAAGGAGGAAGATTTTTTACTGCATGAGAGTGTGAAAGAGGATTTTCTACTAAAGGAGAGTGTGAAGGGCTACTGGAGAGGGGGATTTTATAAGCATCATCTGCAGTCACGGGAAAACAGGGATGGATAAATGTCAGCGGGGAAAGAAGGAAAGAACATGTGGCAGTAAGAGGGTAAGGGATGTGACATGTAGCAGTATCGGGTGAGCCAAGTCACGCGGTCAAGCCACGCGTGACCGGCCAACTCTGATCACACGAGCTGACTGCTCGTGATCAGATTCGTGTGATCAAGCCTACACTTGCAAACTGATCACGAGTTGCAGCCCAATGTGATCAGGCTGACTGGTCAATTGGGTTGCTTCCCATAACCTATATTATTTTTTTTTAAAAATCTTTTAAGCATTTTGGTAAAAAGTTTTAACGACGTAGATTTTCAGTAAAATCTTCTCCAAATTCGAGGTAAATGGTGAAAAAGCCAGTCAAATTACCATCGGTAACCCTAGTAACATACATATAACAAGTTTATTACTCTCTCCATTACTTTTTATCTATCGCATTTTAAAGAAAATTTTTATTTCTTTTGATTTGTCATTTTAGAATTTCAATGAAACATTAAATATTTTTTTTTTCCAAATCTATCATTCTATTTTATTAATAAATACTTTATTATTTTACACTATTAGTTAACTTGCATTTATTTCTTTACATTTTTCTCTCTATTTTTAACTATCTTAAATTTTATATATAAAAGATAATTTTGTAAAGCTCATAAAATATAAACTAATTTAACTATTTTTTTAATATGTATAAAATCGATTAATAGCGACAAATAAATAGGAACAGAGAAAGTATATGCCAATAGTTTGGTCACACATAGGAGTTAGCTGCCATACTAGTGATTTCTTTGATATGAATTAAAATGATATTTGATGTAAATGCTATCTTTTAAAATTTGGGAGGGATTTTCATGCATCAATTATTTCAATTTAAATAGTTAAATTTTATTTATTCTCCATAATGCACCGATATAACCACTATATCTTAAATTTTAACCGTGGACAAAGTTGCAATTTCCAATTATAGTTGCGTATATCGATAAATGTTAATTTTTAAAACACTCTAATTTGAAATTACTTTTGTAAAATATCTTAATCTTTTTCATAAAATATCAAAAGATTCTATCATCTTTGGTGTGATAACCGAGATTACTTAAAAAAAGAAGAAATTATTTAATTCCCGTGAGAAGTAAGTTTTCGTAAAAAATTAAATTTTTTAAAAGATAATTTGTATGTGAATTTAAAAAAATTAATATTAAAAAATGATACTTCTTATGAAATAATTTTGTATATTTTATTTGATTCAATTTTAATTTTTTTAAAAAATATTAATAAAATAATTCTTATATTGTTAATATTATTTTAATACATATTAATAAATTTTAATTATCTTTAATTTCTTTTCTTTGAAACCATGTAGTTAGTATCTTTTGTATTATAATTTTTATTATTTCATAATTTTATATTTACATAAAAAATCAAATTAACTCAAAATCTTATATCTTTCTTCAAAAAATTAAATTAACACATAATGCATAATATATTTTTTATTGTGAATTATGTTGTTTTGAATATATATATATATATATATATATATATATGTATATATATATATATATGTATATATATATATATGTATGTATTACACATCTATGTAAAATAATTTAAAATAAAAAGGCACTTAGCAGATTAATAATTATGATATTTATTAATATCATAATTAATTTTTTAAATAAAAGAATTAATAAATGTATTAATTTTACACTACAAATTTTTAATTGAATAAAACTTATGTGTTGGAAATGTAAATCTGACATAGCTTTTTCACAAGTTATCAATTTTTTATGGGTCCAATACTCATCAAAATTAACCTCTCTTATGATAGACACATGATCAAGGCATCAATGCGGGCATCATAGTCATGGCCATACAATAATTAATATAATGCAAGTCTAATTATCTTATTCTGTTGAAACGCAATTACTTTAACATCACGATCTTCTGCACCGTTAAACAAACCATTAATCTGTGTGACTTTTTGTACACATTGAGTTTATTCATATATTATTCATCTAATAATTTATTTCAAATTTTATATTTTTTAAATAAAAAAATATTTATTTCAATAATTCATAATTCATCAATAAAATTAATTTATTTTTATATTTAATTTTACTGCTTACATAATAATATTAGCCTTACATATAATAACCAAGTCATCTATTTCTTACTAATGTTATCGAATACAATTTAACTGATAATTTAATTTAAAAATATAACTCCTTGACATATATCCAGCTATAATTAGAATTATTTTAAGAATATTTTAATGACAATTTGACACTCCAATTTAATAATATCTTTTTAAAAATGTCTTAATTTTTCCACATAATAGAAAAAAGGCTTTCAAGTGCTACTCTCTTGGCGTTGAAGGCCAACCACCCACGATTACCTAAAGGAAAAACCTAGGCCCCTCAAGTTGTCCAAAATAGACATGTAAAGTGGGCGGAACGGACTTATATTAGCCTAACCAGGGTGGGCTTTTGCCCATGAGAACTTGTTTGCATAAAATGCGGGTTTTATACTAGGGTGCAGTGTGGGCTTGCCTACAAGTAGCCAGTATTTTTTTAAAATATTTTTATTAATTATTTTATTTTATTTTATAATGTATGAATTATATTTTTAATATTTTAATTTTTATTAAATTATTTAGATAAAAAATTAAATTAAATTATAGAAATTGGATTAAATTTGTTAGAAAGTAATTGGATTGAATTTTTTTAATATATATTAGGCCTAAATATAAAAAAATAATTAAAAAATTTTTTGTTTGCAGGCAAACCATGACTGTGTGAGTTTTTACCAATGCAGGCTTGCATGTATAAGCCCGCATCAAATGTGGGCTTCATGCAAGAATACCCACATTAGCCCGTTACCGCAGGTTACTCGTAGTCACGGGTCCCATTTTACATGTCTGGTCCAAAGGAAACTTACAGATATCAATAAAAAAAAGGGTGCAAACTTGCAGCTTCAATGAAAACACTGGGGCAAGAAGCTTTACTCACGTGGTTCCTTTCTAACGATGTATATGTTCTTACCACTTTTATGCTTACATCAATAATAAATAAGTTTTAACTAAACTAGTTTGACCTGTGCTATGTGGATACTTATTATTTTATTATAATTAATATATAAAAATATAAATAAAATAAGAAATTACAATTATTATAATCATGTTTATGTGTATTTATACAAGTTTATAGTACAGAATTAGTAATGCTTATTAGTATAGATTTCTAAATTATGCGAAATGTAGAATTTAGGCAGTATATGGTGCAAAATTCTATATTTTGAGTGAAAATTAGTTCGATTTATAGCAAAATGTAGAATTTAGTGCAAATTATTGTCTATTAGTGCAATTATAGTGTAGAATTCTCTATTGCAGAATTTATTTATGCAAAATCATGAATATTCAGGTTTATGCAAGTTTGTAGTGCAAAATTTTAAAAATAGCACAACACAAAGATGCACAGTACTGAATCATGTTTAAAGAAGTCTGAATTTAAAACAAAGCTTGAGTATATGCATTTAGATAATTACTGCAATGTTAATAGATAAAAGAGTTCTAACAGAAATTCTTTAAAAGTGTATACTCTTCAACTGAAGACAATTAGCAACAAATTCTTTAGAAGTCTAAGATCTTTAGATTGAATATAGTTAGCGAGTCCTATTAATTACTACTCTGTATATTTCAACCTTTCATTTTAAAGGAGGAGGACAGTCTAGGCCATATATGGCAAGTTACATTAGCAATTGACGCAATATATTCATCAGCACCATAATAGAAATAGAAATCTTTTGGAAAAGTTAATTGTTTCATTATTCATAAGATGTACATGATCATTAGTAGGAATTTTGTACACTTTGCTTGAGCTTAAAACTAAACTTTATGTGAAAGTGGAAATCTTTATTATACAAAACTTGATAAATTGGGTTTTCTAAATATAGCTTCTAGAATCTGTGGTTAAATCATATACTTTCAAAAATCTATAGGTAAATCACATACCTTACATATCAACATCCTAGTAAGTTGCAACTAGATAAGTCGCAAAATCTAAAGATCCATAATCTAAGTTTAAGGTCGGAATCAAAGATATACACGCCTATTGAAAAATAAATGCAATGTAAATCAGAAAGTAATTTTATGTCAATGAGCTATCAAACAAAAGATCACATCAACCAATGTACATATGTCTTACAATTTGAAAATCTCACTAAGCAAATGGAAAATAGAAGCCCCATGTTGAGTTCATTCTACTAGCATGAACTAAAACTCAATGTGAATAGCCAAAGTAGTTGATTGTGAATAGCATCTAATGGACAGAGCAAAAACAAAACAATAACTAAATTCAAACACCAAAAATCTCGAAACTCAGAAGCCAACAAAGATAAACCAATGAAAAAAGTAAAAAAGAATAAAAGATAATTTTTAACATTAATAACACAAAATGAAAATCTTTATTGAGAGAGTGAAATCAAGAATGAGATTGAGAGTGAAGCATATTAAAAATTGTACCTCATTGAAATTAGAATCAAGAGAGTGAAGGAGTTGTTTTGGAAATGTTGACAACTTATTATCCATAGATGAAAGAGTTGATCCATAATCGCAAGATTGAAGTTTTCTACAGAAGGAGATAACCCGCATCGGCATTACGTAGAGACAAAGTAGGAAAACTACCTAACGAAAAATTTAGTTGCATAAAGGAGATCCAAAAATGATGGCAGTGAAAGTGAGAGGTGCTGAGGTGAAAAAAATGGAGAAAAAAAAGGTGAGACGATGGCATGCAAATCCAAAAAAAAAAATGTAATGTCAACAAAGGAAGGTAACAAATCTGGGAAATATGGAAAAGGACGAAATGTAATGTAAAGGTTTAGAAGCTTTGTTTGAAGTTTTATTGGGAGATTGGAAGAGCTTTGTTTAAAGGGGAAGTCCTGTTTTGCAGCTTCACCCTAAAGACTTTGAATTTGAAAGAAAGTTTAGGAAAAGAAAGCTTCCGAAGGAAGCTAATAAGAAGTCAATCAAACAAATCATTGGTACATGGCAAATAGCTCAGCAAAAACAAAAATAAAAGAAAGTTAAGGGCACAAACAAAATGACAAAAAGCGTCTTCAAAGTATAATACGATGCACAAGTAAGTTACGGAGTAGGGGTGCAAATGAGCCGAGTTGAGCTGAACATCTGCATGTTTGAGCTCGAGCTCGGTTACATTAAACGAGCTCGAGCTCGATTCCAATACGAGCTTAATCGAGCTTATACAAGTTTAAACGAACTTTAGATTTTTTATTTCAAATTTTTAATTGAGCATAAATATTCAAATTTGAACTCGAGCTTAAGTGATAATCGAGCTTAAACGAGCATAAAATAGTTTAATATATTTATATTATATATAATATAAAAAATAAACGAGCCTAAATGAATCTAAACGAATCTGTAACAGTTTAATATATTTATATTATATAAAAAATAAAAAATAAAAAAATATTTTATATTAAGTTCATTTAGACTTGCAAGCAGCTCGAACTAAGTAATAAAAAGCTCGACCTCGGCTCGAATAATAAACGAACTCGTCTCGTTTAGAAAGATAAATAGATAAATGATATTTACACTTTGATCCAATCCCGTCCACTAAAAATATTACAAGTTGTTCCTTCCCTTATTTAAAGCTGCGAAGAATCCCTGTATTTTTAAAAGGCAACGTTTTTGTGCAGTTGTGTTTTTTCATTTTTACTTGACACGTGTTGGGCTGAAGAAAATTTTTTTCCTGCCCAACACTGTTTATTTTTTCAATTTTTATTTTTTTTACTCATGCTATTTACAATTTAAATATTATCAAGTATTTTAAATTTAACATAGTATAATTTATTTAGGACAAAAATATTTTAAATAATGAAAATTTCTTATTTAATTAAATTAATTTATTTTACTGTATACTTTATTTTTAATTGTTACTTCTTTATAATTCAAGAATTGTTTATCTTCTTTTTATTTATTTTATTTTATTTTATTTTTTATGATCACTTCTATTATTTATAACACACACATTAATATTATTAAATAGTATAGATGCAAAATTATACATTTTATTTTTAAATTTTTATAAATACTTTAAATAAATCAAAATTTTAGTATAAAAATTGATTGAATTAATTAATCAATAATGTTTAAATTATTTAAATTTTATCAATATTTTCTTGATATAAAGTTTTAAGTATTATACTTAAAATTAAATATATATCAATTCAAATTTTGTTAAGACTTTGTACTTCATGTACTATTTTTTATGCATTTTTTATTTTTTTAGTTATATTATTTATAAGTCAAATACTATTGAGTATTACAAAGTTATCATGGTATAATTTTCATCATAAAAATATTTTAAATAAATTAAAGATTTTGTTTAATTGAATTAATTTATTTTATTATATATTTTATTTTAATTTTGATTGTTTATTAGATCAAACATTGTTTCTCTTCTTTTTATTTGTTTTATTTCATACTTTTTTATTTTTATATCCATTTGTATTATTTATAATTCAAACATCAATTTTATTGAATACCGTAAATATAATATTTCATGTTTTATATTTAAATTTTTATAAATATTTTAAATAAATAAAAATTTTAGTTTTGAAATTATTAATTGAATCAATATCAACCAATTGAAAATTATATTTTTTAATAAAAATATTGGAATATTAAAATCAAATTGATTTATTTAAATTTTGTCAAAATATTTTTGTATTTATTTTGAAATACTATATATCCAAATAAATACGCCAGGAGGATTTTGTTAAGATCTTATATCTTATGTATTATTTATCTTTATTATATATACATTATCATATGCTTTTCTCATCTTTTTTTTTAAACTAATGATATTTAAAATTGAAACACTAATATTTCTGAATAGTAAAGAATCTAAAGATATATTATATCATATTTTTTATTTTAAAAATATTTTAAATAAATTAAATTTTTATTTAATTAATCAATTTATTGTATATTTTATTTTCCTATTACTTTACATATCACATATTAGTTCTCTTCTTTCTAATTATTTTATTACATATATTTCTCTTTTTTTATATGCACTTTTATTACTTATAGTCTAAACACTAATATCAGTAAGTGGTAAAAATATAATATATTAAATTTTAATTTTATATTATTTAAATTTTTTAAATAAATTAAAACTTTAATATAATAATTATTAACAAATTTATTTAACCACATATTTATTTTTAAAAATAATACTTAATAACTAAGTTAAGTTTTTTTTAATTTTTATAGTAATAATTTTCAAGTATTATGTTTTATGTTAAAAATATATTAATCAAGATTTTATCAAGGATTTACAATCCATTATATGATTTTCTTCTTTTTTTCCTATTCAATCCTACTATTAATTAAAAGTTTAGATGTAATATATTGAATAAAAATATTTTAAATAAGTTAAAGTTATTTTTTTATTTTATTTTTTTAAGGAGAAAGGTGAAATCATCAATGCAAAAATAGTAAGGAATTATAAAATAAACTAATAAAAATTACTTATTAAAATAATTTATATAATTTTTTAATTTAAAATTTAAAATTTTATTTGGATGTAAAATTTGAAATATATATATTGAAATATATTGATGTAAAAATACTTCAGAAATAGTACTGCTTAATTGATTAAATGATGTTATATATATTTAAATTAATTTGATTTATTGTGAATTGAAAATTATTTATATTATTAGTAAATACAAAGATATAATGTTAATAAAAAATATATGTAACTAATATTAAAAGGTTAAAAAAATTAGAAATTTTTTTACAATATAATAATATATGAATAAGCAGTGTTATAAAACCTATTTATATGTTAAAGTTCAATTAATTATACCTTAAATAAAGTTATGAACATAAATAGTAAATTTTTGAATATATAAAATGAACCATAACAATGATATAAGATTGAAATTTTTTAAAAGGGCCAACCTTTGATAACCCAGTCCAATACAACCTTAGGATGTCTGTTCTAAAGACTAACTAGGATTTGCATTCATCACAAGGCAGAAATATGCCTTGTAGTAGGGTTTGAAAACAAACAAGTATAATGATGATGCTGGGAGAAATAAGGCATCGCCATAGCAGACATCAATTCCTTTGTTGATGCATCAAACTTTACAACATGATCAATATACGTAGTGCTCCTCTTTGCAATGGTGACTAAAAAGGTCCCCCTTAAACACAGATGAATTTGTTCTTATTTGAAACGGCATCCAACATTACTTACATCCCACTAGTTTCTACTAGTATTGAAGTTCCATGAGCATTTGGAGAAACTAATGGATCAGCAATGTGCTGGCAGCTTATTCAATTTGTACAAGTTGAGCTTTAACTATTGCAAGCTCAGCAAATAAAGAAGCCAACTGATCAACAATAGCATTCTCTTACAATCTAATCTTGCAAAGCTCACGAGTACAATGCAATGACTGAAAGACAGCTTCATCCCCATATTTGTTCGAAAATGAACATAAATATCAAACATATCGATCTTTATGGGTTTATTTTTATAATAAAAAATATAATATAATATATTCTTATTGTCCACAAATATTAGTATTTCAATTTTAAATATCATTAGTTTAAAAAAAAATAAGAAAAGCATATGGTAAAGTAGATATAATATATAAGATATAAAATCTTAACAAAATCCTCCCGATGTATTTTTTGGATATTTAGTATTTCAAAGTAAATATAAAAATATTTTCATAAAATTTAAATAAATCAATTTGGTTTTAATATTCAAATATTGTTACTAAAAAATAGCATTCTCTTGCAATCTAATCTTGCAAAGCTCACGAGTACAATGCAATGACTGAAAGACAGCTTTATCCCCGCCTTTGGTATTCATCGCTATAACCATTTGTTCGAAAATGAACATAAATATCAAACATATCGGTCTTTATGGGTTTATTTTTATAATAAAAAATATAATATAATATATTATTACTGTTCAGAAATATTAGTATTTCAATTTTAAATATCATTAGTTTAAAAAAAAAAAAAGCATATGGTAAAGTAGATATAATATATAAGATATAAAATCTTAACAAAATCCTCCTGATGTATTTATTTGGATATTTAGTATTTCAAAGTAAATATAAAAATATTTTCATAAAATTTAAATAAATTAATTTGTTCTTAATATTTCAATATTGTTATGAAAAAATATAATATGCAATCAATTGATTCGATTAATAATTTCAATACCAAAATTTTAATTTATTTAAAATATTTATAAAAATTTAAATATAAAACATATAATATTATATTTACACTACTCAGTAATATTGATATTTGAATTATAAATAATGCAAGTGGACATGAAAAATAAAAAAAATATGAAATAGAGTAAATAAAAAAAAGAGAAACAATGTCTGAAGTAATAAACAATTAAAGTTAAAATAAAATATATAATAAAATAAATTAATTATATTAAAAAAAATTTTAACTCATTTAAAATATTTTTATCATAAAAAATTATACTGTAATAATTTTATAATACTTAATAGTATTAGAGTCGTAAATAATATAACTTAAAAAATAAAAATGCATAAAAATAGTATATGAGGTATAAAGTCTTGATAAAATCTCAAATTGATATGTTTTTAATTTTACATTTAATACTTAAAATTTGATATCAAGAAAATATTGATACAATTTAAGTAATTTAAACATTATAGATTGATTAATTAATTAATTCAATCAATATTTTTATACTAAAATTTTAATTTATTTAAAGTATTTGTAAAAATTTAAAAATGAAAAATATAATTTTATATTTATACTATTTAATAATATTAATGTTTGTATTATAAATAATAGAAGTAAGCATAAAAAATATAAAATATAAAATAAAATAAATAAAAAAAGAGAAACAATGTTTGTGTTATAAAGGAATAAGAATTAAAAATAAAATATATAGTAAAATAAATTAATTAAATTAAATAAGAAATTTTAATTATTTAGAATATTTTTATCCTAAATAAATTATACTATATTAAATTTAAAATGCTTAATAATATTTCAATTGTAAATAGTATAAGTAAAAAAATAAAAATTGAAAAAACCAAATAGTGTTGGGTGGGAAAAAATTCTTCCCTAGCCTAACACGTGTAAGGTCAAAATATAAATACACAACTGCCTAAAAAATGTTGCTTTTTTAACAACTTGCTTGGTTCTAGTGAAAATGGAGGAGAAGTAAAAAAAAGAGTAGAAAAGTGCAGGAAAATAACCAATTTCACTTGCTTGGATTAGAGGAGAAAATAAAGGAAAAATGAAAAAATAAGGGAAAACGTACAGTGGGTCCTATAACAATTTTTTCCCTCAGTTAAGTGGTGAAAACTAGGAGAAAAACTGCACAGTGAAAGGAAGGGAAGTTTCTCACACAGCTCTACCCTCCCCCTTCTCCATTTCATGCCGCTCCGCTCCAAAGTTGATCAATGTATCATGTCCTCCCCCTTCTCGCTGTTGCTAGTGAAGAGTCTGACAAGCTCGCCAACCACTAGGTCTCCTTTGCGGTGGCCTGCCCTCCTTCTGCTCCGATCAGCTTGGTGTCGTATCTCATCTATCTTGTCGCCGCCGCTGCTATCTCATCTGATGAAGTTGCCGATGCCTTTCTCAGTTGGAATAGGTAAAAGATCTCTCTTTTTCACCGGTTGATCTTGTCGTTACTAATGGAGGATTTGTTTTGCGTTTCTGTCAGCCGTGCTAGGCGATATGCCCCCAAGTTAGGTTAGGCGGATTCGAATCGAATTCGATCTTGACCCAGCTTAGAGGCATGTCCAACCCGGTCCTATTTTACTTTTTTTAAAACCAAAAATAGACAAATAAAAGGAAAAAAATTATTTATCAATTGTAAAAATATAGTTTGTATATGCAAAATATGTAAAACTCTCTACATGAATTAGGATGATTGATGGTTGTAAATTTTTTTCTTATAACTAATAAGTAACAAATAAATAATATTTGGAATTTTCTTCTAGTTGTAAAAATATATAATAAGAAGTTCAAGAAAATTTGGTGTGTTAAGCCCTTTTTTTCTTGTTCTTTCCTTTTTGTCTATTGTAAATTTTTTTTATAAATAATTAATTAATTGTTGAATGGCAATTAGTTATAGTGAATCATGCTGTATGAGCAAAAATAGGGCGATTTGCTTCATATTAATTTTTGTATTTTTGGTTAAATAATTAAACAAAAAATTTAAATAATTATATGGTGAACAATTTTAGTGAAATAGGTTGTGTTATTTTTATTTAAATAATTAAACTAAAGTCCAATTTTTTACTCATTACAGTACTTGATTTATATTAATTTTCATATTAATTTATATTTAAGGTTGTAATCTTAAATTAAATTTTAATTCCTGTGAGAATTTAAAATTTATTTTAATTTCCACATATTGATATGTTTTTAAAATGCTTAGATATAAACATATATATGTGGGGTTTGAAACAAGAGAAAAATGAATGCATTCCAAAAATTAAAACTATAATTTCATCAAGTTCAGTACACCATATTGAAAAGATATACAGGAGTGAATGTGCTCATGTGATGATGCGTGCTATAAGATTCTCGCTAACTACACTTTCAACCTTCCAAAGTTAAAAAGTTTCTAGGTTATAGAACGTGAACACCTAGAAAATGTGTTTGGAGAATATCATCGAATCATACTTGTCAAATTTTAATTTGAAGTAAAATAATAAATTAGCAAATCATATATTAAGAAATTTTCAAAGAACTCCAATGGAGTTGAATCCTGCACAGTCGTAAACATGCATTAATAAAACTATAATTTTGTATTCTTTATGCTACTTTCTATCGTTATGATTTTACTATCTTTATTTTTGTATTATGTCAATAAATAAAATTTACTACATGTTATCTGCCTTACCCTTGGCTATGTTATTATGTTATTACAGCTTGACTTATTGAAAGGAGGAATAGCTTTCCAATCTCTAACAAGGTTAACACTTACAGACATTTCGTCAAACTTTTATAAGTTATTTCACTTTACCATATTGATATACTACATGATATTTTCTTTGAATATTGTCCTATCTGTTGCATGATTAGAGCTTAAGGAAGTGGAAGTTATTTCCTTTTCTGGTTATTAGTTGTAAATAGTAATTAGCTATTTTTCTTATTTTTCTCGATTACTTGTTGGAATTTACTTCAAAACTTAGCTCCTTTCCATTGCCTATAGGATTAATAATGGAAGATGAAAATGATGATATATTTGATAAGCATTATGAATTATAGCAGTTGATTAGTATAGATGCATTAGAACAATGGTAAATGTGTATTGTCCAACTAATGTGCATCATTGTGCATGCTATGCATTTGCTAACCATGCAAGCTACTCTTATTCATGCACCTAGTGTTACATGGGAAAGCGAAAGAGATAAAATGTGATAATAGCTAATGCAAAATTTAGTAATAACTGATCAATGTCATGATATAATTCGTATAAGTCCTCGTGCATTCCTTCAATTATGCAAGAAATTAAGAGGAACTGGCCGAGTGAGGAATTCTATTCATACTACAATAGAGGAGCAAGTGGTTAAGTTTTTGCACATTTTAGCTCATAATGTAAAGTATAGAATTGTATCTTTCTTTTTCCATCGTTTGTAGGAAACAACTAGTCATCATTTTCATAATGTTCTATGAGTCATTGTATCACTAGAGGGTGAGTACTTTGTGTAACTTTTAGGATTGAAAATTCCTTGTTAAATACTTAATAGTAGAAGGTTCTATTTATATTTCAGGGTAAGATGACAATGTAAAAGAAAAAAAAATTGAATGTATATTAGTATTTTTAGAGTGTCTTTGGATTTCACATCATGATTTTCGTTGTGCACTAAAAATACAAGATTGTGTTGGAGTTATAGATGGGATGCATGTACGGCTAAAACTATCAAATAGAGATACCCCTCGCTTTCGAGGAAGGAAAGACCTCCCAACTCAAAATGTCTTTATGTCTTACACGTTTGATATGAGATTTAGTTATGTACTAGCCGGTTAGGAAGGCACTGCTTCTGACTCTAGAATTTTGAAGCATGGCTTAAGTAAAAGAGGAGATAGACTTAGGATTCCTTTATGTAAGTTCACTTCATGATTTAATTAAGGTTAGAAGCATAGGCCCTAGAATATATCTATTAGAAAATATTCATAGTAATTTATGGTATATTACATCTGATCATAAAATTCAACTTTGACTAGGCAAATATTACCTAAGAGATGTAGGATATCCATTGAAAATTAGTGTGCTTACACTGTATAAAGGCATATGTTACCACCTAAAAAAGTATTCCATGTGTGGTCTCTGAAATGCAAAAGAACTTTTCAATCTCCGACATACTTCATTGAAAAATGTCATTGAAAGAACATTTGGAGTTATGAAGAAAGAGTTCTCGATTATAACCAGCGGCACTGAGCCACATTACTCATTAGAGACCATGTTTGATATTACTATTGCCTATTGCATATTACATAACTTCCTCATGGATGTTGATCCCGATGAGCATCTGATTGATAAAGTGGACCATGAGCTTTTCCATAATGTTACGAATTACCATGGAGACCATGAGACATGGAACTTGGAGGAGGATTATAGACAAGGACTCCTCTTGAGAGAAAGTATAACAAATCAAATGTGAAATGATTACGAAGAGAATTTGTCATGAATATTATTTTATAGATTGCCTAAAATTATGTAATCTTTTGTATCTATGATCCTCTTGGAGCTGAAACTATATCATTATATCAATAGAATTCTCTTTTTATTCTCCTGTCATGTGTTTGGTAGTATGTTATAAGATTATGAATAATATATAAATCAATGGTCCCAAAACTTGATGTATGTTACATGATAAAACTTAAAGCTCGTATTGCTTATGTTTATTGATTACTTGTTGTTTTCTTTGTCATAAACTATATATGTAGATAACATGCCATTGATCTTGTTTTCACTTTCCCATTGGTATAAAATATATTAATATTCTTATATTTGGCAACTTGCAGATTAAATCAATGGTCCTAAAACTTGATGTATAAAATATACTAATATTCTCTTTTTATTCTCCTTTCATGTGTTTGGTAGTATGTTATAAGATTATGAATAATATATAAATCAATGGTCCCAAAACTTAATGTATGTTGCATGACAAAACTTAAAGCTTATATTGCTTATATTTATTGATTACTTGTTGTTTTCTTTGTCATAGACTATATATGTAGATAACATGCCATTGATCTTGTTTTCACTTTCCCATCGATATAAAATATACTAATATTCTTCTATTTGGTAACTTGCAGATTAAATCATGTCCAAGAATAGGAGATCAGAGAAAGGAGGGAGTTCTTCCAAAGATAACCTACGATGGACATCGGACATGGATTCTATATTGTTAGATGCATTGCTTGAAAAAGTTCATAAGGAAAACAGGTCAGATGGGACCTTCACCTCTTATGCATATGTCACAGTGTTGAACACATTGAAAAGCCACAATAAGACCATTTTTGCAAAGATAACATATTAAAAATAAAATGAAAACATTGAAAGCAACTTTCAATGAATGCTATAACTTGTTTCATATGTGGAGTAGAGTTAGGTGGAATTCCACATCTAGATTGTTTGAAGCAAAACGGAGGTGTGGGAGGAGATCATAAAGGTGATTATACAATTAAAAGGAAAGAAGTTGAAGAATGAAATACTGCACTTACTATGTTTATTTGTAATAGGCAAATAGCTTTATATTATTCCTTATATATTGTTAAATGCTTGACTAATTATGGTTGCAACACATAGGAGAAACTTGAAGCACAAAAATGGAAGTATGGGAAGAGATCATAAAGATGATTATACAATTAAAAGGAAAGAAGTTGAAGAATGAAATACTGCACTTACTATGTTTATTTGTAATAGGCAAATAATTTTATATTATTCCTTATATATTGTTAAATGCTTGACTAATTATGGCGGAAAACCCCAATACACAATTATGATAAACTGATGGATCTATTTAGCAGAGATAGAGTGATTAGTGCACAAGCTGAAACTGCAAGGGATAAAGTGCAACAATGGGAGAGGGAAAATTTTAATATAAATGATTCTTTTGATGGCATGTCAGATTCTGACCTACGTTGGGGAACTGAAGGTCTAAGCTTTGTAGGCAACATGGACACTTATAGTCCTGTAGGTGGTGGTTCAACTTCATTGCAAGGAAATCAATCACAGGGAACATCATCTTTTAAAGGTACCAAAAGGAAAGCTACAATGGTTAATGTGATTAAGAGTGGATACGAGAAAATGCACTTGAGCATAAATAACTTAATTGAGATGATGCAATAAAGAGTTAAATTGGCCAAAGAACAGGTACAAATAGCCAGGGAAGGTCTTACCATTATTCGAAAGAGCAAATCTCAACATTATACCCCTACAAATGTTTAGAGTGAATTGGAGAATATAGGAGTGATTTTAGAACTTCAAACCTGGTGCTATCATTTCCTATGCTTGAATGAGGATGCTGAGGAATAATTTTTTGGTATGCCAAAGGAGATATGTTGGAATATTCTATACAAAATTATGAAGGAGGCAGGTTTTTCTTGAAGTACTTGGACGTTTGATATCAAAGTTTGGAGGTATGTTTGTTTATAATATTTCTTATTATATATTGTGCTTGTGGTAGCCCATAGGGCAAATGTGTTTGAAGATAACTTATGTCTCCTCCTTGTTGTGATATTTGAATTTAATATGTAGTGATTAGTCAAGTGTTTGTACAGTGAAATGGTTAAAGAACCAAGCATCTTCAATATGTCCACAACTTTTACTTATTTTGCATTCATAACTTTTATTGCGTCTGCATGATTGTGTTATTCTATTGATTGATAGGTAAATGCATGGAACAGGTTGCACACAAATGTTGTGAAGGGCAAGTTCGCTGCAAAGGTTGTGGATTCATTCTAAAAATATTATTTCATAATGTGTAGCATAAAGCATGAAAAGACTTGTAGATTAGATAACTATAACCTTGGTCATCTCATTATATTACCACTTGAGCACTGTGTTACTTTACCATTTTGAATTATGTGCTAGACAATTTGTGTATTGTTGTTTACCTTTCATGTGTGTATCTAAAACATGACTATTAAGTATTAACCTTATATTATGAATAGGTTGTATTATTGTAAAAGATTGGGACTTGAATTTGATTTGTCAACTTGATGGAAAAAGATTGGTAAAATTGATTGTCAACATGGGGAACATCTTACCAAGGAACATTCTTAACTGATATTTGGTTTGTGCCATAGGGTGACAGTTCTTGCAGTTTGAATTCTCTTCCTTTACCAAACTCCTATGCTTGTATTGATCTTCATTAGACATCACACTTGATGGGTGAAATTTCTAAATGTTTTTACATTAAATTGTTTTAATTAATTATTTGGTATTAAGCTACTAATACTATTATAGCCTTAATTTAGTCTATTTTTAGAACATTTAACTTTGGACAACTTAGATGACTATACCAAAATACCTAAATTCATGTTCCTTTAATTTCGTGATACAAATTTTTTATGTGTGTAAACCTTAGTTATATCTATTCATCCTCTGAGTTTACACTTTTAATGTATTTTGTTGAATTTAATGTTAGTTTGTTTCTTCCCCTTAGTTGTGTTCTTTATAATTAGGATAACTACTAAATAAGAAAATGAAAGTTATGTAATATAGAATTAATTTGTGTAAAATGATATTTATATTATATTATTTACTTCATATGTTGGTTCATATTAATTTTACAAAAGTTTTAAGTGTTGATAATATGAAAAAAAATTACATTTTCTTGATTAGTGGGTTCATATTAAATTTATATTATTTACTTGAAATTACATTTTGATGATATGAAGAAAATTGAACACAATATTTTATATTAAAAAATATTAATATAAATTTTTCTTGTAAACCTTAATTGATATTACTTTACATTATTTTCTTAATTTTACAATTAAAAGAAGGTAAAAAAAATTACCCCTTATATCTTACAAATTGCTTCTCTCTTACAACCAAACACAATATTTTCTCCTCTATTTTGTCTCTCCTCTAATTTCTCCTACAACCAAGCACACCTAGAGAATTTAACTTCTCCCCACTTTTCTTTCTTATCTATTTTCTTTCTCCCATATTTTCTACTCTAACCAAGCAAAAGATAAATGTATAGAGATTCCAAGAAGCTTTAAATAATTGAAGGACCAACTTGCAATATTTTTAATAGAAAGGATAGGATCAAAGTGTAAATATCATTTAGTTAAAATTTACTTATTGCTCATGCAAGTATAAAAGTAACTAAATCATATGAATGGCTAGAAATGAGCCACATGAGTAGTGCTTTATACCCTAGTGTTTTCACTGAAGACTGCAAGTTTGCACTTAAAAAAAATTATAATATATCATTTACTTTCATTATTGATATGTTATTAAGTCATAAGCAAGATTCGATCCTAATATTTTATATGACAATTAATACTTTTTTATAAACTTATTAATGTAATTTATATGACAATAGTTTTGTTTTGTAGAATATTATAAAAGAATTATAATATTTTTTACTTATTTATGTTTAACATAATAAATAAATTAATTTATTAATTTATTTAATAAATTATAAATTAATTCTAAAATTATTTGGTACACTAAAAATTAATAACTTAAAATTTCTTATTTTATAGGATTATCAATGTAATTTATAATTTATAAGTTACTTATTTTTAAAATTTTTTATTTTTAATTAAATAATAATTTATATTTTAATTATATAAATAAATATTTAATATATATTCATTGATTTAACAAAAATAAATATAAAATAAATAAATATGTGTTATCATGAAATATAATTAATTAAATTTTAAGTTATTATATTATTATTTAAATAATAAATATATAATATATAATAACATGAATGTAATTAATTAAATTTTAAATAGTTATATTTTTATTTTATATATTTTGATTATATTAATATAATTTAATTTTAAAATAAATATTAGTTAATTTAATTATTATATCTATGTATATTAATATGTTATTTTATATTTTTTAATTAATTTAATAGTTAATTTTGTTAAACTTTTTAATATAATTAATTAATTTTTTTAATATAAATTATAAAATTTTAATTATTAATTATTAATTAATTTACTAATTATCGATTATTTCATTAGAAATAGTGATGATAGAGGAGTCGGTTGACTTTTTATGTCTTACATTGTTGCTTGGTTAAGGAAATTTCACAACACTGAGCTTATATTTGTTTGTGCACAAGCAAAGTGAAGCTTAAGCTAGAATGGATAATGTTCTATGCCTAACCTTGCCTACCTTGCCGTTGAGTAGGGGAGCCATCAGAGGATGTGTTTGATGAAGTCATCAGTGGATGCACTTCAGTAGGACTGCAAAAGCTTAGACATTGGTGGATGTCACTCGAGTTAGTATTGCTTAAAGAGTATTGCTTGAGGGGCATAGTTGATGACTAGGTATCAAGTTCCATGTATAACATGTCCACGCACCAATATCATATATTGCCAAAGCACTTACGCATACTAAACTATATGATCCTTTTAGACAAGAAGCCTTCATGCAATATAGATTGTAAGGGACAATTAAATAGGGAGAGGGACACTTCGTTCACTTAATTTATGCCTCATTCCATAACTTTAAGTGTGTAGGGGGATGGCCATAAGTTAACACACTTCATCTTTCACTCAGTGTCCAGGCACCCTGTAAACTCTTAGAACACTCCATTCCTTTAAAGAGCATTTTGAACAAAACCCCTCATGCTAGAAGATGACATACTTTTTTTAAGTTATTATAAGGGCTTTTTGCCATGCTCCGGGTGTTCATTTCACTTGAAAACTAATCGACATAAAGATAATAATGCAAAATTCATAAATATTAACTTCTCAAACTTTTTAAAATAACTAAAATACCCTTAGACTTGAGAAAGTCAGAAAAAATAGTACACTAATTGGATTGATCTCAAATATTAGCCATAAGACCATCACAATATGCTAGATTTTTTCATTAGGTCTTGTCTCAATTTAAATATGTTTGCCTATCAAACTATTACAACTGCTAACTTGTCACATTC
This sequence comes from Sindora glabra, assembly GCA_020226215.1. Classification (NCBI taxonomy): domain Eukaryota; kingdom Viridiplantae; phylum Streptophyta; class Magnoliopsida; order Fabales; family Fabaceae; genus Sindora; species Sindora glabra. Next base: position 14,713,359 of record CM035235.1, on the reverse strand, counting down.
TCCCCTACTTCAAATGTCAATGCTCTCATTGACGCCTCAATCTAACATGACTATGGTCTTCATCCTACTCTGTTAAGTTACTCCTTCGACCGTTTTAAAGCTTGTCTCTTTGAGCATTATGAAATATTTCCCCCCATCTCAAATTTAGGCTATCTATTGCCATTACAATATAGGTATTCTCTTAGCAAAATACATCATCTGCAAGTTTCTTGAAAGGCTACGATCGTAGTCTCCTTTCAAAGTGTCCCGACATTCTCTAGTGCCACTTTCTCATAAAACTTTCCTAAACTCATTACCTCTATAACTTGTTCGATGGGTAGTTGCCTTTACAATTGTGTGCTTACTGCCACTTGTAGCTTGCACGATGTTGCCTCCTTAACATAAGTGTGTGCTAACTCTATAGCTTATGAACAATGCTTAGCACTTTTAAATCACCTACTAACATGTATCTTGCACCTAGTATCCTATTCCACCATTAATACAGGAGACAACACTTACGATTGATCTATGGAGAGAGGCTTTATAGCCTCATTCACACATGCTATTCATTTGATTTCAATCAATTTATTGCACATCATAATGCCATTTTCAATCAATTCATTGCACCTAGTATCCCATTCCACCATCGATACAAGAAACAAAACTTATGATTGATTTATGCAAAAAGGCCCTATAACCTCGCTCACATGCTGCTCGTTTGCTTTTGATCAATTTATTGCACATCACAATGCTATTTTCACACTCAATTAGATCCTCTAATCCTTTTTAGATTGATACCCTCTTGCATCTCACCAGTCATCATAACTTATTCTTGGAGTTGATGTACATCAGCATTGTGGTCCTCACGACCCCTCCTAACTTGAGTGACACCTACCAATATCTAAGCTCTCATAGTCTTTTACTCGAGTGTCCCATGATATTTGGTACGAAACTATCATTCTCATAGACTTAGTAGTATCATTGCTGAATACTTGACCAGATGATACAAGAGATTGGATCATCCTAAGAAGTTAGTGTGTGGTGGAATAATGTATTGGAAAGACTATAGATTAGAACATTGGGCCCAAGTATTTGTGCCAAGTGAGCTATCTTGCTTGTTAGTGTGCACAGGACATTGGTTATGCACTTATTCATAATAGTGGTATCGAAAAATATAAACCACCATCTAGTGGGACAAGAGAATTGACAGCTAATCCGGTGGGAGAAGCCTTGGTCTTGCTAGTGGGCTTGATTGTCTAAAGGATTGATGGAACTAGAGGGTGAAGCTATTGGCAGTGCTAAAGTGCATGACCACAATTGGAGGGTATGAACGGATCGTTCTAGAGGAAGTGGTCCAAAATCATGTCAAGAAGATCCAAATGAATTGTTCATGTTGCTCAAAGGAGCATTGCTAGTGGGCAAAGTAGTTTGCTCTAGTTAAAGTATTCCATATTGTATGGAGATGGTCTAAAGGGATCATTCCAATGACTTAGGTGAAGCATTGCCAGAAGGCATAGTGGAGACTCGAAGGGGTATTGCTCGAAGGAGCATAGCCATGTACAAAATCAAGCAACATATCAATTTATTATGGTGTCTAACCATACAATTTAATTACTAAGATCCTAATCCTCTACAAAGTCATAAGGCATAAGTTAATCGACCCCAAGTCAAAAATCTAGTACTCATTTGATTATAAAGTCATGCAAGTAGGAAACTATTGCCATGTACAAATACTAAAAGTCATATAGGCTTTAGTTACATGTCTCTCGATGGCACTACCTTATAAATGATAACTAAAATTGCATTAAAATATTATTTAAAGGATAAAATGTTAAATTTATTTTATTTCATCTTTTGAGATGCTTCCTCATCTTCCTTTTCTCCTATTTCTTTTTTTTTAATTTAATATTAAGCTATAGAATTAAGGCGGAGTCCATCCAAATAAGCTTTCTAAATACCACATCAACTAACTTTATTATACTATATTTAGTATGATAAAATACACTAAAAATGAGAAATTAAAGAAATAAAAAATTAAAGAGATTATAATATATTACTAATACAATAATATATTAATATATTATTAAATTTGATTGTGTATCAAATTTAGTTTTTTTCAAAATTAGATTTAATATATCTTATGATAACATATTAATGATTAAATTTAATAGTGTATCAATATACTGTTATGTTAATGGTATATTATAACCATCTCTAAAAATTTGCTATACACTAAGAATGAGAAAGTAAACAGATAAAATTGTGAGAGGAATAATCTGCTTTATTACTATCAAAACTAGCTTATATATAGGCATACACAAGCTAGAAAATAATTACAAAGCATTTACAATAGTAAATATTATGATTATCAATCCTTAACATTATGACTAATATTACAACTATTAATCCCTAACATTATGACTAATTATGGCCTATAAATCACTAACATTATGGCTAGTATTTATAGCAAATATTTATAGGTTGAAAATAACTAACATTATGGCTAAATAATTGCCAAATTATCGCCATTGCCTAATACTCCCCCTCAAGTTGGAACATGTAGGGAAAGGACGCCTAACTTGCTAACTAAGAAATTAAACTACTTCTTTCCCAAAGATTTGGTGAAAATATCTGCAAATTAAAGTCTAGAATGAACAAAAGTAGTAAAGATGATTTTGCCCAATAAGTATTATTGAATAAAATGACAATCTATCTCAATGTGCTTGATCCGTTCATGAAAAATTATATTTGTTGCAATATAAAGGGTAGCTTGATTATTATAGAATAGCCACATAGGTTATTGATGGAACACACCAATGGAGGCTAGGAAGGATTTCAACCATAAAAGTTCAGAAATAGTCATAACCATGGATCTATACCTTACTTCTATGAAGGAACAAAAAACTATATGTTACTTCTTAGTTTTCCAAGAAATGGGAGAGATGCCAAGCATAACAAAATACCATACGAGGGAAAATGCGTAAGTGGACAACTTGCCCAATTTGAGTCACAATAAGCATATATTTAAAGGTCACTATCTATTCTCAATAATGGCCTAGGTCATTCTTGATATAGTGAAGAACTCGAACTACAGTGTCATAATGGACTTACTTGGGCCATTGCATAAATTGAGAAAGTGTATGAACTACATAATTGAGTTTCGAGCACATAATAGTAAGGTACACCAATTGATTGATGAGGTAATGGTAATGGGTAGGATTGTTATTGATAAAGATCCAACCAGCTAACTTAAAGATCCTTTGTATAGCATTGGAGGTCCCATGATTAAAGCCAAGACTAAAAGATTGAAACAAATTTTACAAGGCCTAATTATAGAGATCAAAGGAAAAGAAGATCAATATGGAATAGAAGTTACACCAAGATAGGTTATTTTCTTACAACTTGAGGATGCTTTGAGCTCAACTTGAAGACATTAATTTGCAGAACCCAATTCACATGATCAAGATGCACTTGTGGGTTACAATTGTTTAGTTATTATAATTGCTCAGTTTATTGGGCTACATTTTGTTTGGACTTGATTGGATAATAAATAAGCCCAATTTCTTATTTTTATTTGAATTTTCGTAGGTATTTATGGGATGAATTTCTCAGATAACCTTTATTTTTGTTATTTGATGTATTCGATCATTTTAAAGTATTTTGAACTTTAGTTTAGGATAAATGTGTTTAAGCTCATTTTTAATTTAAAATATTTACCATGTTATTGTGAGAATTTTACTATATTTACTTAAAGTCATTTAGAAGGCCTTTTATTGAGTTTAAGTTGCTAAATTAGTTTTGGGCTAATTTGGTATCATTAGAGCCCATTCTCAATTACGGTTTTACAAAGCTATATAAGGAAGCTTATTTCTTATACCCAACAAACTTGAATGATTAATAAAAATTGAGTGTTTCTCCATTGTGAGAGCTTCCCCTTTGTTCTTAGGTTAAGAATTAAATTTTATAGTATTAGTTCTACCGGCAGGTCGCGGTTAGGGTCATGCTTTGCTTGATAAATTTGGTTCTAGCGGCAAGTCGCAGTTAGGGTTAAATTCCTCTTATCTTTTGCTTGTTTTCAAGATAATTCAATTGGTTCTCTTACATCATGAGTAGGTTCATTCGCATCAGTTATAGTCAGCATTATCGGCAAGAGCAAACTTGTGATTTTGTTCAATAGGAAACGTAGCAAGTTTAAATCCCAACAAACTAGACTCAGATATGATGTTAAGAGCATATTCGCATTGACAGAGGAATAATCCATCTAGACCATGAGCAATTTCAAACCCTAAAAAATATTTTAAAACTCAAAGATCTTTAATTCAAAAATAGGAATTGAGGTAATTTTAAAATGGTGGAGGCTTCGCGAGAAAGGAGAAGTGTGATTAGATGCTGGTTATTGAAACCACTTCTAATACCAAGATAAAATTATGAGGGGAATAATCTACCTTATTGCTATTAAAACTCGCCTATATGTAAGCGTACACAAGCTACACAATAATTACAAAGCATCTACAACAACAAATATTAAGATTATCAATCTCTAATATTATGACTATCAATCCTTAACATTAAGGTTGAAAATTACTAACATTATGGCTAAATAATTGCCAAATTATCAAAATTGCCTAATATAAATAAATAAAATATTTATTTGATAAATAGCATATTCTAAAATGAAAATGACCATTTTGTCAGAAAATAAAATAAAATCTTCATTTTATAATAAATTAATGAAATTTTATTCCATCAATTATGAGATAATTATTTTACATGCGTGTCCTTCACTTTTTTCACATATTTTAACATTATTTTTATTAATAAATAATAAAATAATACTATTTTTAATATTTTTGTTATAATTTTTTATAATTATATTTATATTAATAAAATTTAAAATCAAATAGTTTTATATTCTTCATATAAAAAATTTAGTAGAATAGAAATTTTTTACTTTTTTCAAAAAAATTTATTAATTATAACTTTGATAATAAAATTTAAAATATGATAATTTCTATTATGATGATATCATATATTTGTATTATGTTAAATTATTTCATAAAATATTTATTATTTTTTATCATAAGGATATTATTATCATTAACTATTTAATTTCTCATTTCTATATTATTTTGATGTGTCAAATATAAAAATAGAATGAAATATTCATCTCTTTTCTAATTATATCAAACATAATTATAAAATATTAATCATTCTATTTGATTTCTCATTCTTATTTCTATTCCATTCTATCTATTTACCATTATTATGGAGTGAATATGAATACAAATGAGTCAAATTATTAGCAAGCAACTCAGGTGGGATTTACAAAATGCTCAATTCGAGTTCAACTTTAAACAAACCAAATATAAATAAGCTAAACTTAATTAATATATAAACTGAATTTAAGTTTTATATTACTTGGTTTAAACTATTCACTAACTTAAATAAGTTAAATAATAATAAAATATTTGAATTTTACATTATATATAAATGATATAATACATATAAAAAATTTAATCACATTTATAATTGTTGTGGTTGTATGAAGAAATATGATATTTTAGTTCAAACTGTTTGCGAACTTAAATAAACTGAATAATAAAAAAAAATTATACTATATATAAATGATATAATACATATAAAAAATTTAATCACATTTATAATTTTTGTGGTAGTACGAAGTAATCTGACATTTTATGGGATTATTGTGCAAATATTTTTTTATAGATTTGATGATTATAAAAAATTATATTGATAAATAAAATGAGATAAAAAATTTGAAATTAGAAATAAGGATATATAAATTCATTTTGGTTCATATAAATTAGAAATTCAAACTCAAATTTAAATATTTCAAATTAGATAGAAAATTTGAATCTAATAATATATTATTTAAATAAATTTATATAAACTAATTTAGACTCCTATTCAAATTAAATTTGAACTTGAATTTGAATTATTCAACATAATAAAACTTAATTCAAATTAAAATTTATTTAATATTTATAAATATAAATTTAAATATATAAATATTAGCTTGATCCCCCCCCCCCCCCAACAAAGGGGAAGCAATGCTCTCAATACAAAAAATATTAGGCTTACAAGTCCCGGAGCTTACGACATCCAAAGCTTCTTCCGCTCAAAGTAAAAAATTTGTGTCCTCCAAAAGAGGAATCTCCGCTTGCTTTGAGCTTATCTATCATTCAGTAAGAATTTTCGTTAACTCGTAGGGTATTTTAGATTTTTTTAATATTTTATAGTGAAAAATAAATTATGACTAAGGGTATGTTTAAATGTATTATTCTAGCACTTAATCGATTCAAGGTTAATATTAGATTTTATTTATTTAATCTATTTGGATTGAGTATCATATTAAACAAAATTTACTAAATTTATTCAACAACATTTAATTTATTGAACATGTTCAACAATTATTCTTACTTTAATGATATTTTATTGAAAATATAAATTTAATATTATATATATATATTGTTAATAATTATATGTATATATTATTAAACACATCTAGGTTTAAAGAGTTAAATTTTGTATTTAACCGAGTGGATTTTTTAAGAAGGGCATTTATGTAGTTGGGAAAGAAAAGTTGACAAAATTTCATAAAATAGTAGGGAAAGTAAGTATAATTTTCTCTAAAATTGATTATTATTAATTTGTATAGTTTTGCTAGTCACCATCAGTATAAGTTAACAATAAGTACTCCTTCTTTTTATTTATCATTTTGGAAAAAATATTTTTATTTATTATTTCAGAAATTTATTAAAATATTAATTCTTGAATTTTATCCAATTTATAATAAAAGAGATAGTGGAGAGATAATAAAAGAGAAATAAATAATAGAGAGAAATAAAAGATAATTTCAAAAAGTAAAAATAAATTTTTATGTAATTAATGTTGTTAATATATTTTTTAATCTTTGTACAATAATGTTAAATGATAGATAAAAATGGAGGAAATATATTATTACGTTCATTTTTTTAAATGAGAATATCACAGACTTTAATTTGCAAATGGTATGAAATTCACGATGGGACCCAATTTTCCGTTTAGTTACTTTACTGTATCTTGAGTTTTATTAAACCTTCCTATTGTACATGTTTTACCAAAAAAATTCCTTCCCATTTTTTAATAAAAAAAATTGGACATCAACTTTAACTTAGTAATATTATTATGAGAAAAATTATTACACTTACCTCATCTTTAGATTGAAAACCTACATTGAACTGCTAGTTGTAAAACACATTATATATAAATTAATATTGAATTCTTGTATTAGTTTTTGGTTAGAATATTCGTTTGATCTCCTTGCTCAATACAGGGCGGAGCCAATTACTAATAATCAATTTGATATAAGTAGGAAATAAATTTTTGTGAGATTTTGAACTTTCAAGTAATAACTTTCTATATAAATTTTTTGAAAAGCCTTTAAAGTTGTTTAGTTGATAATGAGGAATTGATACTATTTAGAAAATTTTATTTAATTCAACTTTAAATTTCTTGAAAAGTATTAATAAAATAATTATTATACAACTAATATTATTTTAATATATATTAATAGATTTTAATTATCTCTATTTTTTATATTATATTTTTAATTTCTCTTTCCATCATAATTTTTTTAAATTAGTAATTTCTTATTCTTAATTTACTATAAAAATAAAATAAGATTATATAAAAAAATTAAGATATATATATGTTAAATTATCTTAATATAATTAAAACAAAATATAATTTAAATGAAGAAAAATATTAGCTAAACAATTAATCCTATCAAATTTATATAAAGTAGACCAATATATATATATTTTATTTTTATAATCAAATATTAAAATAATAAATAATAAATATAAAATAATATAATCTATATGTAACAAATATAGTATAATTATATTTAAAATTCAATTTCTATTATAATAATAGTTATGATTATATTTATAATTTATATTTTTAATATAATATTTAATATATATTTTATACAATAATTTTTCAATTTATTATATAATTAGTAAAGTAGTTTTATTTTATATAATTAATAATTATATTTATTATTAACAAAATATATTTATTATAATTTTTAAATAGTAAAAATAAAATATTAAAGTAATTATTAGTTAAATCAAATAAAGACACTTTTGTACTTTTATCCATAAAAAACATGGAAAGTTCTTCTTACTGGAAGAGGTATTAACAAGCAACTTCTTATAATTTATAGGAAGTAGAATTTTTTGAAAAATTTTACTCCTTTATTTTAGTAATTAGTAAATAATTAAATGACTCAATTATTTTTTACTTTTCCAAAAGTTCTATTTTTCATGTTACTTTCGCAAAGCAAATGATCTTTAAAGAATGGAGTTAATTTACCCCACTAAACTTAGAAAAATATTATAATAAACTGTATATATAGAAAACGATCCCATTATAAACGTGTATTTGATCCCTTTGTTTCAAAATTATTCAAGGGAAGAAGTTTGAGAAATTTTATTAGCTAAAATTATTTCATATTTATAACAAAAACCTCAATGCTTAATATATAAAGAATCTATTTAATTCTCGAGAAAGACCTAGTCTGAAACTCTATAAATTATAAATTTATAAAATTATCTTGAAATATTTTATATATTAATTAATATACTGATAGAAAAACCGGAGGGATGGAGTTACAAGAAAATAATAAAAGGAGATAAAATAAGAAGAAAAATATTAAAAGAGAGATGAAATAAGGAGATTGTTTTGAGGCATGTATTACATTTTTTTAAAAAATTTCATATCCTTACGATATAACAAAACAGAAAACTTTCCAATATGAAATAATAAAAATAGTATAATAGAAAGTCTTATTTATTATAATTTAACAAATATGATTTCTCACTAAATAACGGTTATAAACAATTGCATTAATAATTGCATTTTTCACACAAGATAAGTGTTATAAATAGTTATATCTTTTCAAAACTTTAAATTTCAAAATAAAAGTAATTTATTTATTCGATAATTTAAATTCAAGAGTCATTGTTTACTCTTTATGTATATAAGATTTTTATGGAAAGTCTATCAATAAACCCATTCTAGATTTTCATTCATATATCCTTTAGTATTAACTTTTTTAAACAATGTAAAACTTAAATTTGATCAATATTTATGAACTACCAACATATATACTACATTAAAAGTTTAACAATAATTTTAATGAGAAGGCTAATAAATTGCTTACTTGTATAGCTTGTTTGAATCCAGTATTTTATATGATAATCCATTATACTTCCAATAAGCAAAAAGTTCTTTTCTTATTACGGTTTTATCTATTTGAATTGTAAATTACAAATCTTGTAACTCTTAATAATTAACTTAAAGATTATATTAATTGTTTATGGGCTTATAAATGAGTGGTTTTACTCATTGAAAGGAATTATTGCTTACAAAAAATTTTTTAACAACTACAGAAGAACATAATATAAGTTGATTGACATATTTGCTTTAAGGTTAGCATTTGATTTTCCGATCACATTTACAATAATTGAAAGACTTTTTCTACCGTAACTCTCATGAAGAATCAGTTAAGTAATCAGATGCTGATAAATAAACGAATAGTTAATTAGTTATAAACTGTTGGGCGGGTCACTCACTACTGGGCCCCAACACAATAAATAATTAACCTAACTTAACCATAAAAAAAAAAAAATAGTAAGATCGTGACTTCTTCAAGAAGCCACTCGAGGATGAAAAATCTAGAGGAAGGGGCACCAAAAAGCAGTAGCAGAAAAACAGAAAAAATGCTGCCGAAACAAGAGAGAAGGAAAGAAGAAAAACTTGAAGTTTTTCAATCAAAGATTCAAAAAAGCAAATGAACTCTGTTTTGAGCCGAAATCTAGTATGTTATTTTTTATTGTATGAGCTACACTTTTGTGTATGTAGTTTGTAGAAATTCTTTTTTCTTTGTTGTTTTGGCTGCTGATACTCCTTTGTGAGCGTTATACTGTATCGTCAACCACCATTGTTGGTGAGGAGCTGATGTTTTGTTGATCCCTAGTGTGCTAGGAAGACTGAATGTTATTGTAATAGCTGTATCCATTATTTACAAATAGTGGAGATATCTTCTGGACTAAGTCTTGTGGTTTTTCCCTTTTATTGGATTTTTCACATTAAAATTCTGGTATTTACTTATCTATATTTTCTGTTCTGTGTGCTGATCATGGAGAACCATTTGTTGTTCGGCATTCTTCAAGCATATCTCATTTATACAGAAGAATGAAACAACTGCTTTATTGCTTCTGCTGTGTAGGCTTACTTTGTGTGTGTGTATATATTTTCTTTCACTCAACATATACTTTGAAAATGTCATATTTAATTGATATCATTAATGATGCATAGTATCACTGAGTAATTTCAATGAAAATATGACGAGAACATTATAATACAATTCAACTTTTTATCTTTGTATTTTATATGATTTTTTTATTGTGATATTCTTTTATATATAATCTTAAATTGACCCACTAATTATATTTTTTGGCTACGTCACCGGCTCAATATGATGTTATTTAACTAATTAATACAAAAAATTACCCCCGTATGATTTAAACTTCTTTTTTGTCATTAGACTAAGTCTAGCAATTCTTCTCAATTAAAAGTAGGTTTTATAGAGCAAAATTCTCTCCATCGATAATAATTTCGTCAATATCTAATTTTATGCGACATGAAAATTCAAACAAAAAATAGCTTATAACAAAAAAAAAATTATTATCATAAAAACATGGCACTTATTTTAGAAATAACTTAAAGAATTGTGTTCATATTTGACAATAGCATATCTAATACATAACTAAAAAAAAAAGTTCTTTGCAAATATAAAAATTTGTGTGCCAAACCAGAACATTCTAACTATGATAAACAAAGCACACAAAATTATTATATATATAGTAGATTGGAAAATTATAATCTTCCATTCAACCACAACCCTAGAATTTTTAAAATCATACATTTAATAGGACAGTGTAAAAAATTTTATATGTCATTTACCCAAAAGAAAATTATTTCAAAATATTATCACTGTTTGTTATTAATTTTCAGCTTTCAATTTTATGCAAAGCTTTTATCTTTCATTTGGACTTTGAACACTTCTCTTCCTTCTATATCTTTAATCATGTAGTTTTTGTCTCCAAACAACACCTTATACCCTTTTTCTAACAACTAAGAAACACTCAAAAGGTTTGATTAATTTTAGGAATATATAAAACATCATAAATTAGTTTTAAACATATGTGGCCTTCAATTGCCACTGTTCCTTTGCTTTTTATTGTAATGTGTGCTCTATTTCCAATTCTAATTTTATAGATGATAGTTTTGTCAAGATCTCTAAAGAGCTTTCAATCATATGTCATATGATTTGCACAATCACTATCTATAAGCTAGCTTCTTGTAAGGCTATTGGTGGCAAAGCATGATACCGTAAATAACTGCTCCTCTTGAGGTTGATCCTCAATAGCCTTGACTTCTCCTTGTTGCTATTGAGATTTGTATATTCTTTCTGTATGTCCTATCTAACTACACTTGTGGCATCTTGCATTTGGCCTCCACCAACACTCTTTTTATGGATGTTAGTTTTTTTGCAATAGAAAGAAGGTAAAAAAATATGAGTGTTATTACTTTGATTATTATTTTTATGAATTTGAAAGCCTTTGGGTCTGTTGTTAGTATTTTTCCTTTTTATCTTTTGTTTTTGCCATCATTGTTGTTCTATGATTTGGCTTGAAAAGCTCCCTTTGCAGATGTTTTTTGTTTCATATGCTTTTTTTTATTCTTGTTCTTGCAATGCATACAACAATTTTGCCAATGTGATGTTTGATAGATCTTTTGAGTTTTTCAAAGATGCAATTGCAATCTCAAAGTTTTCAGGAATTACAACTAGGATTTTTTAAACTACTCTAAAATTAGAAAAATTAGTATCAATGAGTCTTACTTTATTGACAAGACCAAGAAGTTTGTTATGGTATTCCTTAATTGTTTCTAATTCTTTCATCTTTTACATCTTAAAATATTGAATCAAATTCAGCACTTGCATCCCTTTGACCATTTCATTTCCTTCATATTCTTTCTTCAAGAAGTCCCAAATTTCATTTGTTGTCTTGAATGTCATTATTCTAGTAAAAATGATGGATGAGGGTGAGATAGGTTAAAAAAAAACTATTTTTGCTTTTAATTTTCTTTGCTCCCTCTCCTTATGAGTTTTGATTTATGTAATGGTTGAATTATTTGGCATGGGTGAAACTTCATATTCTTGTTTAATAGCTTCTGGCAAATCATTGGTATGAAGATAAACTTCCATTTTAATAGGCCACACTTGATAATTTGTTACATCATACACTAGAGGTGCAATGGTAGTGAATGAAGAATATCTTGAACTCATTATAAATAGGTTGTGATTTTTTCCTTTTTTGTAGGGACAAATGATAAGTGTTTAGGAATTATGTTTTGACTCGCTCAATCTCATAGATCCCTTAGGATATAGCTTGGATACTAATTTGTTAGTATTTTAGAAAACTAAAATGCAACAATAACAAGATGTTTTTGAGAATGGGAAAGAATCTACATTTTATTGAGCCATAAGACATCTATTTATACATAATGAAGTAGATTGAATTGCAAAAAAATATGCTATATATTTGGCATATCAAATAAGTTCCTAGAAAATAGCATAATGAGACAATCATAATCCTAATGTCACTTTAACTATTTTATCTATTAAAAAAATAGGAAATAGAAATTTTCTTAATAGCTTCATAAGTTATGAAGTCAACAAGTTTCATCAACCTCTAATAGATGTTGACAATCTTGAAGTATTAGCCTTTCAAATTTTGGCATATATAAAAAGTCAAGGGTTCACTTCAAGTAACAAGAATGGCATAGATTGAGAATTTTCAGCCCTTGTAAGAACTAATAACCCTAAGGAAGATTTTTTAAAAGAAATGTCTGATAAGAAAATGGAAAATGACATAGATAACATGAAGAAATATTAATGTTAATCCATACCTAGGGCACTTCCCAAAATAGTTCAAGATAGCTATGCTTTAAGTCAAGACTAATTAGACTTCCCTTGTACAAATTTTGAGATAGGAACCTTGAAAGGAATCCCAACTAAAAGAGCCACTTGAGGTTTTCAAAAAGACCATCATAATTTTTAGAGAGTTTTGCATGCTTTAGTTGAAGCAATCTAAGTTTATTATTCTTAAATCCTTCAGCAAGCAAACAAATCTTGGTAGTTCTTATCAAAACAAGTCCTTTGACCTCATTCATTCTCTGTTTACAAAATAGAAATGGATAAAACAAAAAAAATATTGCTACACATTGGAAAATAATAATACAAGTGAAATTAAATTCTTATAGTATTTCTTGTTAACATATATAATCACATTGTAATGAAACCATAGTTTACTAAGCTTTCTAAGTTCGTTTGGTGACTTTTCATGAATATCTTGTCTTCTCATGTCTTGCAGCAAATCATGCATCTTAGGCTTGTTATTTCTATTAATTTTTGCAAGCCTTCGCTTTTCGAGAATTGATATTCCAATTTCAACATGCAGTCCATTTAATATAACTATGATCTTATCTTTCTTTTTGGTGGAAACCACCCAATATCTGAATATCACATTGGATGTCGACTAATTTACATTTGAGCTAAGCAAGACCACAAGGGTGGCAAAACTCTCCCCACTGAGTTTTAATGTAACTACATTCCCAGAAACTCAAACCCAAGACCTCTGATTAAGGTAGAACAACCTCGTGCCAGTTGATTTATGGGCTCAGTGGTGATCTTATCTCTCTTTTTACTAATAAAAAAGCAACATATGTCTAGGAATATATGCTTCTCCATGTGGTCGCTTAAACCATCAAAGCTAACTTTAGCTTCCTATTTATTTATTTTATTAGAAATCTTTTTCAATTTCAATGACACATCTTTCCATTATGGTTTAGGCCTTTTATATAAGTAAGAGCCAAAGACTTTAAGAGCTCATGATAGTTATCCATAGTAGGCAATAACATTACTTGAAAGCTCTATGAAATCCAAGGTAGGATTTGGTTACTTAAATGCATGCTAACTAAAAAGCTTAAAAGATTTACTATTGTCTAGTACCTCCATTTTATGTATATAGATTGGGAAGATGATTAATGGCAATAATTAGTAAAGCAAGGTACAATACTATTAAGATTAAAACCATGCTAATTTTGGACACATTGATAACATCCCTAGAGTAGAACTTTTTGATGAGTTGAATTTAACAAATAAATGTTACTTTCAATATAAAATGTGTAAATATAATTTAATTGGTTAAATTCTCAAAATAGTTGAGGCATTTCAATCAAATGGCAAAATAAAATACTAATACATTTCATTTAAAGCAAAGGATAAACTAAGCTTTGAGAATTTAAGGATGAATTCTTTTGAAAAGGGGAAATATCATTACACCTTATTTAAAATATAAAATTTAAGAAATTTTATTTTATAATGGAAATCATTAGAATGACTAGTATACCCTTGATAAGAAGTAAATTTGTATGGAAAAAAGTGAATTTGATAAGTAAATATGGAAAGGATACTAGATAAATGAAAAATAAATCATTTGAGTTAGCTTGAAATAAAGAATTTGAATTGAGTTAGAAAAGTAATTGAAATGAAATAATGAATGATTATTAGTTGAATAGGTGAATATAGAGGAGATTTAGGACAAAATGACAAAGAGCCCCCAACCTTTATTTAACCCTAATTTCATCTTGCACTTAACCTTTTTCCTATTTCTCTCTCAAGCCCTAACCTTTCCCTTTTACTTTCTTCCATCTTCTTTTTCTAATCTACTTTCTTCATCCATCAAGAAAAAGTAGCATAAATCTTCATCAATTTCTTCCTATAATCAAGGTGAAGCTTCCTCTTTGATGAATTTTCTCTCCTTTCCTCTCTAAAAATTTAGTAGAAATTAGGCTTTATAGCTTAAATGAGGAAATTGAGCCCTAACTTGAGAAAACTTATAATCTTCGGTTGATTAGGGCTAAGATACAACAAATTCAACTTTCCAAATCTTTCTTAATACTAGATAAGTAAATATTTTACTTCAATCTTAAAGTTTTGAAGGACTTTGTTTAAAGTTGAACTCAAGTTTTAGGATTTCCATGATTATCTATAAAATGCTTGAAACTTGTGTTGATTTATGGCATTTATCTTGGATTAATGATGAATTTAAAGAATACAAAGTGATTTAAAATATGTATTATGATGTGGTATGGCTTAAGGATGAATTAAAAGTAGGAAAACATGATTTATGGTAGATAAATAGTAATAAATTCGAGAAAATTTGTAAAAAATCAAGTCATAATCAAACTATACCCTAGAACATGTATTTTGGATAAGTATAATCGATTGTAAAGTTGACTATAAAAAGATGCTTTTTCAATGCTAATAGTTAATTGTATAGTCAACCATAAGCACTCATAATTGCTCTGGATCTCGTAGTTATCTATAGTCCTGAGGATTACTCTTGGGGCTCCTATAGTTGAATATATAGTATAACTCATATTATCATAATGTGCAAGTAAATAAGGTAGGAGTTAGTATTCTTTAATCTTAAGTTAAGATGTCATATAGTATATAAAAGTAAAATATATGTTGTATGGCCTTGAAATAAAACTTGAAGGTGTTATCACATATGATATGTGATGTGTATCAAATTGTCATGTTATTCACGATGTGAAATAAGCTACATGGCTATGTATTAAGGCATAGGACAATTACGGAAGAAGATGGCGATAGTAGTTTGAGCTATGACGTGAGAAAGAAATAAAATATGATTATTTTGTCAAAAAAATATGATTAAGAAAAATGTGATTATCGAACACTAGATCTTGATAATAATTTATAAGGGTATAAGTTTAACCAAGAGATATAAGGATGGGTTTGTAAAGGTATAAAGTTAACTGAGAGTCACAAAAAGATTTACTTGCTTTCATTAATAATCATTTGTGCATTGTGTGATGAAACTATGATATTGTTAAATGTGTATATATGAATAATGGCATTGATAAATTCATATAAGTATAAATTATTAGGCCATTATTAATGAAACTTGTGTTGTAACATATGTAATATAAAGTATTCATGTTTTTAAAAGGGTAAAACCACTCAATAATTTATTATTTTTGTTACATTCAAATTTGCTTGAGTGTTTACTCATTAAGCCTTAGACATACCTTTCCATGTGTTTATCTTTACAAATGCTCAGATTAAGTCACCTCTATCGTTATTTCAAAATTGAGTTCATGGTAGTCTACATAGTATGGCTTGGTAGTTTATAATATTTAGTTATAGATATTTCGAGCCTTCATTTTTATAAGGGAAAAAAAGGGTAAAAGGACTAATACCTACTTATTTTGTAAATGAATTTTACTTTAGACAAACAGAATACCATCTTTATCCTTTGGTGTATTATATCTTCCCCAAATCTCTGTTCACATTTAAACATCATAGTGTAAGATATGAATTGGGTTGATGGAAACTGAATAATAAGTTCCACGCCGTTCATGACTAAGGTTAGATCGTAACACTCCCTTATACTAGTATCTTTCAAAAGTTTAAAAATTTCTAGTTTAGAGATTAGAGGGTAAATTTAAGATTTAGTATCATCATGTATTTGTATTTATCTTTTAATTTGGTAATTTACACTCATTTAACTTTAATTATTCAATATTTATAAGCCATTTACAAGTAAGGGCCCGATGCCATGTACATGATAAAGAAGAATTTCATTTATAAGGTTGTAGCCAAATACAAGTCATGGTGGATTGAGCAAGGATGGGCCTATAAAAAAAGTTTGAGTACATGCCTAAGAATATTTTTTAGGATTTAAAGAAGAAATGAGTTAAAGATGCTGATTTAAAAGGAATACAAGAGGTCAACAAAAAATAAGGCATTTACTATCAAAAGGAACTTGCCTACTGGCAGTTCCATCTTCATATCTAAGTATAAGAGGAAGATTGTAAGTTTTAATTTTAATTTAAAGTTAATTTTAGTATTATTTCATTAAGTCTGAATCTTACTTTTATGTTTATACATAAATTTCTAGGAAGCTAGCCTTGCCTAGATGCCTATTAATCCAAAGGTATTTCTATACACCCATAGTCATGTCACTTTGCAGGGCACCTAAGGGTTTATAAACGAGAGATTAGAAAGGACTTGGGTATGATTCAATTGTTATTTCTAATATACGTTACATTATATATTTTTATATATAAAAATGTTTAACTTTCAAATTTAATATTGTAAGGTGAGTATTTTAAGATACTGTAGCTGTAATCTTCTTAAGCATTAGGTATTTCTACACACCCATAGTCATGTCACTTTGCAAGGCACCCAGGGGTTTGTAAACGAGAGAGTAGAAAGGACTTGGGTATGATTCAATTGTTGTTTCTAATATATGTTACATTATATATTTTTATATATAAAAAATGTTTAACTTTTAAATTTAATATTGTAAGGCGAGTATTTTAAGACACTGTAGGTGTAATCTTCTTAAGCATTAGCTAAATATAGTAAGGTAACTCTACACAAGTCAGTGAAACCTTACTATGGTAAATGTAGCATGCGGCTAGAACAAAAAAGGCCACATTTATAGTATAGAATTGAAGCCACACAAGGTTAATAAGCCATCATTTATCATGGTTAGCTCATCTTTGTAGTCCAAGTAGCAACATTAAAATACAAAATGCAAAGCTCGAAACCACATGAAAGAGGATAATGGCCTTGAAGTAGGGATTTATTTCTTAGTAGTTAATGATTAATTAGCATAAATGCAATATTAACACGTGGTTCGATGGGCTAGGAATAGTTGCTACCGTTTTGTGACAACATTTGTTGCTTATTAACTAAGGATGTAAATACCATGAAGATGACCAATAGTGAGACATTAGGAGCTAGCCTTTTAAGGTTTTTGTTTTCATATGTCTATACATTGGATATAATTTTTATATGTATATTGGATTTCATTAATTTTTTATATTGTATAATTAAGATATTTACATTCAATTTTACCTTATATAATTCAATTAGAATATTTAATTATTGATAGAGTTTAGGCTTTATCAAATTTGATTATTGTAAGATGTTTGCTGTTTGACTTGCTACAAAAATAGACAACATATTAACAAATATATCCTATACTAGCAACAATTATTTAAAGATGTTGTTGGTAATTTTGCAAGAATTACCTAGTTTAACAATGAAGTACTAAAGGATTTGAATTAGCAATGACAACATTTGTCCTTAGAGTGCGGTCCAATGATGAAAATTTCATCACAAACAAAGGCGTTACTAATTCCATCCATCATTCATTTTATTTGTCATTAGCTTGCAAAATTACTGATATAAGTAGTGACGAATAACATAAATCCATCGTTAATTCCATTGCCCTTTTTTTAGCAATGGAATTTTTCTCATTAGCAATAAATTTTTCTATTGCTAATTAACATTTTTTTGCAGTGATATATATATAAGAAGATTTGTTATGGAGAAAAAGCAAGATAAATTCATATTCATATAGATAAAAATTATATAGTAATAAGAAAAATAATCAGTAATAGTAATTGAATGAGCTATGAATTATCCATTCTAATTCAATTTATTAATCAAACAAATTTTTCATTGATTAAAAAAATAAAAGATTTGATACATACATACATATACTTATATATTCTCACTTCTTTCTTATCTTATAGCTAGTATCTTTCTAATTCAAGTTTATGGTAATTCTTCCATACTACCTCATTTTGATGTAGCATACATATATGTTGTTACAAATTTTATTGAACTTCCTCTAAAATTTACAAAATTATACGTAAAATTTGTAATTTTTCATAATGACACAACTTATGAGGCGTAACTATTCATATAAATCTTATGATTTTTCACAAAATGTTACGACATGAATAGTAATGGTTCCAACACATGAATATTTGTGAAATAAATTCCAAAAATCACATTTGTACTCACTATTTCAAGGCAATACAACAAAATGACCCATAAATTTATCTTTCTATACATATTGGGAAGATAAGTTTTGAAAAGAGAGAGTTGTTGGTTAGTAGATAAGAGGGAAGTGAGAACTTTTTTAGTGTATTTAAGTTTCTAATAAATATTTTTTGACTTTATTTTTTAAAAATTAAAAAAATTCTTCTATCCTCTTTTGGTCGCTTTTTTTTTTTTTCTTCCTCCTCCTTTTCTTCTTCTTTCATGCCTTGCACTTTTCTTCACCTACGCATCAGTTTCTTCCTTGAACTTCAACATTTTTTTTATACGTTCTATGCATCATTAATTTTCCATTGGTTAGAAAAGGAGAAGTTTGAAAATGAAGGAGTCCTAAAAATGAAAGATTAGCTACATATTCACAATATCATACATTGCATCCCATGAAGTTTTGGTAGGAAAACATACCATACTTGGTACCTTCCGTCCAAAACGTATCCCAATAGTTTAACATTTTTGGTAACTATGTTCTTAGGATAGTTAGAACTTGTTTTCATATTTTTGGAAATTACAACTATTTGTGCAACTAAAAAAGGCCCTGCTACAATGTTAAATATTTAATTCTTTATTTTGATGTCTAAATGAGAATTGTTTGAAAGGCAACTATAGAGCATGCAGTAATAAATATTTATATTGATGACAATGAATAACATTTAATTATATTAATTAATTAAATATTTTACATTAACCAAAAATTAATTCTATATTTCTAATCAAAGATGTACATAGGCCAAACCTATTGGGTTCGGGCTGGGCCTTTTATATTTGATAATAGAAAAATGTACCTCAAACCTAGATTTCACCTGTATATATATTTGCATTTAGCCTTTGCCCAACCCAATAAGAAATTCAAAAGCTCGAATACTAGCTTGAAAGCTTAAAGGCAAGTCAAAACCAAAACTACGAAATGAATCAATTCATCTCAGAACATGTAAAAATCATATAATCCTACTTTATGCCTTAAAGAAGAAAAAGATGAGGAGCTTAACTTGCCTAAATGATGGTCCTCTGGCACTTGAATATATTTAGCATCAAAGTGAAGGTTTGAAAACTAAGGCAAATAGCTATGTAAAAGCATTTTTAATTGGATAAAAGGAAGATACATAGTATTGATTGCTAATAAAATTATTCGATGTTTCCCATATTTTGAAATAATAGTTTATCAAAAATAGTATTTCAATGAACAATAGGCCTTATTGTAGCCATTAACACACCATAGAAATAAATGGATGGTTGGTAAAGAGGCAGCGGAGAAGGTGGTCAATGATTACCAAATTAAAAATGATCTTAATGAACTCACCTGATAATGGAGTGGTCATCGATGGTGTTTGCAACAAACTCGCCTCCACAGAGTTTTCTTTTTCAGGTGTGATTAGGTTCAAAATTGAGACAGAGAGAGAATGTCACCTTGCTAGTGAATGTGTGAATAACCATGGTTCATAGTGATAGCAACATAGAAAGTAGGAAGCAAAACTAGGAGTTTGAGAATAAGGCAGCTTAGGGATTTTTGCTAGGCAGAGGAAGATTGAAGATAATATTTTGGGTTATATATACCGGTGCTAGGAAGGTGACTCGATGGGTAAGGTTATAGTTATAAAACTAATAAAGCATGTTTTATAATCGGGCAGGTTAAGTCATGGGTCAGGTTATGAAATGCAACCCAATCCTAGCCTGAATAGTAATCAAGCTATGAAAAAAAGATTATTTAATAATCGGGTTTTAAAAAAAAGCCCAAATGTGCATTTTTTACAAGCTAGGCAACCCTACCTAGATCATTTATATCTCTATTTCTAATAAAGCCACCAATACTATAGTAGTATTACATTATATTGTTAATTATATATACATAAGAGATGTTGAATCTAAAAATTGGATATGTGAAATACAAAACTACAATTAACATTTGGAAGTTATAGCGTATCTTTCATATTTGATTGCAATGGGAGAGCTTACAGTATACCACAAATGTAATAATGCAATAATATATCGATGCATCACCAAATCTTACTACATATTAAGTTTACTTTTTTTAAAATTTAAATCTAACACACTATATGATAACAAATCAATGATTAAATTTGATAGTTTATTAGTGCATCACTATTTCAGTGGTGCATTATAGAATTTTCCTTGATTGCAAGCATTCGCAGAAAAATTCAAGTTAGAAAATGAATTGAACATTTATTATAGCAAAAGTGGGTGAAATTCCACTATTAGTCATTAGAAATATGATTTAAACAGGACACCACCTTTTAGCTTACAAGTTGATCAACAAATAAGCTATCCTCCAATACTTGATAAAAACTCATGGTGATAATTCTTATTCGTGTATTAGGTTCATATCATGTTAAATATTAGTAACAATTTGAATAAACTCAACTCATGTAGGTTAACCCATTTATTAAATAATTGTGTCATATCAAAGTGACCTATTTATTAAATGTATAAAAAATGGGTTAATTCATCTAATCCATTTAATAATTTCAATTAGGAAACTTTATATTAAAAAAATACTTATTAAATTTAATTACTTATTATTTTTCTCGAAAAAGTAATTTTAACCATTGGTAAAATATTTTTTTGAATATTTATTATCATTCTATTAAAACATAGATTCCATATTTTTATTATATATGACTATTTATAATTAAATAATTAATCATTTCTTAAATGATATTTATAAAATTTTAATATAAATTCTTAAATGGAGTAATAGATTAATCCATTTACAACTCAAATATGAATCATTTATTATTCATATTAAATGAGTTAATTCATTTATAATCTCTATCCACACAAGCTTAACTTGAACTTATGTAAGATTTTTGTGTTTGTATTGAGTTATCTTATCATATAAAAAATATGCACCCTTAATGCAAACTTCTAATTGAGCTTGATCAGTTAGTAGATCTAAAATTAAAAGAAAAATGAAATCCATAAAGAAATCATTGAATATGTTAGACAACAAAGGATGGATAATTTGGTCAAAAGAGAGTTGAGAACTTATTGTTTTCAAATTCTTTAGATAAAATCTATTATATGAAACTTTCCTATCTAATATGAAATCACCCCACATTTTGTCAGCTGATCGGCCTTATATCAGATCATTGTTTTCTTCACAACTACCTCTACTTTTGTCAAAAAGCGTCCGAATTGGGCCTTCGAAAAGAATGATCACAAATTTGTTTTTGTACCAAGCTCATTGAGCCCATCTGAGTCCATAACTAAACTCTTCACATAGCAAACATACCAGATTATTAGTAATTCAGACATGTAAAAACATCCTCCTCTAAAGTATTACCAAGTAATTTAAGTCCCAATGGAAAATAGCAACCTTTTAGCAGCTACATCAATCATTATTAAGCCAACTAGCTTCAAGGTATTGGTGGCTACAAAAAGTTTCCAATCATGACAATTAGGCACCAATACTACTAATAATAAACAAAAAAAACTAAAAACTAAGTGAGAAAACAAAACAGTGGAACATATAGGCAACAAGTAAAGGGATCTAAATAAACCTGATGGAAAACAAAAAAATCTCTCTATGTGAAAGTGAAACTCTTTTTAATGCTGCTTCCCTATTGAGTCCCCATAAACCAGACGTACTATGGTCTTCATCACATTCAACTTATGTCCAAAAACGACCTTGATGTCCATCTCATCCCTAGGTTCGAAATTTGCTAATACATCCTGCCATTGATCTTCATCAGTGGTTGCTTCAGCGTCTTGCTGAAAGAACTTGAGGATACCTTTCGTGTTATTGTGTATCAATTCACCAAAAGGAAATAGAGATGCTATGCCACTTTGGGAATTGGAGTAATCAATGTAGAGGATCATCCCTTCCAAGTCACAATCAATTTGAGGCATTTTAAATAATACCCTTTCTCCTTCATAGCCGTAGCTCGGTCACTCAGGATGTTTGTCGGTGGGGGAAGAAGAGTCAGCAGATTGATTGGTAGTCCATTCCTGGATCATGAATACAAGAAATGATGCAAACATTGTATTATTTATGCAAAATAAAAGACTAAATCCAATTTTAATTAGTATTATTTAAGTTGACCTTATACAATAACTCAAAAATAGTAGCATTGAAAGTTCCAGAGCAACTATAACTAGAACCCTATATTTATGCACATATATATCATACAAAATTATTTGATATTATGAGTTTGGATATAGTTTAATGTGACATACTTTGAATTAAGAAATTTATTCGAATAATTCTGATCATGAAAAATAAGTTAAAGCATGGACTATTTTTTTATTTTAAGAAAATTTCTATTTATTTATTCACAGCACTAAGAAAATTGGCGATCTATATTTATATCTCGAATGTTATGAATTGTATACAACATGGATTCTTGAAGAAATGCATAAGATGGGGGATAGTAACAATCTTAGGAAGAGATGAAATTTGATAAACTTGATGTGCCATTATAATCAAGCAATATTTTATTTCTAGTTGACATCTGTAAACTTGAAAAATTAATTTTTACCTGATATATATTAAAATATTAAAAAAAGTGTATTTATGACAGAATATAGTGTTCAGAGATATACATAGATAGATAGAGAGTGCACCTGTAAAATTTTGCATTTTCCAATTTTTATCATAAGAGAACTCAAAAAATTATGCGACCTCGAATTGCTAGGAGTTTGATTGGGGTATGTACTGGTAGTTGGACCTGGTACTTCTACAGAAGAAAATTGAGGTGGTATGTATCCAGAAGCTTGGCGAAGGGATGCAGGACAAATTTGAGGCAAACTCCTAGAACAAATGAGAGAAGGAATAAGTTCTTGTGCCAACCCTTTACAGCCACACAAGGATATATATTTGATGCTTCTCAGTCTTCCTATCGAATAAGGCACTTCTCTTATAGCAGTTTTCTCTGCCACCAAAGTTGTCAAGGAATCCATTTGTTCAATGTCCTCTTCCAACTTACTAATCTTTGAACAACCTGAGAGGATGAGATTTTCCAAAGATTTTAACCTATAAAAACTTCTTGGAAGATCCTGAAGGCTTTCACAACCCTTCAAATTCACCATACAAAGATTATTGAGATTTCCAATGGTTTCATGAACCTCTGACAAGCGTGGACAATCTTTAACTATCAGCCTTTCAAGTTTTGGCATATTCAAAAAGTTGATGACTAGGATTTAAAAAAAGGTTCGTGACCGCAATATTGCATTTTCGGAGGAGACCGCATCCACGATTTTTTGCAATTTTAGACCGTTATGACCGCATTTTTCCGCATTCATCCGCATCGCAACGCGACCGCGATCGCGACCGCAACCGCAATTTAAATCCCTGGTCAACGATTCGCTTCAAGTAATGAGAATGGCTCAGATTGAAAATTTTAAGCTCGGGCAAGAACTGATAATACAAAAGAAATTTTTTTAAAAGAAATGTGAGAGAAGGAAATGGAAAATGACATAGATAAGAAGAAATATTAATGATATTGATCCATACCTGGGGCACTATCCAAAATTGTTCGAGATTGTTGTGTTTTAAGTCAATACCAACTAAATTTCCCCCGAGCAAGTTTTGAGGTAGGGAACTTGGAGGGAATCCTAACCAACAGAGCCACTTGAGGTTTTCAAAAAGGCCATCATAATTCCCAGAAAGTTCTAAACGACTAAGTTGAAGCAATCTGAGTCCTTTCATCTTCTTAAGTCCCTCAGCTGGCAAATAAACCTTAGTGGTTCGTGTCAATGTCAAAGCAAGTCCCTTGATCTTATTTGTTCCCTGCTTATAGAATAGATACAGATGAAACAAAAAAAAGTTATTGTTACATATTAGAAAACGAATAGTAGTATAATTGAGATGAAGTTCTTACAATATTTCCCGTCAACACATTAATTACATCGTCATGAAACCATAATCGGCTACGATTTCCAAGCTTCTCTGGTGACTTTTCACGAATAACTTCTCTTCCCCATCTCTCGCAGCAAGTCATGCATCCTAAGCTTGTTATTTCTGTCAACTCTTACAAGGCTTCGCTCCACGAGAATTGATATTCCAATTTCAGCATTGACTCCACAGCCATTTAATATAATTGTGACTTTATCTCTCTTCTTACCAATAAAAAAGCAACATATGTCTAGGAATATGTCCTTCTCCATATAGTCGCTCAATCCATCAAAGCTAATTTTTAGCTTCTCATTTATTTTTCCATTGGGAATCTTTTTCAGTTTCAACAACACATCTTTCCATTGTGGTTCAGTCCTTTTATATAAATAAGAGCCAAGGATTACAAGAGCTAGTGGCAGTCCTCCACAGTAGGCAACAACATTACTTGAAAGCTCTACGAAATTTGGGGTAGGATCTGGTTGCTTAAATGCATGCCAACGGAAAAGCTCAAAAGATTCACTATCGTCCAGCACCTCCATTTCGTGTATATAATCTGCATCAATCTTATGAAGGAGATCCATATCTCTAGTTGTGATGATTATTATGCTTGATGGACTAAACCAATTACGATTTCCACACAAAGCCATTAGCTGGTCCTCATCATTCACATCATCAAGCACAACAAGTGCTTCTACATGACAAATTCTTTTCTCTAATACAGTTCTCCCTCTGTTGATGTTGCTGATCTTCAAGTTGGGTATGTAAGGACATCTGACATCTGCAATAAAACTTCTCCTACCAAACTTCCGGCCAAGATGATTGAAGATAGTAGTGGGAAGGGATGTTTTACCACTTCCTCCCATTCCCCAAAGTCCTCCTATGAAAACACCATTTGGTCTGGTACCATTTGGCAATTTTGAGATAAATTTTTTTGCACAAGTCCCCATGTTAACTGGACAATCAGCAACAAACAAGTTTTTTTTTAAATGAATTTGTAGATATACTGGCAACAATTTTTGAAATTATCTAGCTCTCATCATCCCTAGAAATATTAAACATGAATTAAAGACAATAAGGATATCCAATATGAGCTTGGCAAGAATTTAGAAGTATGCATTGTTAGAAATAAAATGAAACCCAAAAGAGAATAGAGCAAAAGCTGGATGCCTTCAGTCATTATTTATAAGGAGGCTCACATTTGTATTACAGCATAGATTGTTTACCTAAAATTGTATTTCCCAAGAAATAGACAATCATAGAGTTGTTTGGTTGCACAAATGAGAGGAAATAAAACTTTCTGGGAAACTGTATTTCCCATAAAATACAGGAAATTACTTACCCACTCCCCTTAGGTAAATTTTATTTCTTGTGTTTTTAATTAATTCATAAATAAAAATGTCCTTACTAAAATTAATTAATATCAATTTTTTCCTTTTAATTGATTATCAAGTTTCACTTCGTGAATGTCGTTTTAGTTGATACTACTGTTCTAGAATGAAACAGTAGCATGTTACTGTTTGAAGAGCAAACAGTAACATGTTGTTATTTTGTAGTTTGGTTATTAATTAAACTTGATTTATCCATTTATTTACAATTTTTAGTTGATGTTACTATTTTGAAACGAAATAGTAACATCCTTTTCTTTAGCAGTTTGATTGTTAATTAGGCTTGGAACTAAATAATAACATATTACTATCTAGAGAACAAATAATAACATGCTATTATTTGGCAATTTGATTATTAATTAGACTTGATTTATCTATTTAATTAAGATTTTTAATTGGTATTATTGTTTTAGAATGAAGCAATAACATGTTATTGTTTAGAAAATAAACAGTAACATGTTATTATCTATTTATTTGAGATTTTTAGTTGGTGTTCCTGTCTTGGAACGAAACAGTAACATGTCACTGTTTAGAGAATAAATAGTAATATGTTATTATTTGGCAATTTGGTTATTAATTAAACTTGATTTATCCATTTTTTTTGAATTTTTAGTTAGTATTACTGTTTTGAAATGAAACAGTAACATCCCCTTCTTTACCAGTTTGATTATTAATTAGGCTTAAAATAAAATAGTAATATGTTATTGTCTAGAGAACATATAGTAACATGCTATTATTTGACAATTTGGTTGTTAATTAGACTTGATTTATCCATTTATTTTAGGTTTTCGGTTAGTGTTACTATTTTGGAATGAAACAGTAATATGTTACTGTCTAAAAAATAAACAGTAATATGTTATTATCCATTTATTTGAGATTTTTAATTAGTATTATTATTTTGGAACGAAATAGTAACATGTTATTGTTTAGAGAACAAACAGTAACATGCTATCATTTAACAATTTGATTGTTAATTAGAATTGATTTATCTATTTATTTGGAGTTTTTTTATTAATGTTACTGTTTTAGAATGAAACAGTAAAATGCTACTGTATAAAGAACAAACAATAACATGTTATTATTTAGCAATTTCGTTGTTAATTAGAATTGATTTATCCATTTATTTGAGATTTTTAGTTGATGTTACTGTTTTGGAATGAAACAGTAACATGTTACTGTCTAGAGAACAAATAGAACAAATAGTAATATGCTATTCTAGAAAGTAACATGCTATTATTTGGTAATTTGGTTATTAATTAGAATTAATTTATTCATTTATTAAAATTTTTTTTATTGATATTACTATTTTGGAATGTAACAGTAACATGTTACTATCTAGAAAATAGATAGTAACATACTATTATTTGATAATTTAATTATTAATTAGATATGATTTATCTATTTAGTTTAGATTTTTAGTTAGTGTTATTATTTTATTCTAAAATAGTAACATATTACTATTTAGTTTACAAATAGTAATAAATTATTCTTTAATAATTTTATTTGTTAATAAAATTGTTAAAACATTATTAGACACCAAAAGCGTTAGGAAGCAAAAGTTTAATATGAAATTCGAATGAATTTGAATTGATAAAAATAAGATCAAAGTTAAAAAAATGAAAATAAATAAAAATTTAAAAAATCATTGAAAAAGACCTTTTTTGCTAAACTAGAGTGGGCAAAGCACCTTTGGCATCTTGTAAGCATGTCGATCTCAAAAAATTACATGAAAATAAAAAAAATTCACTTAAAATGGATAACTGAACATAAAGTTATGATCATTTAAAGTTTTGAATTCAATTTATACATTTTTAACTAAGTAGATTTCGTCAAACCCATATTTTCTTGTTTTCTATTGAAAGATCATATGAAAACGATTGAAAATGAGTGGTCATATATAAAAATTGGTTAACTATTAAATTATTATTGAGGGTATTGTAGTCATTTTATTATTATTTCCTAAGAAATTCAAAGTTGAACCAAACAAAATATAAGAATTTATTTCCTAGAATATGTGACTTCTTTCATGTCAACTAAATAATATTGAGGAATTTTCATGAAATTCATATAAGAAATTACTTCTGAGAAAATTTAACTTCCTATGATAACTAAATCAAACAACTCCATAGAATACAACATGAATTGCCAAGGACTTCCTATACAAGAAAGTGCAGGGACACTTTAGTTAATATATCTCATATCATCCAACAAGCATTGTTATCAGTACGACCACCGCTTATGGAAAAGAGAATTTTCAGCCTGTACGTCTTCTTTTGATTAATAGCTCCTGAGATTATTATTTTTCAAAAGATTTGAGAATTTTGAAATAACATCTCTATCTGTGGGATTTTGCAAATACTAGTGAGAAACGAAATGGTTGTGAAAATAATTTATCAGCGAAACGTCTAGTCTAAAAAATTGACAAGCATGTCATCCAACAAACATCAATAAGCGTTTTCATCTTTAAGTACTACAAAATGCCACCCAACAGTAATTAACATAAGACATTAGTTTTAATAAATTTACATAAATGCCATTATACTAATTTTATGGAACTTCATTTTTGTTTTTGACAAACTAGTTTCTTGCTGTGAAATTAATGTATGGGCTTTGATGATAAGCGAAAAATGTAAAATACCCCATTACGTGATTTGATTTTACCCTCTTTAGTTTGAGAAATTTGATAATCACCTTTTTAAACTTTGCAAAATTTGTTAGAATTAATATACATCATCTACTTAATTAATTATTTTATTAAATTATATAATTTTTTATAAAATCATTAAATAAAAATCATAATATTATAATATGTGAATTTTTTTTCATTTTTTTCATATAATTTGTATATTATATTATTACTAAAAATTAAATTATATATAAAGAACTTTAACTAAATACTTATAAATAAGGTGTGAAATTATATGGAGATAACTGTTTAAAAACTTACATAATTTGATATAATTTAATGATTTTTGTTAAAAGCTAATAAAAATAATATAGTTTAATAAAATAATTAATTAAGTAAATGATAAGTATTAATTCCAAATATTATAAAATTTGAATGAATTTTTAAAATTAACGAGCGTAAAATTTAATTATCTCAAAGTTGAAGAAAATATTTTATATTTTTCTCCCATCATAAATATAATTGACTATTAATAATTAACTATATAGAATCTATTTTGTCTTTGATATCATCTCTTTACCATAGATTAGATATAATTTGTTTTTGTTTAGATAATAAATTTTTTAGTATTAAATTACTCAAAAGAATATTACCCCAAAAAAAAAATTACTCAAAAGAATAACGTAGAAAGAGACGCAAAAAGAGAGCAAGAAGACGAAGAATGAGAAAAATGAGATTTATACCGGCACAAATTTTAATGTTTCTTTTTCCATAATTCTATTAAAATAAAAACTAGTTTGAGTAACTTTTAAATTAAAATTATTTCTTGTAATTAATTATTAAAAGGTTTTAAAAATATAATCAAACATCACTAATTTTTTTAAAGCTATAATTTAATTATTGGACTTATAAAATTGATGGTTGAGAATTTAATGGCTATACCAAACAAGTTATACATTTATTTGTATCATCACTTAAAATTATTCATCCAAAATAAAAATTACATAAATCTCATTATTTACTTAATCTATTGAAATTAATAACACACATTAAAATATCTAGATATTTGATATACCAAAAAAAAAAATTCTTGAGATTTATCAATTTCCTCATCCGAACACACTCATGAGAATTAGAACAAAGAACAAGTTAGAAAAAGCTAAAAATTTGATCCTCAAAATCAGAATTTGAAAGCAACTCGTATCAGTTGATTAATCAAATAAAAAGTTCAGATTACCTTGAGC
This sequence comes from Sindora glabra, assembly GCA_020226215.1. Lineage (NCBI taxonomy): Eukaryota > Viridiplantae > Streptophyta > Magnoliopsida > Fabales > Fabaceae > Sindora > Sindora glabra. The sequence goes on along the minus strand of CM035235.1, from coordinate 14,683,196 downwards.
CCACAGTCCACCCGCTCAAATTCCCAACTTCTTCAAGTGCATGCCTCCAACTTGCCACCATACCTTCTGTCGCCTAAACTCCGTTTATAAGACTTGCAAACGAATCTCCAAAAGGACCCTTCTGTTGACGCACATCACTTGGATCCACATGATAAAATACCGGCAGAATCCTCCGATAGTAAAGTCTCCTAGTCTCCACAATTTTTTCTAACTCCTTCATACACCATCTGGACTTAGCCTATTTCGGTGAAAATACAATTATATAAGATTTAGAACATTGAATTGCTTCTAACAATGACTTTTGGAGTTCTTCTCCCCTTTCAAGCGACTTGTCCATAAAAGTGAGGATTCCAGCCCCCGATAGAGCCCTATACAGATGAGAAGTGAAGCCATTGCGAGTATCTTCTCCCCTGAAACTCAAGAACACGTCGTAAATCTCATCTCCATATTATATCGGTTTCGGTTTCGGTTCCGGTGCCGGTTTCGGCTTCAATGGGATGCGTGCTTCCATGCTGATTGCAGAAGAAGAAAGACTGCTAGCCAAGAAAAAAAAAAGATGGAATACAACAATGGCTTTCCCGGTCTTCTAATAAAGAATCTAGTACCTCTTAATAATTTTGTTTTGGAAAAAATACAAATAAAATTCTTAAGATATAATTTAGTTTCAAAATCTATAAATAATTCTTTAAAATTTGGAAAAAAAAGGAAAAATATTAATAATTCAATTAAAAAATATGTAAATCATTTATAATTATTTTTATCTATTTTTAATATAAATTCAGTCAATTTTTGAATAATTTTTATTTTAAAATAAATTAACAATAGAATTAATTTTATAATGTGTTTATGATATAATAAAAAATACATATTTTAAATAAATTATTACTAAAATTTGACTAAATTTTATTTAAAAAATAAGATATATATTTCTCTTAATTTTTTATTACCTCTTTGATTTTATTGCAGTAAAAAAATAACTAAGAAATGTCATAAATATCTCATTTATAATCTTTTCTACTTCCTTCAATTAAAATTTTAATATTTTTAACACTTTAAAAAACTTTAAAACATTATTTATGATTTTTTAAAAAATTATATAATAATAAATTATACTTTTTTAAAAAAGTTTATTTATATTTTTTCCCTTTATTTGGGTTGTATTGCCTGGCGGTTGCTTCCCTTGCTTGAAATTACAGAAGAAATTAACTCAGGAAGCCTCCTTGAAGTGGACCCACGTAATCCCGCGTGCTATTCAGATTCTCTATGCTGAGGATGGAAATTAATGAGAAGATGGAAAAAGGGAATAGGGAAGCATCCGGGAAGTAGTTGGATAAGTGTGAATGAACTGGTATATGAGTTTCTTGTTGGTTGTTTGTCGCATACTCAAATTGAGATTGTACATTGATTGGGGTTACATGTTTATTAATTAATTATTATTAGTAATTATAATTTAATTATTATAATACTTATTAATATTATGATTATTTTTTAAATAAAAGAATTAATATATGTATTATAATTTGATAAAAAATTTGTAATAAATATCCAAAAAAAATCTACCTAAATTTCTCTTACATAATTGTATATGAGATATTGAATTAATAAGATAAAGTAACACTTTGAAAATACAGAACAAAGATCAAATGTTAAATGATACAACAGTTGGAAAAAAATTTTAGTATTACATTATGATCTTAAATTCAGTATTACTTTTATATAAATATTGTCAAATGTATTATTTTTTCAATACAACAATCTCAATTTCTTAAACACAATCAATTTTCTATTAAAAATAGATGATTTTCTACCGGATCAAATTATTGAATTAAAACAATAATACAATTAGTAACATCTATATAAGAATTGTAATGAGTTTTCAGTACTAACACGTAGAAATCTTCTCCAACAATTGGAAGTTTCACATGACAGATACAGAGAGTTACTCTCCTTTCTGCATTTCATACAAAGAGTTTACAAATTTTTGTGTTAATCAATTAATACATTTTTAGTTTATTGATTTAGTTATAGGTTAAATGTATTACGTAATTTTTTAATTAAATATGTGTTCTGTTAGCATGTATTTATTTTACTTCGACTGGTTATTATTTATTAGGTATAGTAATTGTTTTTCTTTCTCTCGGCCGACTTCAAAGCTGGGACTTGATGGCAGCAAAGTAAAACTCTACCAAACTATCAAATTCGAATGAAACCAACGAGCATAGTAATTGTCAGAGATAATTTAAACTTACCCTGAAATATACCATAAAGAAAAATATTTAATTATAGGTTATTAATGATATATTATAAGAAAATTAAATTTGATGCATAATTTCAATACCATTTCATACAAGCAACCGTATGTTTCATACAACAAATTAATTAGAGATTTTTTTTATGGTAATAATTAATTAGAGAATTTAACCCTTATTAATTTTGGGTATACAGAAGGGTTTAAATGATTAAGTCCAAAAAACGCAAAAAAAATTACATAGGAATATTTCGAGGGGTGAAGACGGGTGAAGACCCCAATAACACCACTTAGGAGTAAGATATCAAGATCCGTAAGAGATTACCCTAACAAAAACCAAAATCATAAGAAAGATGATAAGATATTAATTAATTAGTATATTTATTTCCTTTTCTATAAGTGTGTTTAATAATAACTTTCTACCCTCATTAAAAAATAGAACGACATCTAAGGAGAGGAAAACAATGTCTGAATGGAAGACACTTTTTTTGAGAGAGTAACTTAACAAGATGCTTAGAGTTTGCTTTCAAAATAACCTTTTTAAGGTTAATGTTCCATTTATGAGATAGCCCTTACAAGACCGCCAAAGTTCTATTGCTATAGGAGAACAAACACCCAAATTACACCCAAAACAATTTACCTAACCACCAATACATTTCAGATAATATTGCCACACCTTGCAAATCTAGGATTCAATTTAGTAGCACCATCAATATTCACTTTAAATCGCCTTATGAAAGGTTTCTGCCACCAAATCTGCACTTGTTTCATAATGGTGTTTACCAACTAACAAACCTCTATTATTGAAAGCCTTAACCACTCCTTTAGCCAACCGCAAGAGAAACTCACTAGCATTTAATGCGGCTTCTAGAGTTTTGATTAAACACATACTCATTTCTTCAATTCCATAGGTAACATATTGTTATGCTCCAAAGAACCTGTCAACTAACCCTCCAATCCTTACCTAGTTCTTCTATCAAACTCATAGAAAACCATTCCTACCCCTCCAAATTGAAAAAAATATAGTCTCTGTGCTTTAATTAATCCTTATTGTTTACTTTGCAATATTGCATTATCTCAAGCATCAATTTATGCAAGATATCCATATTAATTTTTTATGGTAAATTGCATTGTGGTGTCACTTTGTGGACTTTCTTTTAAAAAAGTGCCGATTTTATGAATTATTATTATTATATTTTCAAAATATCCTTTTTTTAACCATGAGAATGTAGTCGTAAATTAGGAACTTTAGAAAGGCATAACTCCATGATTAGTTAACTAATTTTGCATATAACCATTTATTTTCATTTGTCTTCATATAATCTCTCAATAGAAAACAAGAAAATTTGATTTTGGTGGGGTCTACTTGATTGAAAATGTGTAGATTGAGCTAAAAATTTTGAATAACCATAATTGTGTGCTCAGTTGTTCAATTGAGGCAAATTATATGTCAATTTCATGTAACTTTTCGAGATCTACATGCTTGCAAAAAGCTCAAGGCATTTTGCCCATTTTGATTGGTGAAAAAATGGTTTTTTAATAACTTTTCTTAATTTTTCTTCATTTTTTTGTCATTTTGCCAACTTTGATCTCATTTTTCTCAATTCAAATTGATTCGAATCTTACATTGAACTTTTACTCCTTAATTCTTTTAGTATCCAATAGTGCCATAATAAATTTCTTAACAATAAAATTACCAAAAAATAACTTGTTATTGTTTATAAACTAAACAGTAACATGTTGTAACATATCGTTCTTTGGTAACAAAAAAATCAAAATAAATGGATAAATCAAATTTCATTAATAACAAAAAGTGTCAAAGAATAGTATATTACTATTTCATATCTAAATAATAATATTAACCAAAAATTCAAAATAAATAGAAAAATAAAGTCTTATTAATAATAAAATTACTAAAGAATAACGTATTACTATTTTCAGACCAAACAGTAACATGTTGCTATTTAGTATTTGAACAATAACACTAACTAAAAATTCAAAAAAAAAATTAAGTCTCATTAATAACCAAATTGTTAAAGAATAGTATGTTACTTTTCATCTCCAAATAGTAATATCAACTAAAAATTCAAAATAATTAGGCAAATGTATTCTCATTAACAATAAACCTACCAGAAAATAATATGTTACTATTTGTAAATCAAATAATAACATGTTAGTTCTTGGTTTCTAAATAGTTACATTGATAAAAAATTTAAAATAAATAAATAAATTAAGTTTCATTAACAACCAAATTAGTAAAGAAGAGCATGTTATTGTTTGATATCTAAATAGTAACATGTTACATTTGATCTCTAAATAATAATATCGATAAAAAATTTAAAGTAAATAGATAAATCAAGTCTAATTAATAACCAAACTGCTAAAGAAATGCATGTTACTATTTTATCTTCAAATAGTAATATTAATTAAAAATCCAAAATGAATTGATAAATCAGGTCTCATAAATAACTAAACTATCAAATAAAAGTATGTTACTATTTAGTCTCTAAACAATAAGATCAATAAAAACTCAAAATAAAAGAATAAATCAAGTCTTATTAATAACCAAACCGTCAAAGAAGTGCATGTTACTGTTTGGTCTCCAAATGGTAACATTGATTAAAAATTTCAAATAATAAGAAGTATCAAGTCTCGTAAATAACCAAACTATTAAAGAAGAACATGTTACTATTTCGTCTTTAGACAATAACATGATTAACTAAAAACTTAAAATAAAAAGATAAATCAAATTTTATTAATAACCAAACTACTAAAAAAGTTCATGTTAGTCTTCGATATCCAAATAGTAATATCGATTAAAAACTCAAAATAAATAGAAAAATCAGGTCTTATAAACAACTAAACTACCAAAGAAGAGTATATTACAATTTAATCTCTAGATAGTAATATATTATTGTTTAATTTTTAAATCGTAACAACATCGATGGAAAACCTAAAATAAAAGAATAAATCAACTCTTATTAACAAACAAACAAACTATTAAAAAGGTGAATGTTATTATTTGATCTCCAAATAGTAACATTGATAAAAAAAAGCTCCCAAATAATAAAAAATATTAAGTCTCATAAATAATTAAACTATCAAATAAGAGCATATTAGTATTCAATCTTTATACAATAACATTAACCAAAAATTGAAAATAAATAGATAAATTAAGTATCATTAGCAACCAAATTATTTAAAAAATGTATTTTACTGTTTAGTTTCTAAATAATAACATCGATAAAAAAATTCAAAATAAATAGATAAATTAAATCTTATTAACAATCAAATTACGAAAGAAGAGCATGTTAATGTTTAACCTCCAAATAATAACATGTTACTATTTAACCTTCAAATAGTAATATCAACTAAAAATTTAAAATAAAAGGATAAATCAAGTCTAATTAATAATAAAATTACTAAAGAAGTGCATGTTACTATTTGATCTCTAAATAGTAGCATCAATCAAAAGTTCAAAATAAATGGATAAATCAAGTCTCATTAATAACCAAATTGCCAAAAAAGTACATATTACTATTTGGTCTCCAAATAATAGTATCAATAAAAAACTCAAAATAAATGGATAAATCAAATCTCAACAACTAAACTACCAAAGAAATACATGTTATTATTTAGTTTCCAAATAGTAATATTAATTAAAAATTTAAAATAAATGGATAAATAATTTTTTTCTTACTAGCTATTATTTTTGTGTCTATTTGCATTTTCTTTTTTCCTAAAAAGATAACTTTATTATTGTTTGAATTTTTAATATAACAATAATTTGTTCAAGATAATTATTTTTTAAAAAAATGGACAAAAAAGAGATTATTCTGTGTTTCTATGTAAGGTTTTATACTACCAAATTTTTATTTATTTTTACTTTTATTTTAACTAAAAATTAATTTAAGCCCCAATAATTAAATTTTTATTAATTTTATTTATAATTAAAATTTTATATTAATTTAATTTTTATAAAGTTAAAAACTATTCATTTTTAATTCTTTTAAGTTTTTAGTCTTTTATTTTTTTATTTTTATAAAATTAAAAATTCTTCAATTTTAATATACAATAAAAAAGATTTTTGTTTCACTACTTTTGATCTTTTTGAGACACGCTATAAATGTGTTATTTTATCTTCTAGGCATTGTGGTAAATTTTCATACATGGGTATACTTAAATGAAAGAAAGCAGCCTTAAGATACCTCATTATAATAAATTGCTACAAATGGTACCAGGCTAATTTTTTTTTTTTGAGAAGATTTGGTTAAAAATGAAAGCATGCACGATAGGTATAAATGCTATAACAAAGGTATATACAACACACAAGATTTAATCGTATTCCTCCAACATTAATTTTTTTAATACTTACTATCAAAACTAATGTTTTGCAGTTTGATCCAGATCGGGTAAAATAATGACTGGATCAACGTTGAAGATAAAGGGTTCAACTCTTCTCATTAATACCTATAACAAAATATATTATTTGATGGTAATTTTGACTTGTTATAAAAATTTAATGAATCAGTTGTTTGAAAATTATAAGTTCACCGGCTTTCTCTAATTAACTAATTTAAGTCTAATAAATTGATTTAATCTGCTATTTATCAAATACTAAAAATAATTGATTGATGTCAATCAGCTAATATAATTTCAATCAGTTAAAAATTATTAAAAGAGTTATTTAACAAACACCTTCAATTTTTAACTGAAGGCATGGTTTGGCTTGAGTCCGGAAACGAGGTAACCAGAAAGAACAAGTTTAATTGATTGCGTTGGTCCAAGTCAGGTTAATTGCTAATCCAGGTTTCCAACATGATCTAGCTCATTATGTATCTTGAGTCCATTAAGCGATAACCATGACTTGATGCTGAGGGCACATACTCTCTATCTCCTAAAAGAAAAAATAAGTTTCTTAAAAGTAATATATCCAAGATTAAAATTTATATTAATTTTTATAAGATTGATTTTTTATTAAATTTATCTTTAATTAAAAATTTATATTAATTTAATCTTTATAAAATTAAAAATTCTCAAATTTTAATCCTTTCATATTATGAAAATATTTTAGACGAATATTGAGCTAAAAATATTCGTTCACATTTTTAAAAATATTATTTTAAATTCAAACTAAAATTAGAAATCTCACATTTTTTTAAAAATGTTTCCATAAATGTGAGAGATTCCGTGTCAAAGAAATTTTTATCAAAATTTTATGCTTAAAATAAATGAAAAAATAAATTTTAATTTAACTTGATGAATAAATCCAAAAAATAACATTTAATTTGATTTAAAAATTAATTAACTTTGCTTAAGAAGAATACCCACGTGCCTAAACTTATAGAAGTCCTCTTATTGGCTATATGCTTCAATAGCCATGAAGTCTTGCTCTAGCCAACTATGTCCCCTCATTACCCCCCCTCCCCCCAAAAAAATGGTTATCTTGTCATTTATGAAGAAGTCAAATAATGAAAGGCTCAGATTTATGTTGCATCAGATGTAATAGAAAGGCATATTTGTATGGTGGAATTCTCTATTTTTTAATGAATTCAGTCAATTTTTAAATGAATTTTTTTTAAAATAAATTAATAATAGAAATAATTTTATAATACGTTTATGATTTAATAGAAGATAAATATTTTAAATAAATTATTATTAGAATTTTTCTAAATTACATTTCAAAAAATAAAATATGTGTTTTTTATTTTTTGTTACTTTTCTATCTTTATTGCAATAAAAAATAGTTAAAAAATTATCAGTAACTTATCTATGTCCTTTCTTATTTTTTAATTAAAATTTTAATATTTTTTATTTTTTTAAAAAATAAAGATATTATTTATAAATTTTAAGATTTTAAAAAATTTATATGATATTAAATCATGTTTTTAAAGGTTTATTTATATTTTTTTCCTATATTTTGGGTGTATTGCCTAGCGGCTGCCTCCTTTGATTGAAATCACAATAGAAATTCGTTCAGTGGTTTCCAGGAAGCTTTTTTGAGGTGGACCCACGTAATTCTGTAGGCCATTCTCATTGCTGAAGATGGAAATTAATGAGAAGGTGGGAAGTGGGGATAGGGAAGCATCCGGGGAGTAGTTGGGTAATTGTGAATGCAATTGTAGATGAGATTCTTGTTGGATGTTTGTCTCATCCTCAAATTGAGATTGTACCCTGAGTGGTGTTACATATTTATTAATTATAATTATTAGTTATGATTTAATAATTATAACATTTATTAATATTATAATTAATATTTCAAAATAAAAATTAATATAGATATTATAATTTGAATAAAAATTTTGTAATAAATATCCAAAAAATTTTACCTAAATTTTTTCTTATGCAACTAAAACATGAAACAAAAATAAAATGTTCAATCATACAGCACATTTGATGGTTTCACACGAAAGATAAAGAGAGTTATTCTCCTTTCTGTATTTCACACAAAGTGTTTACAAATTTTTGTGTAAGCCAATTAATACATTTTTAGTTTATTCATTTAGTTAAAGGTTAAATGTATTACATAATTTTATACTTGATCAAGTATTCTGTTAGTATGTATTTATTTTACTTTCGACTGGTTACTATTTACTGAGTATTGTAATTGTCAAATGTAATTTATTTAGTATAACTTACAATGAAATATACCACAAAGAAAAATATTTGATTATATGTTATTAATGATATATGATAAGAAAATTAAATTTAATCCATAATTTCAATACCTGTTCATATAATCAACGGTATATTTCATACAACAAATCAATTAGAGATTTTAACCCATATTGTTTACTTTGCGATATTGCATTACTTCAAGTATCAATTTATACAAAGATATCCATATTAATTATTATATTATAGTTGTAAATATCAATATAATAATTATAATTAGAGAAGCTTTGGTTAAAAATAAATACTTCAAATATAATTTATCCACATAATTAGTATGCAAAATAGGCATAAATGCTATAACAAAAGTATAGAATATATGAGATTTAATCTTGTTCCACTAACATAATTTTTTTTTAGTTTAAATTACACTTTAAGTCTCTATAGTTTTAATTTTTTTTTCCCAAAAGGATACCTATAGTTCTGAACTTTGGAATTGGATCCCTACAATTTATAAAAATTTCTAGTTGGATCCTTCTATGAAGATTTCTATCCAAAATTGCCAAGCTAGCAAACATCCAATTGATGTGGACAATTTATCAATTTAGCAATATTTCAGTTTGTTTTATTTCTTGCCTTGTTATTTGGCATTCATTTCTGCCAATGCTATTTTCTACTGATTTTATGACATCCAAAGTATAGTTTCTGAATTCATTGGTTACTTTAAGCAACCAATGGTGAGAGGCAAACTATTGTGGTTGAATTAGTTCATACTCCTACGTTGATCTCCAATTAACTTTTATCATTTACCGTTTCGATCATGAATCTTGACTCCATGTTTTCATATTCAATAGAAGGCCATTGGTGTGACTGGCTCCAATCCTTTTCCATCCTCACATTGTCATCAGCCCCCACTTCCTCATCACAACCACACCTAAACTAACAAGAAGTCACTTTATCAATCACATGCAAATTTAAAATTTTGTAATAGTAATATTGAAATTAAAATTTTGTAACAGTAATATTGGAAAGACAAACAAGGAAAAACCTATATTCTTCTCTTTTTATCTTGAGTTCACATCCCTATCAAATTGAAACTCTGAATTATTTTCTCAGAAAAGAGGTAGAACCGTCCTTCACTGTTGCCATGGACAGATTGGTGAAACCAGATGTGAAAAAATTGGAGATGATCTTCCAAAAGGGACAAAATGCACAACATCATTCAAGCTTACCAACCTTATGCACACCGTGCCTGTTGCAACGTCTCTAACTACCTTAAAACTATCCGTGTTCTCTTTTGATTGACCCTTCTCCATTTTTCCACCTCTTTCTTCGTATCATACACTGTTTTCCTTTCTCAACCTTCCAATGAACTTTTTTCTCTGCTCCTTGTGACGTCATCATTGTCCGGACCTCCATGCTTCCCACCGGTAAAGCCCACCAAGACGACCTTCGCCGCTTGTTTTCTAAATTGGGATCCCACATTTATAGAGATGCCATTTTATCGGTATCATTTGTGGGTAGCTATGTTGCAAAAATTTTTATTTCTCACCATGCTTGAATTCCAGAAAGCATTTCCCTTTTTTGAGAAAGCTATATCTGGGTGCACTACAACTAAGCTCATGACGGTGTTGAGATTTATAGTTGAATGCAAAATGCAACTTTGTTGTAGCTTTGATTGATGCTGGTGTTGAAGTCAATTTCAAGGATTTAGATAGAAAATCTCTCGTGCTTATGGCTATTGTCACGGACCGGCAACTCAATAGTCGGGACGTGCGGCACTTAGACCTTCACCACCTGAGGAATAAGCCAGCCTACCGGTTAATACACCAACCAAGCTTAGAATAAACGGGCCAAACATATAAGCACAGCACAATCGGGGCAACCGTAAGCACATAAGCATCATATAAAGGCAACCAACACATATAGAAAGGTAACAATGGTGCATAAAATGCAATTCAGACACATGCGGGCAAATGCGGCCAAAAGCGGTAAAATTTGGGACAATCGATTTATAGAAGAGGGGCTACTTCTTTTATTAATATGATCCTTCATTACAGCATTGGAAATGTGCAAGGGAGGCACCAAGCTGCACATTCCATCCCCTAGGCTAGTGCCGGGCTTCTACCAAGGTCACCAGGCACTCCCCCCCTAAAGAGCATTATGAGCCAAACCCAAAATTGCCTAAGATGACATACTTTTTCCGAGTCGTCATAAGGGCTTTTCGGCTTGCTCCGAGTGGAATTTTGCTACCAAAATACACCGATAGAAAGATAATAATTCAAGGATGATGGCCATGTGCTTTCCTACTCGCATTGGACAAGTTTCCTTGGTCAAAAGTACAAGAAAAGTGCAAAAACGTGAAAAATAAGGAAAAATAATACACAAGTCAGATTGGTCCCAAATTTGGGCTACAAGTGCTCCATCATAAGCTTGATTTATTTGCCAAGTTTCATCCCAAACGAAGCTCATTTGCCTAGTTATTTTGTTCACAAGGCCGACTTGTGACATTTTCCCCCACTTGAAAAATGTCAATGTCCTCATTGATGACTCAGTCTGACATAGCTTCCTCAAGCATCTTCAGTCTGCTTCACTTGAGCTCCTCCCTCGATCTCTCTGCTTGTCCACATGAGCTTCGCTAATGAGCAAGTTATCTTCAACACCTCGGTCTGACTGGGATTCTTGGAAAGTCTTCAGTCTACTCCACTTCAACTCCTCCCCGACTTCCTTCCGGCTTGTCTCTCCAAGGTTGTTGTTGATGCTAAACTCTTCTACCTCCGCAGCTTCTTGAACTCTCAAGCATGGTTAGATTCAATTTTGACACCCAACTGGTGTCCCCTTATCCCCAGCTGATAAGGTTGAACAAAGAGTTGGCACTCTTGTTCTAACAGTGCACTCTCTAGCACTTAGGTGGTTGGCATGCATGATCTCCAAAATGTTGGTTGGTAGCTTCTACCATAAGGTTATCCGGATATTTACAAAGCCCACTGGCATCCCGATAGGCTCCTCTCGAAAGATTTTCCTTGCTCAAAATATCCCACTAGATGTGGCACCCCGCTAGGTGAAAGATCGTTCCCTCCGTCGCGATCATATGAAAGAAATGCTTGGCTGGTACTCCGCTAACCTGCCAAGCTTATTATGGCAGACCCCTATTGGGACCTACCGCTCCATGTTGTTGGTGAAGTTACTCGTGTGGGTCTAGGACCCGCATTGCCCCAATCCTGACGTAAGACCCATCGTCAATGTCAGAATCTTTAGTATCGCCCTTAACGCTCTTTTGCCCCTTCTCTTGTATTTTGGCTTGTAGAGCACTTAAGGCATACTTCTGTGGGCAATCCGCCACTTTGTGTGGTCCACGGCATAAGAAACATGATAGGGTCTTTGACTTTTTGCTCGTGTTGGAAACCCGAGGGGATATGGATCCCTGGGAGCTTGTAGATGAACTGTTGTTCTCTCCCCCACTTTTGGACTTGCTCCCTTTGGACTGACTGCCACTCCCATTAGAAGAATTCGAGGTACCACCCTGCGAGTTCTTGCTAGAAGGGAAACCAATGTCGTAGTCACAAAGGCGCTCTACCGCAGTCACAGCTTCAGTGAGGCTTTGGACCCTTCTCCTTTGGAGTTCCATTGCAGCTTCACGTGAAAGACCGTCGACAAAGTAGAAGAGCTTATCCTTCTCCGTCATATCTCGGATGTCTAACATAATGGTTGTGAACTTCTTCACATAGTCTTTGACCGAGCCAGTTTGGCACAGCTCTCGTAGCTTGCGTCTTGCCAAGTAGTCGACATTCTCGGGGTAGAAGTGTGCCTTCAGTTCTTGTTTTAACCCTTCCCAAGTATGAATATGGCACCTACCCGCTTGAATATCTTGATATTTCGTCCTCCACCAGACCTTGGCACAATCTGTAAGGAACATGGTAGCGCGGTTCACTTTGGATTCCTCTGAATCTATTTCCGCAACTTGGAAGTATTGGTCCATATCGAACAAGAAATTCTCGAGCTTTTGGGCATCCCTCTCTCCCGCATATGGCTTAGGTTCAGGGACTTTCACTTTCCCTCTGCGCTCTGAGGCACCACCCTCTGGCAGATTGTTACCTAAGGCCAACATCATTACCCTTACGCTTGCAGCAAGGTCGCCTATTTCGGTTCGAAGAGTTGCTACAACATCCTTCACCTCATGGGTAAGGTCCTTGAAAGCATCCCCAAGTTGCCGCTGGGTGTTCTCTATTGCAACAAGCCGCCCTTCGACTTGTGGAGCACTACTACTCCCCGAGCCATCAACCCCCTTGTTAGCTTTGAGAGTCTTAACTCGGTGCTCAAGAGATTCCCACCCTTTTGCCCTCTGAAAGAGTTCAGGGATCTCCTCGAGTTGCATGCTACTTACGGCTTTAGCGACACCTTCGAGATTCCCGAGTGCATTCTCGATCACTTCAAACCGTTCGGCGTTCGTCATTTTCTTAGCCATGGTGGGTGTATTGATAAGAGCAGCGGAATTTATGAGCGTGGATTAGACCATGCTCTGATACCAAATGTCATGGACCGGCAACTCAATAGTCGGGACGTGCGGCGCTTAGACCTTCACCACCTGAGGAATAAGCCAGCCTACCGGTTAATACACCAACCAAGCTTAAAATAAACGGGCCAAACATATAAGCACAGCACAATCGGGGCAACCGTAAGCACATAAGCATCATATAAAGGCAACCAACACATATAGAAAGGCAACAATGGTGCATAAAATGCAATTCAGACACATGCGGGCAAATGCGGCCAAAAGCGGTAAAATTCGGGACAATCGATTTATAGAAGAGGGGCTACTTCTTTTATTAATATGATCCTTCATTACAGTGTTGGAAATGTGCAAGGGAGGTACCAAGCTGCACATTCCATTCCCTAGGCTAGTGTTGGGCTTCCACCAAGGTCACGAGGCACTTTCCCCTTAAAGAGCATTATGAGCCAAACCCAAAATTGCCTAAGATGATATACTTTTTTCGAGTCGTCATAAGGGCTTTTCGGCTTGCTCCGGGTGGAATTTTGCTACCAAAATACACCGATAGAAAGATAATAATCCAAGGATGACGGCCATGTGCTTTCCTACTCGCACTGGACAAGTTTCCTTGGTCAAAAGTACAAGCAAAGTGCAAAAACGTGAAAAATAAGGAAAAATAATACACAAGTCGGATTGGTCCCAAATTTGGGCTACAAGTGCTCCATCATAAGCTTGATTTATCTGCCAAGTTTCGTCCCAAACGGAGCTCATTTGCCTAGTTATTTGGTTCACAAGGCCGATTTGTGACACTATTCGTGTTGGGAATATCAATGTTCTGAAGTGTTTGATAGCTTCTGGTTGCAAAATCAATAAATCAATCAATTTTGTTTTGCATGAAGTTGCAGCTATTAACAGAATCGATATAATGGAGATTCTATCTCAAGTTTTTATCAATCTAGACATGAATTTAACAAATTTAAAGGGTAGGACTCCAATTCATGTGGCCATGATTCACGAGCATGTCAATATTATTGAATGTTATTTTTCAATAAGGGGAAACCTAAATGTTGTGGATCATAAGAAATGAACCCCTCTTCACTGCGCTATTTCAGGGGATTGTTTGAAGGCCACCGAATGTTTGTTAGAATGTTCCAATGTAAAATATGCTGTAAATAAAGATGGGAAAATAGCATTTTCACTTACTGTGGAAAATGGACACTAATGCTTGCTTGATTTGTTGCACTAAGGCGATGTGCTGCTTAAGCTGCAAGAATAGATGATATTCATGGATGAAAAGTTGCCTTGCCAAAGGAGCAATGGTGAACAGGAAGGATCAGAGCGATTGGACGCCATTACATTAGACTGCTTTCAAAAGGTCGAACCAAAAGCTTAAAGCTTTTGCTTAAACGTGGTGCTAAGGTTGATGCTGTTGATGATTCTGGATTTACTCCTCTACACTATGCAGTTAAGACTGGGCACATATCATGTATCTTCGGATTAAAATGTCCACATCAACTGGACGTTTGCCTGCTGGATTCAATTAGAAACTTTTATAAACTATAGGCATCCAATTCCAAGGTTCAAAACTACTGATATCCATTTAGGAAAAAAAATTGAAACTATAGGGACCTAGAGTGTAAGGTAACCAATTTTTTTAATAGTTATTGTAAACTTTAATATTTTAAAATTAGTTCAATCATTGATCCAGTAAAATTACCGAATCAAGATCAAATCATTTCAACCAATGGATGTGTGTATGTATATATTATTGCAATTATAATCATTATGTTAAATTTAGAATAAATAGGAGTTATAAATCACAATGAATAAAAATTGGTTTTAGATCTTTAGTAAATCTTGATTATCACATTAGGCATTAGTTTAACTTAGATATTGAATCATATTATGTGATTTTTAATTTAATATGTATTTTAAAAAATTATATTATTTGTAATGTGAGAATAATAACGTAATAATATAATATATAAAAAATAATAATATAACATATATATAACAATGAAGTTGTGTTATAAAAAACTTTTTCCTTATAAATATCATGAAGTTTTGCTGGCTTAGTGGCAAAATATTACCGTGTAAATTAATTATTGATATTTGGTTTTGCTCTATTCAACACCAACTTGTCTCAAATTTTCAACTGAAGGTAGGGTTTGGCTCGGGTGTGGAAATCGAGTGACGCGAGTTTAATCGATTGCAATGGTCCAATCGTTAACTATTAATTTAGTTTCCAACATGATCTGATCCGCTATGTATTTTAAATTTATTCAACTATAATTATGATTTAAGTCAAATTATGCAATAGATAATTGATGTGGATTATACTTATTTTCTCAATATCCTAAAAAAATAGATTTTATAATAACAGTATTATATGTATTAAAAATGAGATTTGAAATTGAATTTAAACATAAATTAAAAATTATTATTACATATAGAATAATAAAATAAATTTATAAAGTTCAATCTAGTTAATATACAATATACAAGATTTAATTTTGAATTCCATTTCAAAAATTTATAATATTTTTTAATACTCATTGAAGCCCTAAATTTGTTGCTAAAATTGTAGTTTGAAACCATTTTTGCTTCTAACTACTCTTCACGATGAATCATCAATTTTCCAAGCTTAAAGAGTAGTTTTGTAAATAAAAGCAAAATATAAAACAGATTGCCATTGACTCTGGTTGATTGCTAAGTCAAGACGACTTTACAATAAGGGGCGATTACCCACTGACAATGCAACATACAATTGCCATTGATATTCTCATGCCGAAGTATGACCTCTATAATTTTTTAATTTTCAGATTAAATTTATTTCACTAAAGTATATAATAAAATATTTTTTTGATGGAAACGTACATGATAAAATATAAAATTAAGATTAAAAATGTGATTTTAAGCTTTTTATCATAATGCGTAAAGGAGGAACTGTAAACCTTATATATGATAAATAAATAAATAAAATAAAATAAAAATTAACCCACAAAATCAAGACAATGGTTAATATCAGGCCAACTATATGCATTATTATAACTTTTCAATTGGTTGTTAACTCTATATAAAATATTTAAGGAAATAATATAATATTATAGACTTAAATACATTTTTTATCCCCTAATATTCAAATGGATATTTGGTCCCTAAATGGAAAAATCCATTTTTCATCCCTATAATACCTAAATCAACTCAATACGGGTCCTAACCGCTGAATTCCAGACAGAGGTGCCGCTGTGGCTAACGGAGATCCAACCTGGCCAGTGCCCACTCATACTTTTGTAGTACCTGTCTTCTTTTCTCAGTAATTTCGATTTTAAACTGTGTCTCCTTGCCAAATGAAGAGCAAAACCATTAGAATTACTTTACCAGAAAATTTCCATTAAAATCACAAAAAAAAGGAAACATCTTTTAAGTTGCTCTAGTGTAAATATCTTCTCATAATCAATATTTACGGCTTTGGTATTATTGATGAGAAGAAAAAGCATTCAACGATGGAAATATAAACCTGTCATGGTGCATTCACTAAATTTTAGTTTTTTTTTTAACGAAGATAGCAGCATAAATCCCATAACCCAAATGCTGGATATACTAGTTTTCTCATCGTTTCTCCGGTGTCAAACAGAAGGAAAGAGAAAAACTTTTCCCATTTTCACTGATTCAATGCCTCCTGGAAGGTTTCTTTGAAACCAATCCGAGAAAATAAGGGAATTCCTTCGTGATCCTCACCTTTTGGGGCAATTTGGATGAAGATTGGAACTTCCTTCCTTAATTCCAATAAAAGCAGAGTGATGTGGTGGAGATGTAAGTTTCCGTCCAATTCCACCTTTCAATCAAGATGATGTTCGAGGGTCTTTGACTCTCATGCGTTGCCTCACTGCAAGAAACTTCTGACTATGAAGTTTTGCAGGCTCTCTAGTTTCTTTCCAATGCGTCTATATCTTCCATGAGAAAACATTTATGCAACAAACATCCAATATTTCATAATTCCAAATAAATTTCCACAATGTATTAGAAAAAGGCTAGAAAGCTTGTGAAATTTTGTACTAAAAAGAGAAACCAAAATTTGCGAAAGCTTTATTGGAACAGTCTGAATGCTCATAACAGGGAACAAAAAATGAAGAGGAAAGCACCCCAATGTAGTTCGAGTGCTGAGAAGTGTCCGCCTTGAATTTCCGTCAGCCACGTTAGCATCTCCATTTGGAATTTGACAATTTGGATCTGTTTTGAGTACAGGGATAAAAACATATTTTTTAATTTAAGGGAATCAAATGAACCCAATTCAAATGTTAGGAACCAAAAGTGTATTTAACTAAGCCTTTAATACATTCAAAACATTGTATTATCACGGAAACAAAAACAAAAAAATATTTATTTATTTTTAATGAGAGAAATTCTATGATGTTTCAGAAGTTTTAAAATTCAAGATAACATAGCACTCCTAAAAATTATTAAATTAAAATTATTTGATTATATTCATTAAAAATATAAGTAATTATGGTTAAAAATTTTTAATTTAATAATTTTAAAAATTATCAAATCACCTCAAGTTATAAAACCCTTTAAGTACTATAGGAAAATAGATATTGGCAATTAGAATGATTCAAATAAAAACTTTTAAAATGGAAAATTCCTCGAACAAATTTTTATAAAATCATGTATGGTTTATCTTGGTCAACAACAACAACAACAACAAAGTTTTATTCCACTAAGTGAGGTCAACTATATGGATTGTATGATACCATTGGACTCTATCAAATAGTTTGTCTTGGTCAAGTTCATAAAATTTGTTTGTCATAGAAAAGTTCGCTCAAGCCAAGATAAGGTTTTGATCAGTGATAACTATGTGATAAAATTTGTATGTATCGTTGCTCTCTTTTTCTTTAGTGAAGAAAGAAGTGTGGTGTGGAGATCTTTTTCATATGAATCACCAAAATACCAGAAAACATGATTTTTTAGCGTAATAAGCAATATTCAAGCTAGTAAAGAAGCACATGCAATGGCAGAGCTTGGATTTTTTATCCGAGGAGGGCAAGTATCAAATATTTTGTAAGATATATACAAATTATAAATTGACATAAAATTATTATATATAAAAATGAAGATATCAAAGATTTTCAGAACATCAACACCCCTCCTTGCAGCACTTGACTCCGCCCGAAGCATACAAAATTTCCATCCTTGATGATGCTGAAGGTAAAGATAATTTATTAATAAAAATATGGGCGTTGTGAATTATTTTTGGCCATTATTGAAAAACAACAAAAATGTAAAAGTTAATATTAAGTTCAATGTTTCCTTTTAGTAATTTAAATTATAGTTTATGAAATTTTAAATTCCTAATTTTATTATTTTTGGCAACCAATATGTAAATCTTACGTAGTATTTAAATTTGAAAAATAAGTATTCAATATATAATTTCAAAATATAAATAGAGTAGAAAAAAGCTAAAGAAAGAAGGGAAATAAAGGTAAACTATTTTGGGCAAGAAAGCAATTTTAAAAATAAAGGATAGTAATTAGTATGCAAAAATATATTATTAATTATTAATTAATGAAGTGAGACTGCAAGAGTGAAATATAATTTAATAAACAATGATTGAGATTAGATAATCCCATCCAACCCAACAATAGAGTTTAATGCTTGCCTGACAATACTACAATAGAGTTTAAAGCTCACTTAAATATAATGCAATCACACTTGATATTCTCTTAAAAACTTTACTTTCCATCATATCTGGAATTTAAACTCAAAATCTTATATACATATATTAAGTAAATTACTACTCCTATTATTAAAAAAATATAATCAATCTAGTTTATCTCACCCTTAAATTTGAGAAAGAAATTAATATTTGAAGTTTAAAATAGGAAAAAAAAACTTAAGCAAAAGATTTAATACGGGATTGACATCTTCAATTTTTGGCCTTCGACTGGAAATCTTTCATTAGATATAGATAGATTAGGAGGGTCTAAATAATTGGAGTGTGATAAATATATTAGTAAAAGTAATTATTAATGTGAGTAGATAATTAATATATGACAAATTTTAATTGGAAAAAGAAATAAAATACTGTAAAAATGAGCTCAAAATAGACAAATTAATAAGAGTCTCGTAGCTAATGTATACCAGTATCTCTCTTAAAATTGATACCAAGAGTTAAGTCCTTATATGTCAACAAGATGATTGATTTCCCTGCATATTAATATAATATTAAGTACGATGACATTCTTCTTCTCAGTGTATGGCTGGATTCTAATCTTCTACAGAGCCAAGTAGGGCACCTGATCGGAGGAAATAGAAGTTTAAAAAAAAAAAAAAAACTCAAACATTGCAAGATAGTTTTATATTGCAGTTAGAGTTGACTTCACCACAACAATATACCATAGTTTGCTTCTTGCAAACTATTTGTTTGCATATTAAGTCGTCAATATCACAATGGAACCACAATCTTGACTATATTTGTTTGCATATTAAGTCGTCAATATCACAATGGAACCACAATCTTGACTATAATCATAGTATAAAATTATGATTACAGCACATAAAGCAAAGGGATCTAACAAGACAACAATTCTTACAAAAAAGAACAAACCTCATCTCTAATGTAACCTTCATATCATTGTCCTTTTGATATTTTAAAGGGGGCACTCTCTTCCTCATCATCATCACCCAGGTGAACCCTTTTAAGATTGGCCTTCATTGGCATATCAGTTAAAAGGACAACATCCTTATTTGATGTAGATAGACACTCCAATTCTTTGTCAATTGATTGACTATATATCAGATGTACTATAGTCTTTTGCATAATAAATCTTTGTCCAAAAACCACAATAATCTCCACCTTGTCACTTGGTATCAAATTTAATACCATACCTTGCCATTGGCTTTCATCATCCATGGCACTTATTGAATCTCACTTGGAAAGTTGAATGATACCTTTCATATTATTTTGTATTAGAATACAAAAAGGAAATGGAGATGCCATGCTGTCTTGTGAATAGGAGTAATCAATGTAGAGGATCATTGCTTTCAAGTTATAATCAACATGAGTCACTTCAAAACATACTCCATATCCTTCATTACTATAACTTGGCCTACTAAGATGCTTGTCAAAAGGGAAAAAAGCCTCCCTAGATTGATATGCAATTGAACTTTATATATGCCATGAACATAAGAAGTCATTAACTTGTTCTCTTTTGTAGAAAAACCTGATGTTATTGGATTGAAGCACATTGCATTTCACAAGTATAAAAGTCATCACAAGAGATGGAACATCCAAAATAGATCCTGACTCACTCCATATAGAACACACCTAAAATTTTATACACTCATGCGTAACTTGACTTGGTAACTTGTATTTACCACAATATGAAAAAGAAAATTAAAATTAGTTGCTTAAAACTTCAAAAGAAGCATATAATTTTTCCTTCTTTCCTAAATAACATTGATCATGTAAGTGAATAATTTATTAAGAAACATATGATCCTACTAAATTATTACTATATAATCATAAGAGAAAATGAAAAAAAAATCCTCCTTTTATAGGCTATTATTAAATTTTAGCTATGTATTCATGTAAGAAATGATGATGGAAGAGCCAATGGTTTTGATAGGGACAAGAAGGATACCAAGGTCCATTTCTAATATATTTTATTAACAAGTTTGCATTTAAATTAAGAAAATGAAGTTACTATATTTATGGGGGAAAAATATCTAAGTGCATTATGTGTGGCATAGATGAAGAAATAAAGATAAAGATAGAACCTATATAATGCTTTGCTCTCCCATTTCAATTAATAGATAACTCATTGAAAATTTCAACCTCAAGATGCTAACTTGATTGTAAGAAACAAATAATGTAGAATCATCTTTATGTGAGATTAGAGAGGTACTTTGAGTTGCTTATGATAACAAATAATTAGTTACATTCAAATTATTCTCCATACTTGAGAAAAGTAGAGAAGAAATGCTTGTGAATGCTTGAGCAAGGGACCAAGGAATATTTGATGGTGACATCCAAGACCTAATAAGAGAGGGAAACACATGATGGGGTGATCCTTTATACCCAAAAAGAGACATATATTTGATACTTTCTAATCTTACAATTGAAAAGGGTATTTCTATTATAGTAGTTTTATCTGCAACTAGAGTTTTTCAAGGACTTCATCTATTCAATATCATCCTCCAACTTTTCAATATTTGAATTAGAAAGAAGGATGTTTTCCAAAGATTTCAGGGTATAATAATTTACATTTATCATGTATTAATCAATATTTGAATAAAAAATTTAATAAATATATGATATATAATTTTATATTTGTAAAAAATGTATTAATCAACTATGATCTAACTTTAATCCAAACACTTTGTTAGGTTAATGGTTAAGCTAAATTTTAAAACATTGCCTCTAAATCAAAAGAACAATTCAAGTTTGATTGATTTTTTTAAATAATCTTATAAGTAGTTAAATTATTAGATTCACACATATAAGAACAAGATATTGAACCGTGGCACTTAAAATTATGAAAAACATTGATTAGTGAAAATTTTGAGTTTATAAAATGATTATATTTATTAGTCAAAGAGAAAAGATACAATTTAAATAGAAATTCAAAGTTTCAAATTACTTGCAAAACAAAGAAACATTCAAAAGTTGTTAAAAACACCTTAAAGGTGTGAAGTTAATAATGCAACAAGATAACAAAAAAAATTAGTTGCAAAGAGGAAATATAATTAGTACACAAGAGCTTTTACAATGATCATAATTGGCTTTGAGAAAAATTTATGTAATGGATACAATTTTCTAACAATATATCAAATCTTGATATGCTTTTAATGAATTCGATATATCTTATTTCACATGTGATAATTGACAATGATGCTAGAATCATAAAATTTGAATTTTTGAGAAATATATTTATTTAAATTACAAAGATCTTTATATAGAATAAAACAATCCAAATGAATATAATGCAATCATCTTAATGAATGCTTGTTAAAAGAACTATATAGAAATTTCTTATGCTTTTATTAAGAAATCTAAATGTGATGTCATTATAATTGTTTCATGTGTTAATGATTTGAATATTATTGAAAATCATGAAAAACTTTCAAAAGTAACAAAGTATTTCAAGAAAGAAATTTGAGATGTAGGATTTTGAAAAGTTAAGTTTTATATTAGTTTGTAGATCAAGCATTTAAATGATGAAATATTTATTTATTAATCAAAATGAAAAAAATCATAAAAATTCTTTATATGAATAAACCACATTCATTGAGTATCCTTATAATTGTTCAATCACTTGATATTAATAAGGATCCACTTCAAACACTATAGAATAATAATAAAAATTCTTGGTGCCATAGTATCATATCATAGTACAATTATTCATATTTTGATACATCTTTTTAGAAAGTCTATTAGTAAGATATGATTCTTTTCTATTTGGAATACATTAGAATAAAACTAATCATACATGTTAGTATCTTTGTAAAATAATGACATAAGATAATTTTGTATGTATGAATTTTGAGTTATAAATATTTAATTATATGCAGATATAAAATATTTGGTCAACACAAAACTTAAGTTTATATTGTTATTTATTTATATATGATGGTGCATTTGTATCATGGTTCTTAGTAGGATAAATTATTAATACCCTTTCTCTCGTGTGTGTATGTGTGTGTGTGTGTAAAGTAAGTCAATAATCAATACTTAATGAATGTGTGGTATGACTTCAAAGAAAGAAATTTCAATAAATTTACATGACTTGCAAAGTTCAATTAGAGAATATTACATTAAAGAAAATGGATTAAGTTATATCTCATCAAAGCTCTTTTTTATGCTCATAAAAGAATTGTGGTATCATTTGATTATGACAACAAATCTATTCAAATGACCCTTGATATAATTGCTAGTAAATGTATCAACTCAAAGATTTTTAGTAATATTTTTTATAAGGAGAGTTATGTTCATACTGTAATTTTTTTTTTACTAAATATTTTTTCCAATGAGTTTTCTTGGTAAAGTTTTTAATAAGATAAATTATTTGCTAGAAGAATAATATACTTTTTTACCTTTAGTAATTTATTTTTTCCATTAATTTTTTTCCTAACAAAGGTTTTAATAATGCATATTCTTTACAAGAGGAACACCTAAGAGGAACAAAACAAATTTATTATTTAGGCCAACATCTTCAGTAAAGTCATACAAACAAGGGACTTTCTGCATACATATACATAAAAGTCATAAACTTTAGTTATATGTCTCTTAATGGTAAGGCTGATAAAATGTTTCAAATTTACAATGTCTTGCACGAATTATTCCCGAAAGAGCATAGAGATGATATAATTTCTTGCCTTGTAAAACAAAGTGTGGAATAAGTTTCTACCTGGAAATAAAATGATAAAAATAGAATAATAATATCTTACCTTACTTTATGAAACATGAATGGATATACATTACCCATTGGGTAGGCAAGTGCCCACCCTTTGTTTCAAAATTTTATAAGAGGGTAAATATCATACAAGTATAATTTTCCTAAAAAAAAAAAGAATCATAGTGTGCTCGTAGGAAAAAAAATATTTTAATGATAAAAATTTTATATTTTAATGAATACTATATGATAGATTGTTAAACTACATATACAAAATTAATTAAATATACTTGATTTCTTCTTTTCCCCAAATTAGATAGAAGTGGCTTTTGTTTTTATTTTTTTTTCATCCAACTTCTAATTTTTACAAGTGCCGAAAGGACTTTTTCTTTATTTTTTTCATACGTTTGTATTTACACTTCATTTTTTTGGTAAACTCAACTATCACTAAGATTTTCTTATAGAATAAATTGGGTAGGACTCTACTTTTTTCAAAGAGAAAAAATTTATAATAAACATTATTTATTAATAAACTTATGATTATATATCATTTTATTATTTATTAACTTAATTTTTCTCAAAATTTCAAGGTGTGTGAATAATATAATGCATTTGTTTTGTTATTGCTATGAAAATGCTCATTAATTTTAAGATTGAATATTATAACTTTAAAATTTTCACTAATAACTTGACTATGTGTGTATTAAAATTTTTTTATAATGATTAATATTGATATTTTTAGCAAAGTTTATATTATGAAAAGGTTCTTGTCAACCATAAGAATATAACTTCCTTAAAAAATAATTAAAAAACCTAAGACATTTTAAAATTGCAATTGCTAACAAGCACCAATAGTAACAAGGATTGATATTTTAATTTTGGAGTTGCTAACAAGCATTGAGGAAAAATTTTCTCTAAGTGCCCACTCTAGAAAAAAATTCTAGGTTTGCTAGTGTTTACTCTCTTAGTAGAAATTAATAATATTTCATTGGCTATATATTAATTTAATTTTTCAAAATTTAAATTGTTTAAATCAATTATGACTCCATTTGTTTTGTCAAAAAGTATTTTTCTTACAAAAATATTATTTACATATATATTAATAATGAAGGAGTGACAACCACCACTATTTGTGGTTTAAAAAATATGGTACTTAGAATCATAGTAATTATTTGAAAAATAAGAAGTTGCTTTTTCCAAACTTTTCATATTTAATATTGAAAACATAAAATATTTTTCTCATCTTAATATTTTATAATTATATTTTATGAAAAATTCTTTTCATTGAAATAAGTGAAGCCTATATATGATTAGATCTATATTTTAATATTATGTTAACTATGTATAATTTGTAATATTTAAATCTAGATTTTCTTTCTTTCTTCCTTACTTATTAATGTTTAGGATTATTTAGTAATTATATATAAATTTGTAATCCTTAATTTTATGATTTGCATTTTTTAATTTATTTTATTTATTATCATTTCTTGCAAGTCCTTGTGAAGCTTTGTTATTTTGTGGGGCATTAGGATGAGGTGAATTTTGTTGCCAAACATAAGACATAAAATAATCTATTATTTTATCTCTGATAATGAGGTATAGGACAAAAAATGTTGATATACCTTATTTTGCCCCATTGTCATACCTACTTAATGATACTAACTTTACAATTGAAAAATTAAAAATTCAATATAAATATTATTTAGAAGATAGAAAGATAAAATTATTTTAAGAGATGGTTATTGTGCATTATTGATGTAGTGGTGTATCGATGCACCACTAGATTTGATCATTGATATATTATTCTGTAGTGCACCAAATTTAATTTTTAAAAAATAAGCTTAATATATAATTAAATTTAGTGATGCACCAATACACCACTATAGCAATAATTTGCCATTATCTCTTCCATTATTTAATTATTTTATCTTAAATGTAGATAAGCAAAGGAAGCTAGGTAAAATAAAAAGGTAAAGTGCCCAATGATTCAAATAGGTAGTTTATGGGTTTTTTTATCATCAAAAATAGACTTATAAAAAAGTGAGCTTAAATGGACTTAGCCTATACAAACCAATTTTGTGTGGGCCATAGGCTAATTAGCTTTTTAAAGCAAAAAAAAGTAAGGCTTGTGGGCTTTTAATGTGGACTAGACAAGCCAAAATAGGTTTGTTTAAAATATAAGTCTTAGTAAACTAGGCCTAAATGGGCATGGCCTATGCAAACTTTAACTAGGTCTAGTTTGCATGACTCATTTATCACCCTTATAGACAAGTGCCTATCATGATAATTTGATAGCCAACTATCTAATTGTTGATTACCTCTCTCATATTACTTTTATTTATGAGCTTTTTCTTCATCACCAACATCCTAATATTTTCTCCTTTTAATGCCATTATCAATGTCTTGGCTGAACACAATTAATTTTTGTATGACCTTTTTTATAGTCAAGAATAATGAAAAAGCAATCACTTTTGATAGATACTTAATCTTTTCTTTCCTCTTTTTTTAGGCCAAATTATCAATTAGAGCGAAAAAATATGATAAATAAATTTAATATATAATACATATATTAATTATAGATTTGTCAAAATAAGCTAATTAGGTTAAATTAGACTAGTATAATAGGTAGAAGTTATACAATAGATCAGTATTAGATTAGACTATTTTTTCATTAGGTAGGATTACTACAATATCAATACTAGTCTTAATCTCAACTCAACATTTATTAGATGATCCTAACAAATTTTACAACCTATTAAGTTTTAAATATTAATTTCAAATTAGTAGTAGTTAATCAAAATTTATTGTTATTGTTGTTGTTATTTTAGATAAAATTTTTATTTTTTGGTTAAAATGAAATTATTTACAAAAAATAATAACCACAAATAACAAGTTAGAGGACTTTAATAAAAAAAATACTATTTGAAAATCACATTTCAAACTTTTAGTAGAATTAAAAAAATTATTATTTAAAAATTTTAATTTATAAATTGTAACTTTAATATGAAATATTGAAATTTTTTAAAAAAATTTAGTGCAATTCTTCTTCTTCTTCTTCTTCTTCTTATTATTATTATTATTAATTTTAAATAGGATTAATATTAAAATTGAAAGAAAATAAATTAACACACTTTATTTTTCACATGAAAAACCCCTAAGTACAAAGGTAAAAACCATGAGATCTTGTTCAAAAATATTTCACTATTTGTAAATAAAATAAATATAATTATTTTGCTAAGTAAATTTATAATTACAATATATGAATATATAACTATTTCTAAGTTTTGCATCCTTCACTAGATTATGATTCATCTTCTCTAAATTTGTTTTATTGTCGATCTCTAGCATCATACAAATTCTTTAAACAAATAGTCATATCTAAGTTCCTATAACTCATTGATAGACATTGTTCATCCACAATTTTCTTATCAAGAGAAAAATACACCTTCTAATGCTACTTAGATATTGGAGAAGTTAATATATTACAACTTATAAGAAAAATATAGGACATTATATCCTTTGTGTTTTCCACCATTCTAAACTATGAAATTTTGGCATATTAGTTACAATAGTTATAAGTAAATAAGAAATAATTTCATTGTTAATTAAAGGAGAATTATCCATTATACTTAATAAGTTATCATATCGTTCAAGATATGATATGGATGTTCTTGAAGAAGATGAAAAGCCTAAACATGGATGTGAAGAATTAAATTTACTATCGTATATATTAAAAATCTCGTGTAACAAATTAATTACATTTTGTATATAAGACTTTACATCAAATTCATATTACACATTTTCATAATATTTACTTAGTACATTTTTACTCCTAGTTCTTTGAGTTTAGGATCCATAATTGCAGTTATAATATATAAAGAATGAATATTTTAAAAATATTTATTCCATTTTGGTAACCATTTATCAATAACTATCTCAAAACTATTAATACTTTAAAAAATAAAAAAATGCAAAATCACAATTAAACAAAACTCAAAGCATTGTATAAGATGTAGAATAATAAGAATTAGATAAAAGATTAATTGATTTATATAATGTTAGCAAAAATTGTATACAAATTTTTGCCTTTTCTCATTTAGCATATTTAAGATGATAATTATCTTGTATTTTTAGTGAATAAAAAGTACTTATGACATCTTTATACTTTGAATAAAATTCTAACATGGTAAAAGTAAGGTTTCATCATATACAAACATTTTGTGGGACCGTTCTAGATTTCTTAGATATCTGCACATATAATTGTTATCAATCATGCTTTCTAATAGTTGATGTTTGATAAATAAAACCATATTTACAAATATAAAAATAACTTTTGATGTATCTTGAAGAACCAAATTTAAAATATGGCATATACATTTAATATAAAAAAATGAACATAAAAAATGAAATTTAAAGATAGAATTAAAATTCTAATAGCACTAGTATTATTAGATATATTATTAAAAATATCTTATCGAATATTATGTACTCATTACAGGTATTTACTATATAAAAAGCAATAGTCGATACAATGTGGTGGTGATGGAATGTGTTTAAAACATTTTTATTTTTTATTTAAAATAAAGTTGTTATCAATATAATGAGTGATTATATAAATATAACTCATTTGAGATAGTAATGCTCAAATATTAGATATAAGTGTAATTCTATTTTTGAATTTTTCAAAAAGAAGGCTAAAATCATTTTCTATTGGTCAAATGTTTTTGATAACTTATTATCACTAATGTTCCTATCATACCATACCATTGGGAATTAAAGTATTGAAGAAACTTATTAAATTTTAGACAAATTACTAAATTAAAAAGCATTTCGGCATGACAAATCTATTTACACAATTAATATTTACAACTATCTTGACTAGGTATATTATAATTTTTTTTTAAATTTACAGTATTTGTATACTTAGAAGAGTAATGACATTTCAGTAAAATAGTACCAATGTAGCTATAAAATTTTGAACAATATTTTTAAAATGCTTTATCTATATTATTTTACTTTTAAATCAAAATGATTCCAAATATTAGAACATTTTGATTTTTTACTAAATCAATTGAGGATAAGGGAATATTTACATTCTTACAATTATGAGCATGTCGTATAGAAGAGGGATGTTGAGGAGGAAAAGAGGAACATGCAAATTCAAATGTACTTCAAATAGTATTTATAAATTTGTTATGTGAAAAATTAGTACATTATGTAAAAAATTTTGATTATCTAAAAGATTTTGCATACAAGTAGGATCATTCAAATTCATAGTTGTAATTTTATATTAATACTATCAAGAAAAAAGGATTAGTAATATAAAAGTTAACAAAAATTACAACAATGTGATCAATAATAATATTATAAGAATTGAAAGAGAAAGTTATTGTTTAACCTTTCTCTTATTTGAGAGTTTTAGATGAGCAAAAATAAATGGTGGAATATAACTAGGCTCTATTTCACATAATAAATAAGTTAACTTATAACTTTTTAACTAGGTTAATAAACTATAAGTTAGCTTCCAAAAATGTTTCACACACTATTTTATTAAAAAGAAAAAAGTTTTAATTTGATAAGTTATCTTAAGTAATTTATAACTTATAAGCTATTATCTTTTTAGATTTTTTTCAAATCAATCTTTATTCTTTTTATTAATTTACAACTCATGTCCTTTATAATATAAATATTATTTTTTTATAAAATATGATTAATTAATTTTAACATAATTATTTAAACTATAAATATATAAAAATAATATATAAATAAACATATAATATCATAAAATATAATTAAGTAATTATAATTCTATTATAAATAACAAAATATAAATTATGAAAGTAAATAAATAATAAATTCAAAAAATATAATAATTAAATAAATAATAAATTCAAGAGAGAGAGAGAGAGAGAGTCTTATATACATCAACAGACAAACGCAAAGTGTAGCACAATAAAGCAATTTTCAAAAAGGGCCATAGCTGAGTATCTAGTCAATAGGTAGGTTATTAATTATCAAGCAGCAAAAAGTAGATCCGATTCTTCTAAAAGTGAAAGATAACAAATGGAAAAAAAAATCAAAGCAGTTAATACATATAATTTGAAAATGACCTTTTTAATGGATTATTATTTATTAAATTCTAAACCTTCGATAACTATAATATCTCACTTTATATGTAGTCATTAAATTTAAAAATGATCTTTTAATTGATTATCATTTATTAAATTCTAAATCTTCGATGACTATAACGTCTCACTTTATATGTAGTCATTAAAAGAAATTTAGTTAAAAACAAAGCAATAATATAGCATTTATTCTCAGAAAAAGACTGTTGACAGCAAGTAAATGATTCGATTAATCAAACAAGGAAAGAAAATTTTGATTACCCTCCATTTAAACTCCACCCGGACAAACTCGCTGCCTGAAAGAGTGCATTCTTCCAATCTCGAACCCTATCTTCGCCGGAAAAGATGCTATATTTCTTGCTTTTAATAAGCCTTTCAAATACTGCTCCAAAACTGCCATTCTGGTGACGCACATGGGATGGATCCACATAATAGAATATCCGAACAACCCCCATGCCAATATTATCTGCATCTCTATCCCTTATCTCTTACTTTCTTATTCAAACAAAGGCTTTTGAGTTCATAAAATTACGGACTTAATTAATTTATTTTATCTAATATAAAAAATTTTGAGAAGAGAGTGAGGAGGAGGAAATATAAATAATATTACTCTTTACAAAATCTCAAATTTTATTAAATGTGAAATTGTATAATCGATTGATAGGGACGCGCAACCATTTGGCACATAGACATGTCAAAGTCCAAAACCTCAACACACACAAAATAGCGTTTATTTATTTTCTGTTTTTAGTTTTTTATTTTAAAATATGGAAGAATTTCTTTGATAATTTGTTTTAAAATATGTGTTTAAAAATTATTCTTTAAATGTGTAACTTAGAAACAAAAAATTAAAATAACTTTTAGTTCTTTTTTAAACTTTTTTGTTTTGAATGTTGATTTTGTAATTAAATAAAATATTTTCTTATTTACAATATCAATCACCCTTTAATCTTGATTATCCTTCAATCTAAAAATGTTTTTCAAAAATGAAAAAAAAATTTAAGAACAATTTTTAAAATATAAAAATAAAAACATATCTAAACAGTCCCTAAAATTTCCTCCAAAAGCAACTTCAAGCTTGTCAACGATATAAAGCACAACACACACAAATAAGTGGATTAAACTATAATGATGAAAATGTCGGCAAATTTTATGTTAGTTCCTTAAATTGTTGAATAACATTGGAGGTTATTAATATACTACAAAATGTTTTTATGATGCTGTGGAAATAAATAACCTTACAAAATGAGAGGATGAATGATGATATTAATCGCAGACGCTATTTTTCTTGCTTTTAATTAAGTCCATTATTTTATGCACATAAATATTGACGCTTTTGGGAAATCTAGATTTTAAAACTTAAGGCATGTGGTAAATTGTGGAACTGCCACTGGTAGAAGCAATAGACCAAAAATGTTTCTATAATGTATATAATAAGATCGGAAAAATTATAGGAAGAGCACAAGTGAAATGGATGAGGACACAGTTTTGGAACCCAGTTGCTTTATTCTGGAAGTTGGAAGTGTCTGCATTTTTTAACTAGTTTAACCATTTTATCAAACTGAATAGATTATTCCTAAATAATTTTTAACTACAAAAAAATTAAGATTACATTGAGTGAATTGTAAATTATTAATTATCCATTTTAAAATTTTGGAAGAATTGTTTCAATTAATGAAATATATGTATTTCAAATGAAAATGGACTATTACAGTTATTAGTGTAAAAATTAAGTAAAATAAATAATTAAAATTTTAAAAATTATCTTTTAATGCTTGTTATTTATCAGCATTTTGACTTTTGATTTTGATTGTTACTATCTATTTTACTCTCTCAAGTGTATTTTTTTCACTTAAAATCAAAATGGATTATTATAGTTGTCATTGAGAAAATAAAAATATAGTTAATTATAAAATTAAAAATTAATTTTAAATAACTCATTATTTATCAAATTTTTAAAATTTAATTTTTTAATAAGAATTGTGATTATTCAAGTACAATGAGAGAAGATGTCGTGTTGAATGAATATTTGATTGAAAAGAAAATGGGACTGTAAATTTCATGGTGATAAAGATGGGGTAAGATCCTAAAGTATGGTGACACTGAAATGGAATTCAAGCCTTTGAATTTTTCTAATAAAAGTGAATTGCGAATTAGTCTAAAAATATAGTTTTATTATTGGATCTTTAGTCATTATATTGTTTAAAATTTTAAAAATGATCTTACAGATTAATTTTCACGTAAAATTAACATGACTCATTACAATCACAAATACTTATCAATTTTTTAACTTTCAATTTTCTATTCATTGATTGTAATTATTATGTGAAAAAAAAGAAAATAAATAATTATAATTTTAAAATTTAATTGTAAAAGACTTGCTATTTATTAAGGTCAAAATTATCTATTATACTCTCTCAAGCTTATATTTAGAGAGTAAAGTGAATAATCACAGTTTATCACTCAAAATTAAAAATTGTCAAAATTAGACAATTGCCCTGAATTTCAATATTGCAATATACATTACACAATATAATCTAACTCGAGACGAAGATGCATTGATATCTGAAGTCTTATTTGCAATTTTCCTTATCTTATAGTCACTTCCATAAATTTTCACTATTATGACAAATTGCTATTTTAATCAATGACAATAATATCACCTATAAAAACAAATGCATCTTATTATGTCACTTCACTTTAGGAATCTAAATCAGGATGCTTTAGAATTCTGTTATTTTTCATTATAAAAGTTAAGACTGCTCTCCTTAGGGAATTTTGAGTTTAGGAACTTTGAGCACATGGCAATTTATTATTTTGCTACGTGTCAAAACAGTAGTATAAAAATATATTTAATGGGCTACTAAGATTTGGGTTAAATTGTAAGAATGCTCCAAGTTTTAAAACTCAAGACACAAGGGGCATAAAATATTTTTCCAGTTCACATTTTGATCATCCTTCTTATCAGAAAGTACTCGAACTTGGTAGACAGAGTAGTCTTTGTCCCGTGCATATGCTTTATCTTTTAATTAATTATTTTATTTAGTTATGCCGAAAGAAGCTTTTATTAAATTATATAAGTTTAAATTTATAATGAAATAAAAAAATTATAATCACATGATAATATAGTTAGAAGACTCTTGTAACTATTAGATGAATGAACATGTAAGTGAAATTTATTTTATTTATAATTTTATATTAATGAATATTATTTTTAAAATAATATTTTTTAAGTTACTGCATAAGATATTATTAAATAAATAATAAAATGTTATTTGAGTAATTAGAACCATCATTTTGTAAATATTTTAAACAGTAAACTACCAAATTAGTATTTGAAATATTAGGGGAACATTAAATTAGTACTAAAAACATTTTAACATCAATTTGGTATTATTATCACTAAATCTTGCTTAAAATCATTTTTTACTTGAAATTTTAGCTTTAGTTCATTTAAATATGTTCATTATTTGAAATAACAACACAAATTAACTTCAAAATTCATAAAGACAGCAAAGAATTGAAAATTGATTATTTATATGTAAGAATTTTAACCAATATCACATATGTAAGATATTAGAATACCATATAATAATAAACAAATTTACATACCTGATGAAGTGTTCATGTTTAATTAACAGAAGCAAATGATTAAGTGTAAACTAGGGCTTCCTCTTTGCTTTTTGCAATTATCACTACTTTCAATAGATAGAATCCATTTATTCGAAGTGAAGAAGGGACTTAACCATAATCCTTATTAATAGAACCCTGATAATCTTTTCCATAAAAAGCTTATTAAGCCTTAGTTACTACAGCAAAAAAGACTTTTAGCGGTGACATTTGTCATCGCTAAAAAGTATTCGATCGTTGTTAAAGAAAAAGTCATCGCTAAAAATGTCGTCGGTATAGGTCCGTCCCTAAAAAGGTCATTAGCGACAACAATTTGTCGTCACTAAAAGTCCGACCTTTTGCGATGACAATGTCGTCGCAGAAAATAATTTCAAAATTCAAAAAATTTTGAAATTTGATTTTTAGCAGCGACATTTGTCGTCGCTATAGGGAAAGAAGTTGTCGCAAAGTCGTCGCTGAAAGTCTGATCTTTAGCGACGACAAATGTCGCCGCTAAAAGTTTTTTGAATTTTTTTTAAAAAATTTAAATTCAAATTATCATATATTTCAAATAATATATTATCTAAAATATTCTTTATTTTAATTAACTTCAATTGTTTAATATTTTTTTAAAATTTAATTTAATATAAATTATACAATTATAATATATTAGTAATATTATTAATAATGTTTAACAATTTGATTCAACATAAAAAATTAATACTCATAAAGCAATGGTAAAAATAATACGGACTTCCTAGTTGTAAATTATATTTACAAATTTTATGCTAAGTTAAATTTAAATAAATAAATTTAAAATTTACAACATATAAAATTAAATAATATGAAATTTCATATTAAATTAAACATACTATCAATTCTATTAATTTATTACAAATTATTTGAGTAAATTAAATATATTATTACACAAAAAAATATTATAACTTTTTATTCACATACCTCAATGGTAAAAATCTACTGATCAACTCTGAATACTCTCCACGAACTAAGTTAAGTGCTAATAATAACTAACAAATTAAAAGATACAACATACAAAATTAATACATATCAACATATATAAAAAATAAATATATTAAAATAAAAAAATTTAAAAGAAAGAGAAAGTTTAGAAATTTACCTCAGCTCCAAAAATTTCAAATGCACAAATGAGGAGGGAGGAGGCGCCGCGAATAAATAGCCAAAACTTTCACCGACGACTAAAAAATTTCGGTCGTCGCTGCCTCAATGGTAAAAATCTACTGATCAACTCTGAATACTCTCCACGAACTAAGTTAAGTGCTAATAATAACTAACAAATTAAAAGATACAACATACAAAATTAATACATATCAACATATATAAAAAATAAATATATTAAAATAAAAAAAATTAAAAGAAAGAGAAAGTTCAGAAATTTACCTCAGCTCCAAAAATTTCAAATGCACAAATGAGGAGGGAGGAGGCGCCGCGAATAAATAGCCAAAACTTTCACCGACGACTAAAAAATTTCGGTCGTCGCTGAAGCCTTCACCGACGACTGAGAGACTTTTAGCGACGACAATGTCGTCGCTAAAGCCTTGTCTCAGAATTTGGAATTAGGCTTTTAGCGGCGACAAAAGTTGTCGCTAAAAGCCTAAAAAATTTTTGGCGGTAAAATTTGGCCTTCAGCGGCGACAATTGTCGTTGCTGAAAGTTCAAGACTTTCAGTGTTGACATTGTCGTCACTGAAGGGGGACCATCAGCGATGACAGTGTCATCGCTGAAAGTCTTGGCCTTCAGCGGCAACAATTGTCGTCGCTGAAGATTCAAGACTTTCAGCGATGGCACTGTCGTCGCTAAAGGGGGGACCATCAGCGACGACAGTGTCGTTGCTGAAAGTCTTGGCCTTCAGTCTGAAGATTCAAGACTTTCAGCGATGACAATGTCATCGCTGATGGTCCCCCCTTTAGCGATGATAGTGTCACCGCTAAAAGTCTTGAATCTTCAACGATGACACTGTCGTCGCTGATGGTCCCTCCTTCAGCGACGATAATGTCGTCGCTGAAAGTCTTGAACTTTCAGCAGCGACAATTGTCGCCGTTGAAGGCCAAATTTTACCATCGAAAATTTTTTAGGCTTTTAGCGACGACTTTTGTCACCGCTAAAAGCCTAATTCCTTCCCGTCCAACTTTCTGATTCCCTCTAAAAAGTCACGTCTCTTTTACCGACGACAATGTCGCCGGAAATATCTTTAGCGACGACCGAAATTTTGTCGCCGCTAAAAGTGTCATCGTTGTTGCTTCTTTTTCTTGTAGTGGTTCTACACAATTGTCAAACCACACTAACTTATGGATGTGCTAAGCATGTGTCTTGTTAGATCAAAATTTTAATTTGAGCTTTAAGCATGTCTCAAATAGGAATAAATTTTAATTAATTTATTTTATAAAATTAAAATTATGATTAATAATAGTTCACTAATGAAAATTCTAACATTCTCTCACTTGAACAATATTAATTGGATTTTGTTAGTTTTAACAATTGCATTTTAAGAATAAGACTCCAAATCGATTGATTAAATACTTTTATATAATCATAGTTAAAAAATAATAATTTAGCTCTTAGAGAAAACATTCTTTCAATCTCATCCAGTATAACCATCTAACACTGGTTCATGATATTTTTTATACCTCTTATTAATATAAGACAATCCATGATTATAAGTGTCGATGACTATAATGACAATGTAATTCCATGTGATTGTACAACAAGATAGTATCAAATGTGATTATAACATACTATTTTTTTATTGTCAATCCTCCTTATGATTTCTCTAATTCTTATTGAAGATCTATATATTGTATAGTATGTATGTTTCTATCTTATTCTCAAGACTACTTAATGATGTCATTTTATAAAATATACTTTATTGCCATCAAAGTTATACTTAACATAGATATAAATTTTAAGATTTTATAATGTATAAAATTTTTAGACATGTAGGTACACTTATTCATAAAACACAAGATAACATGAAATAGTAACTTTATGATGATCATCAACCCAACTAAATGTTGGATAAATATTCTAAAAACATAAAAGGGTTTAACAAAATAAAACATAATATGAAAGTACATGCCGCCACTAATCAAGTACATCAAAAATACCCTTGACACCTACTTTCTCAATAAGTTTATTAATTGATTTTTATCCTTAAGAATTTAACATATATGCTTACATATATAATAATTATCATATACAAATAATTATTAACTGTATACTTCAAAAGCAAGTGAAATTTACTAGGCCATATGTAAGAAATTTAAAAATATATATATATAATTGCAGCTTCTATCAATACAATCATGACACCTCTCATGAGACACCAATTCTACATACATTGAAGTGTCATGATAATAGGTGTCACAAAATAAGATTGACACTTATGACAATTCATAAATGTGTTAAAGAAAACATAAAATGCATTGTAACAATAATGCCAACCAAAACACATTCATAACTCCCATTAATGCAGTAATTTCGAATATTAATTGAATGTACATAGATACAATATGCTTTACAATTTAAAACTATATGTTAAATAATAACTTGATTGAATGGGTAGTTACATATTTACATTAATACAATTTATTGTGACAAAAACTCACATATGCCTATTTTTTTTTAATAAGGTATTAATCACTATGATTTAATTATAACTGAAAATTTATAATCCAATGATACCTAACAGAACTAAAAATATTTCACACTAACAACTTTGCAACTAACCATAGTATTATTATTGCTTTTTGCAACAATCAATTGGTAAGAGAGTTCATTTTAAACAATTAAGAGATCCTTAATATTTAATGTAATACATAATCTTAATAATCTCATAAAATTAGTCAATTACACATTACTACTATTTGGTATGAAAACACTCTTAGAAAAATTTGCATAAATTTAACATTTATTATTTTCACAAGCACTTAAAAATATTATTTTCAAAATATTTAAACAAAAATAATTGTATATTAAAAATATAAAAATAGTTGCATAACATAAGAATCAAATCAATTTGCAATATGATGTAAATTAGAAGTCACAAGGTTTTAATAATAAATCAAGTAAAAATCTTTTAACTTACATCTAATCAGCTTTCAAATTTGAAGCCAATAACTTTGACATAAAAGAAAATATTAATATCAATATGTTCTCACTAAAATCAAAATTTTTCTATTTAAGAATACTATCCACATTATCTACTAAACAATAATCTATAATCATCCTAAAATATACAATTGATTATATATGATCATTTTAAATCTATCAAATCAATCAACAATATGCTCAAGCATCATAAAAAGTAATATTAATAGATCCAAACAAGGACATATAGTACATAACAAACTTTATTAAGAATTTTGTGCAAAAATATAATTCCAAGATTTAAATTGATCATGGAAATAAATCATATGATCAAATTAAAACTAAACAATTCTATCATATAATTTGTCACACCAATGCCTTATAACATATATGGAAAGTATAATTATGGAAACAAAACTTTAAAAAAAATGATGATTAAGAAAAATTTATCAATACCTCATTTTAGTCCAACTTTTAAATAAGAAAAGGTATATAGATACTTAAGGTATTAATTGCATCAAAATAAATTGAAAAATTTTAAAAATGAAGTATTTTCAAGTTTCTAATCCATTACTAATTTTTTTTATTTGCAAAATTGCAATAACTATATATATATTTTATCCAATCATAACAAATGGATATTAACAATTACACTTTTTATATAAGTACTTATATAATTGGCAAGGACATCAAACATATCACACCTAAATGAAAAATTTTGACAAAATTATAAGTCTAAATTTTGACAAACTTATATTAAAAAGACACCCTTTAAAATGATATAAGTCTAAATTCTTTGATTAATGAATTATTCAACTCATATAACAGAATTTTATATTATCACAACTAAATGAAAATTTTTCCTAAAATGACGTAAAGTCAATCTTACAAAAAAATGTAAAATATATTTCAAAATTTAGAAAATTATTCTACCATAATAAGTAGAAATAAATCATTTAATATATTTATTATAAAATATTTTCACCAAATAGGGGTAAATTTTCATATATATCTCAAAATAATCTTTGTTGGATTACATAAAATATATTTATTGTATTAAAAAAATGCAAAGTAAGAATATACGAGAAGCTCAATTTTCTAATAGGTGAAAGAAATTTTCAGAATAAAATATTTTATCTCTTAAAAAATAAAAAATTATATCAATTTGCTTATGGACTTTATAATTGAAAATGATATAAAATCATAATTCTATTAATATAATAAATTATTTAATAAGTCAAATTAGTCATTTAATTCTTAAAGGATATAAAAAAATTTATACTCAAAAAAAAATAATTAATCTTCAATATAATTCATGATTACAAAAAATATGCCAAGTATCATAGCAATATTCGAGTCAATATGATTTCAATAAATAGCATAAAAAACATCACAAAGAAAATTTCTAAACTATAAGAATGTAATATACACCTATTTAATTAGGCAACAAAATTATCATCAAGTCAAATAAAATCAACTACATTCTTGCATGAAAGTTCAAGCACATCATCATATACTCTCTTTTGGGCAAAGTACTTAATATGCAATATGTCCTCTTTTCTAAAACAATAAAAAATACAACAAATAATATAAAAGATAATAAAATTTCATATAGACTCTTAAATTAGATGAATTTAAATTTTCAAATAGACTTTTAAATTCTATAAGTCCAAAGCTCCATATAAACTCTAAAAATATATGAGTTATTTCTTAAAAAAAAAAGGTCAAAATATATTATTATGTACTTCCCTTTGGGTAGAGTACACAGTATGTAGTAAAATCTTTCATAGGACTACCAAAAAGGAGCTAATGAAGGAAATATGTTTGCATTGAAAAATTTATCCCCTTTAAGCAAATAAATATCCTAAGCTAGTGCATCATCCACTCCAAAAAGTCATAATTTCCTTCAATTAGGACATGTAATGACCTTTTTTTGATAGGTTATTGTATGTAATAATAAAAAACTTTTTGGCAATTAGATAAGAAAAAATTACCAAACTTTATGAAAAAATCATTTTGCCATATCAACTATCTTTTATTTAGATATATATTGTCCTAAAAATCTTGCATACTTGATTAAAATGTATACATGTGATCTAGCAAACAAAAGATAATAAACATACATCTTACTAGATTTGAAGATCATAAATTTATCACATTTTAATGGTCTCAAACATATAGTTACAAGTATAGTATACTCAATCACAAGTGGGGCAATTTAATATGTACAACATAAATAAATTCAAAATATTATTTTTATTTTGGAGATTCATACTACCATTAAATCAAGATCAATAATAAGGGTACAAATTTAAAATATATATATATATATATATATATATATATATATATATATATATATAACTTTAATTTAATCAATATCAACATGTTTCTCAATAGAAACAAATTATTCAATTCATAGATATTCAAAAAATATTATAGTAATATAGCATATCTTATTTGTTCTATCTATAACCCATGTGCCTCAATTTCTCCTTCTTGACAATGCTTGAGACTTATGATGGATGTTTCAAATTTGAAACTCTCGACCATAGCAAAACACAATTAAAACAAAATAATTATTTATCAATATTAAACAAAACTTCTAATAAAAAAAGGTAATATTCATAGTAAAAGTCACTATCAGATGAAACACAACATTCAAGATAAAACAAAATACTAACTAATGGACAATTCCAAGTTTATGACAACAATTATTAATGTGCCAATAATAATTATTAGAGATCTCAAGTGCATCATAATTATATTCTCTCCTTTAGGCCAAGAATATGACATACTTGTAAGTATTCTATCATAAGATAATATGAAAATAGCCTAGTCATAAAAAATCCACCCCTTTTAGGTGGATGAATTTTCTAGATTGATGTATTCTTAATTGTGATACCTTATGTCCTGTGTTAAAAATTACCTTACATAATAATCCTTTTTAGGCAAATAATTATATAAGATTACTTAAGTACAATTTCATGATCTTTGAATAAGAAAAATATATTTTACTAATATTTACAAATGAGCCACTTTGGCAACTAAATACTTATAACCATTAATGAATTTTTTTAAAATCAAGAGATTAAAGTAAACTAAATTATTTAACATCTTAATTTCCATTCCTAACCATATGTATGCAATACATTAGTCATGATGAGATACAAAACCTTGATATATCTCAATTAGCCTTCAAATATAATATGATAACCTTTAAATAAGAAAATATATCTCACCAATATCTATAGTAATTAAGCATTTATAATTATTAATGAAAATTTTCCTTAAATTAGAAAAATCAAATTAAATTGTCCAAATTTTGATTTACATACTCAATCATATGTATGCAATGACCAATATCGATTGAGATAGTAAACCTTCTTGTATCTTAATTGGCCCTCAACTTATGTAGCATAAAAATTCTCGAATATATTTTAAACTTCATGCATAGAATAGACCACTTCTAATAAGATTTTAAGATTTGATGTATCTCAACTAGCCCTTAAATAATATTGCATAAAAGGTTTGTGACAAAATATAAACCTAATTTAATTAAAACTTTAAATTATGTTTGTTACTCAAAATCAAATATGATTACAAAAATTATTTTGAAGGGAGTGAACTTCATCAAGTTACAGACATATCACTTTATTTTTTTCAGAAAAATTCACAATTTTATTTAACTAAAAAGTATTTTAAAAAACTTAAAGTCACTCAAATATATTATAAATATTACTTTTATTTTGTAGAATATAGTAAATATTGCTTTAAAGCTTTGTGCATGTATCATGTCAACCTTACAAGGGTAACGTATTAAGCACCATACTGGCCTTTAGTAACGATATAAGCTAGTAACATATTGAAACTTCCTTTTTCTAATAAGAAAAAGGGCAACCAAAAGTATTTTGAACCATATACCTTTAGCGCCTATACTATGCATTCCAAAACTAAGTCAAATGCTCTTTTCTATTATTATTATTCATAACTTTTCATTAAATAAAATAATAAAGTAATAGTACCTTCATCTTATCTTCCATTAGCTATTTCGCCACTAAAAGTTGTTTGAGCTTTTTTGACATAGTTTTTGATGTGATCTTGAATGAGAATGTCAAACCTCCACCAACCAGTCAAATTCCAACCAAAAGCCGCCGAATCGTGATCACAAATGATTAATGCCAAAAACTGAAAAGAATTGGTTAGATGCATCCTCAAAATTCCATAGTTCATCCCATTTATTTCATAAATTTAATAGATGAATTATGCTAGTTAAACCTTTTTGCACAAAAGCAAAATAATACATCAAGAAAACAAATTCTAAAATTATATTGTTATAATATTAGATTTGGTTCTTTGAATTTTTCTCTAATGAGAAATTTTACAAAAATTAAAATTTTTATAACATAACAGGATGGGAATCATACATGTGAAATCTCATCAATAACTACAAACAAATCACTACAAAATAAAATTAATAATTTTAGGTTCTAATTTCATATATGTAAACTTTGATACCACAAGTAAAAATTTAACCAAGACCACATGTGTAAGAGATTAGAACAGCTTATAATAATAATCAGTAAATTTACATGACTAATGGAGTATTTGTATTTAATCATTGGAAGCAAATGATTTAGTGTAAGTTAGGTCTTTCTCTTCATGCTTCTCAGTTATGGCAGAGTTCATTCAAAATAAAGAGAAGATCTAACCATAACTCTTATTAATAGAAACCTAGTAATCCTTCTCATAATAAGTTTATTGGACATTAAGCTTATACAAACACCAAATCACACTAATTTATATGAATGTACTAGGCTCATATCATTTTAAATTATAATTTTAATTTGGGCTTTAAGCATGTCATAGAATAGGATTAAATTTAGTTAGTTTGTTTTATTAAATTGAAATTCTTAATTAATACCAGCTTATCTAATGAAAAATTTAACATTATAAATTTAGTTTAGCAAAGAATTTGGGTTTCTGAAATTTCAATAAATTGTTATCCATAATCATTTTTAAATAAAATTCCACAATGGAATTTAACTTTTGTGCTAATAAAAATTTTTTAAACACATTCTATGCATATAATCTTAGTGGATGAAATAATGATATTACTAAATGAAGTGTGATTTTAGAGGTTAATTTGGAATTTAGAAAACTTATGAT
The DNA here is from genome assembly GCA_020226215.1 of Sindora glabra. NCBI lineage: Eukaryota > Viridiplantae > Streptophyta > Magnoliopsida > Fabales > Fabaceae > Sindora > Sindora glabra. The sequence continues at coordinate 14,640,425 of CM035235.1, read as the reverse complement.
CCTACTCTTTAATTTTTCCCCTCCACTAAAAATTATTTTTCAATTTGAATGATTGAGATTAAATTTTATCAATTTGTTGCTCTCTTTTGACCATGTCACCCAAGGTACCTTAGGATTAGCCTAATCAATTATAAATCGAACTTCAAGATTGTTCTAATTTTATCTTTGTTCCAAGTCAATTTTATTAACAAACTTTGGGTGTGTCTATTATTGTTGTATTTATTTCATTTTCACAAAAAATAAAAATATTTCTAGGAAAATATCTTTATATCACTTTTGTCATTTCCATTTTCAAGAAATGAAATCTTTATTTCTAATAATTTATAAAAAAATAAAAAACACATTTTTCACATTTTCAATTTTATATGGTGATTATTTGAAGTTATTTAAACTTATTATAATAAATTATTATTTATTTCCACTCACCAACAACTTTACCTCTATTGTTGCCGCCATCTTTATCATCAACACCATTACCGCCAATTCTATTATTATTATTATCATCATTGTTGCCGCCATTGCCTTTTATCTCCACTATTATTGATGCTACTATTATCCCCACACCACAATTACCACCACCATTATGCTTCCTTCATTGCCACCACATCTTTAATAAATATGGCATATCTATTACTATGTTTTGTAAAACCATCCTAAAACATTTTTTTACTCATTTAATTTTCATTAAATTGGATTTGTCTATAAATATAGAATTGTTTTGATGTGATAGTAAAATAAGTAAATCATAATAGTTAAATCTTGTATTGATAAGAATTAAAACAAAATTTATGTATTTTTTTAAGTAATCATGTAATCTATTTAAGAGGTCATATGATTTTAATTATATTTAAAACAAGTGGTCACGTGATTTGAGTTAGCCTACACTGTCATTAATTAAATAACCCAATTCGTTTAAAGTTGCATCTAAACTTATATTTTTAAAAATTTGACTAGATTGACCGATTTAATTGGAAAAATTGTGAATCAACTATATGGCTGGTTTGCTTAACCTTGAAAATCAACTTGTAAAGAATCGATTAAAAAATCAATGAATTGGTGATCAATTGGTTAAATTGTGCAAACTAGTCACAATTTCATGGATCAATTGGTTAATTTTTTTTTCAAATTACTATTATTAAAAAATTATATTTTTTGGCCTATTATTATATAAATATTTTAAAGTCCAAGTAGTTAAAAATGATCTTGTCTCTATAAATGAAAATCATATAATAAAAAATTGGATTCAATATTAATTTTTTTGTGATAATATAAATTATGAACTTATGAAATTATGAAATTATTTGATAACGTTTGAAATATTTTTATATTATATATACATAAGTTTAACTTTATGATAATTTAGTTATTTTAGTTGCTATATATTAAAACGTTTAGTTTATATTATATTTCTAGTTTAACTTTGATTGAATTATTAAATCTTAAACCACTCTTGCTTTAATGATTGTTCTAATTTTTAAAACTTTAATTTAAACAAACATCATTTTCTCTAATCTGGCTCCCAAAAAGTGAGTGTAGATATGAGTTAGTGTGTGTGCTTGAGCCCGTATTCCTAATGCTAGTACCTATTGTAGTAACACTGAGCCTATTGCATTTTGTCAAGTTAAAAATTCACTCCTTAATAAATTATGACAATTGTACGCAAGGAGTAAAAACCCAAGATATAATTGTATGACAACAAAATTCACTTCCTTAATAAATTATTATATGACATCAAAATTTTTTATTTGTGGAAATTTCAAACATATAATTGTACGGGAGAAGTTTGAACAGATCGTGGTGTGTATAATTTTTATTATGTTATGGATCAGATTTAAACAGTTGTTTCCCCGTTACATGATGCAAGTAGATGTGTAGGGCATCATGGTGCATGGCCTGATATTTAAGCAGTAGTAAGCTTATACTACAAGAAAAAGCATTTTTATCAACAAGCTTTTTCTTATGGCCAAAAAAAATTTAGATAAAATGTATCGATTGTCCAATGCGTAACTCTTTTTCTTACAGTGAAAATGATCGATAATAAAGACTGACCTTAAGCCCTTTTTTATAGCAGTAATGACGGCCCGTTTATTTGGACGTAAAAAAATGATGGAGCGATCAACTTAGCCCCTTGATTTCATTGATCACAATGTCGATTGTTAGATAAAACTTTCAAAATCAAACAATGGATTATATCCCTCTCATCTTCACAATTCAATTTTACATGAAGTCTCTCAAGCGGGACATTTAGCACAGTAGTGCTCCACTCTATCTCATTTGATGCTAAATTTCATCCTCATCTCGATTTCCATCATCTGATTCAGTCTCTATTCTTCAAAATTTTAATTGTTTGCGCTAATTCAGACACAAATTTTAGGAGTTCTACAAAGCTTGTGATTTCATTTGCCGAAATGAATCATAGGTTATTTCTCATGCTTGCGCTACTTTTAGGAATCCAATTATTATAATTTTGATCTTTGAACCTTTTTATGTGTACGGCATTTTTTATAGTCTTATTTAGTAATTGGCTCATAGTTGTAGCAATTAGCTAATTTAATTAACTATTAACTGATAGTTGATATCTAATTGTATTAAATAATTTGACTAACTGATTATATTAATTATTTAAATAAAAATATTCAATAAAATTAGTTATTTATAATTAACTATTTGTATATAAAATGACAAATAATAATATAAGTATATTTTATAAGTTATTTGAGTATTCTTTTAATTTAATAAATTTTCTTATAAATAATATATCATTATAATTTATTATATATTAAATATTTCTTTAAAATTAAATTAATATAATTTTCATAGTTATAAAATTTTCTTTTAAGAAATTAATGAGTGCTTTAAATTTTTTTTAAGAAGGATAAATTTAAAAATATAAAAATTAATTAGAGATAATTTAATATTTTTACAAGTTAATTAGCTAACAACCAATTGAAAATGTTGGTATCACTAATGTTTTCAAAATAACTTTTGAAAAAGTAATTAGTTAATTTAAACAAGTGATTGCCAAACACCAAAATCAGATTATTAATAAATCAACTAGTTAGAAATGGTCAAATCAAGCAACAACCATTTCAAAAGCCATTTGCTAAACAAATCTTTTATGTCTTGCATCGCTCTTAACTCTACGGACCACGGCCGTACTGTATGTTTGCAAATCATAGCCAAAACAGGTATAATTACAATAATTTTTTCTCTCTTACTAATTTTGGGTTCTTTTTAAAGATTAATGTGCTCGCGCGCTCGCATATATGGATGATTGCAATAGAATATTAATTCTAGGCAAGTTGAATGATTACAACAAAATAGAAATTTCTGGTGTACTCATTCTTTTTTTCCTCAAAAATTGAAATAGATTTTGATAAATAGAAGTATTTTTGGATTATAAAGATAATTAACTATTCCCTCTATTCCTATTTATCTATTGCTATTAATTAATTTTACACATATTAAGAAAGTAGTTAATTTGTTTATTTTTAGTGAATTTTACAAGATTATCCATTATGCACAAAATTTAAGATAGTTGAACATAGAGAGATAAATGTAAAAAAATGCAAGCTGGTTAATAACATAGAATAATAAAATATTGATTAATGAAAAAGAAGGGTAAATTTGAAAAAAAATGTTTAATATTTCATTGAAATTCTAAAGTGACAAATAAAAATGAATAACTTTTTTTCAAAATATGAGAGATAAAAAGGAACGGAAGGAGTAATAATTACCTTACTACTTCATGACCAATTTCCAGCCACCCAATTTAAATTATTCTCTCTTTAGTACTGATTTAAGTGAGTGTGAGTCTGTTATTTTTTGACAATATATTTTATCTTGTAGGTACGTTGTAGAGAGAGCAATTCAGCTACTTCACATATTCTAATTTTTCTTTCTTATTTTTTGATTCTTCTGCAAAACCTTTAATAAAATCACTTTCTGATCTTGGCCTATTTTCTCGAAAAATCCACCGGCTTGCTATAATGAATTTTCTTCACCGGAACCTTTTGGAATTTCTTTAGTCAATTGAGCCTGCTTGGTTGGATTCTAAACGTCCTTGATCTGATGAAAGCTGCTTGGATGAATTTACAAAAATTTGGCTTTTAGAATTTCCCAAAGAGAAGATATGGCAAACTGCAATCATATCAAGAAGCCCTTAGGAATCTACTAAATATGAAGAACTAGGGGAAATTCCTATGAATCTTGGTTCATACATTCTAGATGCTGATATGCAAGTTGAAATTGCCGTCAATTTTATCAGAAAAGCTCTATCTGAGAACATGAATGAAAACCCTCAAGAAAGCAATCAGATAATCATTGGAATCAAAATCTTGCCTTGGCAACACAATTGGAAGCGAACACATTCAATAATTAAAAATGATATCCTAAGAGGTGAGAGATTTTTAACTCAAATTTATAGCAGAATTACGTATTATTCTTTTCTTTCTCGTAGATCTAGATTTGTGTGTGAATTGCAGTTCTTTGCACGTTTTGAATTTTACAATCCAACTATTTGATAAAATGCCTCACTATTTGCTGATCAAACTACTCTATTCTTTGCACTAAAGCATTCATGATTTGAATTACCCATACACAACTTATTGTATAATTAATTCTTGAGCATTGTGCATTGGCCTGATATTCATGTATAAATTTTGAAAAATTTTAAACCAACTATGGCTTAAAGGTGTTTCTGTTGGTCTATTATTTATAGATGCAAATGTTGAAAAAATGCCATCCAGATTCTTTGTACTTTGTATATAGAAAAAGGGATATGGGATATGGTTAACCTTTTGTTAGTTATTATAATGATACACAGGAACACTAGGTTACTACAACAAAGATTTAATCTCAATAAACACACATTCCTTTCATAATTGGGATATCAATGGTGACTCACCACATATACTTTACACCTATTATTCTTTAGTGAGAAGCATATCAATTAGGGGTAGCAATTCGAATTCATGAGTCAGGTTCGTGTCAGGTTAGGTATGATCTTAACTTATTTATGGTAAATCTGAACACGACCCATTTCTTAAACGGATCAACTCAATATGACTAATTTATTAAATGGGTTAACTTAACCTAACCTGCATAACCCGAATATTCATAATAGGCTTATATAATAGCAATATGGCCCATTTAACTGACCTGAATCCATTTATCAACTAATTTATATTAATTTTTTATTTTATATAAATTAATAATTAATAAATTTATCTGTTATATAATTTATTATTATGGGTTATATGAGTTACACAGGTTAGGTTAACCTAATTAACAACCTATATAACTTAAATAGGTTAAGATGTGTTATATAGGTTGACCTGAACCTGACACAATTTATTCAGGTTAGACGAATCAACCTGTTTATGACTCGAACCTGATTAAGCCTGATCCAAACCCGCATAACTCATATCGTGTTATCTTGTCATATAAAAAATTACCACCTGTAGTATCAATCATCCTAATTTGAATTTTTTTGGCTTTTCTTAAACATTACTAGTCACTACAAGCTATTATATCCATGATATTAGTTTAACAACCTACATGTTTAAGCATAGCCAAATTGTAGACTAAACATCTTTTCATGTTTAAAGCAATATTATAACCTTAAGATTTATTTACGTTTAATTATTTATAATATCAATTTCATTCCAATCATAAAAATGTTATAGCAAAAGAGCATTGCATGCTTAAGAGATCTCAGGATGACAAAAAACTTATATACTATAGGGCTCAGTTGCCTAAAGCTATACCTTGCCTTCTTTATTATTAAAATTGTAAATTTATTGGTTATATAGGCTTTTTTTAAATCTATTATAGTACTATACCTTGGCCTCTCCATTCTTACAATTTTTTACAATTAATTTGTAATAAAGAGCATGTACATGATACTCTGTCCCTTGGTCTTACATCAAAGCTTTGTCTTTATGTAATGCATGTTATTTCGTTAAAAGAAAAAGTAGGGCACTCCTTAAACACTCTCTTATGGTTGTCTGAAACTTATTATGGGAATTATTGGTCTGGAGTTTTAAAAAACTCAATTCATGATAGTTTCATCTAGATATATTTGGTTCTTTGCATTGAATATTAATTAATATAGTATATTAGCTTAACCTAAGGGTTCAAATATATGAGTTTAATGAAATTGCTTAGCACCCTATTTGGCATTGTTAAATTTAGTTTTCAAGTCACAATCATACTATCATCACTTTAACCCTTATTGACTTACTAAATTGATGGAAAAGCTTAATCATTAATCATATTTTAAGGAAAAAATTTGGCCAAAATAATTAGGTCCCTAAGTTAGGAGATCACATGCATCTCTTTGCCATTTGTATGAGCTCTGCAAGATTGTTGTCTTTTTTATTTTAGTCTTTTAA